>VZSR01000920.1:7607383-7637328 GCA_013398615.1 Brachypodius melanocephalos
TCACATGAGCTGCCCTCTGAAACAACCTGAATATTCTCTTTCACTGAGGACAGCCCCTCGTCATTTGGGCTGTCCCCTGCAACGACCTTGATGGCCTCTTGCACTGGCAAAAGCTCCTCAAGAGTCCTGCTGTCCTCTGAAGCTACCGCGATGTCTTCTGGCACGGGAGACAGATCCTGATCACTCCTGCCATCTCCTGAAATTACCTCAGGGGCCTCTTCAACAGGGGACAGCTCCTGCTCAGTGTTGCTGTCCCCTGGAGAGAGCTCAATGGCCTCTTCAATTTGGGACAGCTCCTCATCACTTGTGCTGTTTCCTGGAGAGTGCTCGATGTCATCTTGCACTGAGGACAGCTCCTGGTCACTCCTGCTGTCCCCTCGCAAGAGCTCGTTGTCGTCACACTTTCTCTCCAGTTCCACATCCTCAAGGCTGCTCTCTGCAGCACGAGCCCCTGAGGGGATGGGCGGCACAGGCAGCAGCTGCCAGCTTGGGGACACACGGGTTGTGCTCTGCTGGGACACCCTGAGCGGGGGCAAGAACACCCTGGGCACGGGGCTGTATGGCTGCCCAGGACTGGGGCTGCGGGGCTGGGGCTCCTTCTCCCCTGTGCTACCCAGCTCTGTGCCCCGGCTCTGCGTGTCCCTGGGGCTCAGAGGGCAGGGCAGTGCTGTCGGGCAGGGCAGTGCTGTCAGCCACGGCAGCGGTGGCAGCGGTGGCAGGCTGTCCCCACAGAGGGACCTGACCTGGCTCCAGCTGTCCTGTGGCTCTGCCGCTGGCTGCCCAAGCGGCACATCTGGGACCTTCAGTTTTTCAAGAGTTTTAGGTCCCATTTTTGGCTTCCCGAGTGGGACTGGTGGCAGCTTGATGGCCACAAGCGAGGAGCAGGAGGAGGAGGAGGAGGAGGCCTGGGACGGAGACGGCTCCCTTGGCAGGGCAAAGGTCCTGGCCCTGTCCGTCCACTGGCCTCTCCTGCCTGCCTCATCGCTCACTCTTGGTCTCCTCCGCAGGCTCAGAAGTGGCTCTTGGGCGGGCTGGGAGTTGGGGTCCTCCTTCTCCTTGGTCATGGTCTCAGTAATTTCCGTCTTCTCCTCTAGCACAGACGGATGCAGGGAGCTGCTTCCTTCTCAAGACAGCGGCTCTCCTGGCACTGGGCACCCCAGGGTTCTGCGCCCCTTAGATACTCTCAGAGCTAGGGCAGGGCTCCCTGATGTCACAAGGGTCTCTGGCCACCACCATGTCCCACATCACAATGGGCCCCAACACCAAGGGCACGTGTCACCAAGGGCCACCCCCGGCACCCCAACACCAGTGGAGCAGGCAGGCACTGGCATGGAGCAGCCCCCACACTCGTGGCCTTGTGGCCCCTGCTGTGGCCAGAGACCTGAGGGGCTTTGGCCCTGCTTTCACATGGCAGCCCCAGCCCCACAGGGCAGAGCTACCATTTTATGCAAGCAGTTTTTTGACCAGCTTTCAAGATGTCCTGAGGGTGCTTTACTAAATAGAATCTGGTGAACATGTGGACAGGGGTCCCCTAATTAGCAAAACCTGGAATAGCTGAACTTATTTAAACAGTGCAACGTGATGCCAAAGACCTGGCTTGTAAATGGTGTAGAAAGATTACAATCCAGTAACTGCAGAACCGGTAATTTTAGAAATAAAAAGCCCTGTGAAATCCAATATCTGAGACTGTTAAAATGTTATCTGCTAAAGAGACAATGAAGCTATAATCAGGTGACACCATCTGAGGAATTAGGGTCTCTAGATCTTTATAGAGTAAACACAGACAGAATCAGCCCTAGGTTATTTCAGGGACTAAGACAAAATCAATTTTTCAAGTAAAAGCTATTGTTTATTTTCCATGTGTGAGGTTTCTGATTTCTGTTAGTAGATAAATCCTGTGGTCAGTAGCACTGGCCTGTGCATCACAGAAACACATTAACAGTGGATAGGACCTTCCAGCCCTTCAGTCTGGGCAGCAGGGAGGACTGAGATTATATATAGTATATATAGATATACTATATATAAAGTATATAAAGACAGACAAAAAGTTAAAGAAAAAGATGGCTGATCCTTGTCACGACTAATGCTTTATAGCTCCTGTTTCATATTTCTACTTGACCTGTGATCTCTCTTTTAAAGTTTCCATCTCTAGACCAAATAAAACTGTAACTCAGAAACTCTATGAATGACAGTGTCTTAACTTTAGTGACATAAAAGCTCACTTATATGTCTAAAATCAGTTAAAATGGATTTTAAAATTCTATTTAATTTACTGAATTCCCAGACCATTTTAAAGTCTGTTTAACTGTCTCATCAGATTCATATGTACTATGTATTTACAGCATACAAATGATCCAGAGAAGTCTTCTTATAAAGACTCACTTTTCTTGCTTTTAAACTAATTTTAGTTACTGAAACTTTCATTTTATCCACCATGATGCATGAATATCCTACTTGCTCTTAAGTTTGAAAACTGATCATGCAGTTTCACTTTTTAAATTTTTTCTTGGTGAGGGTGTTTTCTGTTTTCCTGTCCTTTCTCTACTTTCTTCTGAGGGCCAGAAAACCAGTCAGATTTCAAAACATGTTGTGAAAATTGGCAAGGAAATAAGAAATTCCAGATCAAAGACTAGCACACTCAAGGCTAAATATAGTTCCAAGCAGAGCAGAAGGCAGTCAGTTGCAGCATCTCTGCTGATACGGTCACTGTGGTGGAACTGCCCTTCCCAATCATGTTATTTCAAAAGGTTCATGTTTGATTTTCAAATAAATTTCAGGGTTTTAATTACTGCAGATATTCCTGACATCTTCCAACCTTATCATTAGGGCATGAATACTTTTCTTTCATGCTATAATCTAGTATAACTCTGTATTAGACTGAGCCATGAGCTACACAATTCTCTTACTCTCCAGTATTTGTTGTAATCATGCAGGCGTGAGCAGAGGCAGGCTATCAACATATTAACTATTTCTACTCTCCTCTTATTTTTGAATACAGAAGACTCCGAATTTCTTCTGATTTCTCCTACTTGCAACTCCTGTTTTTGAGTCTTTCTTTTGGGCATTCCTTCACTGAAAAGAGCAGTTCCATCAGTATCACATTTTTGTGTGCCACATTTCCCAAGGCATTCTGTGTTTAAAACCTGCTTAGTAGCTCATAGTACTGGTTTTTCATTTGTCACTATTGACACTAATATGTGCTCTCTCCCCTACCTGGGCACATATTCTTACAAAGCTTCTAAATCTTAATATAGCAGAGACTCACGTCTGGTAGGAGCTGGCTGAAACATCCAGCTACAAAGCTAACAGAGAGATTGTATAAATGTGTTTCCTTGGGAAATACAAGATGTATTTTCTACATCTTGTATTTCCCAAGGAATATATTCCCAAGATGTGTTAGAAAATACAAATGTACATTGTCCTCAAGTTGAGATTGCTCTCATTTTTCATGTACCAAAGGTAAAAATAGACAGAATGTACACATACACTGCCTTGCCTTACTGGTGCAGTCTAACCCTATTTCATTTTTTACCCCATCACATGGATTCTCTAGATCTTACCATGGAGGTCAAAGGCTCTCCATGAGAAAGCAGCAAGGGTTCACAGCACAGATACTGTGCCCCTCTCATGGTAACAGCCAGCTGGACACCCTGGTTGCTGAGAAACTGATTATTCTTTGAAAAGGCAGTGGGTAATCTTAGATTTGAGCCATTATGTTATTCTTAGAGTAATTTTCTAAAAGAAACAGAGACCACAGCTGCCTTTCCACTCCCTGGAATGGGCCTGCATAGTCCATCTCCAGAGCAGTGGTGTAGGAATCCAGCTCTGTCAGTATATTGTATTACTAAACTGCTATGAACATAAAGCTGGATTTCACTCCCATGCTTATAAGGTTTCCCCCTGCTGTGCTCTGATTGCTTCAGCTTTTTGGCATAACTCAGCATGACCTGCCAGATGGCTTACTCACAAAGGGGATTCTCTTTCAGAGAGCTTCTGGAATTTTCCCAATGACAACCTCTTTTTGTTCTGGATAGCTCTTGGCCCTTCCAGTTCACCTTCTTTAAATGCAAAAAACCCAACTGCTAATGCACATCTCTTCTTCATTCATCTTCTCCCCCACAAAAACCAAAATTCAACATTTTACAGCATTCAGGTTATGTAAGTAAATAGCAAATTTTTCTCTTTTACAGTCAAGTCACTAGGAGTTTATTTTAAAAGGATCACCCACAACCTCAAAACATTTTTTATTAAAAACAGGTGATTTGCACTGAACTCCATGAAGACTTATGTACATTGAGGTATAGTTATTTATGGTAACAATTGGGGCAGAGAAAATTTTGTTTACCTCTAATCTTTGGTGACAATGAAACCACTTTTTGTAGCAAACTTTAATAAATACTTTGACTACACAAGGTGGGCCTGCCTTTCCTTGGAATTCATGTCCTTCTAAAGATTCTTTTACATTTACTTCTCTTTGAAAAATCCCAGTGTTCTTTATGTTTTGTAGATGTTCTTTGATGATTAAAAAGGGACATCTCTAGTTTCTTGTGCATAGTTTTTTGGGCCACAGGGAATATTAACTTTGTACACTGCCATCTATTTGGAAAGCACTTGTGCAATTTAGGTTTCAGTCTCAAACTAAGGATTTTGGAAGTTCCTTTTGTTCTTCTTTCTTACGTAACTGTTTAGGGCAGTTTCTGCATGCTGATATAAATCAAAACTTTATTATTTTTAAAAGCCTTTTGTCTGAACATTGTTTCTCTAGTATTCCCAAACTTTCCTGTTTCTTGGGTTTCCATTCAAAGTTACACTCCTTTATTATGTTATAGAGACTAAATCAGGCTGATCACCAACTTGGGAAAATCCCAAACAGTTCTGCTGGCTCTTCTGGCCCACCAGATGAAGTAAAAGGAGTTTCCTTTTCTGGAAGACCAAGAATACTAGATTTAGTTTGAAGCTGTGGAAATAAGTAATTTGAATGGAGTAGTCTAATTTTGTCACCACACTGAGTAAACATCACAACTAGTAAAGATATTAAGCAGCAATAGTGCCTCAAATAATGTCTAAAAGAGACTTACTTCTTTGGTAAGCCTGTAAATGTGGTGGACACCCATAAATCCTTGTAAAATTTCTAATTTGTCAATGGATATCTTCCATTTTCTCTTTCAAATTGCTTCTTTGCAATACATCTTTCATAAAATTCACATTTGATTTTGTTAGGTACTTTTTCTTTCTAGGAGAGAAAAAATACATCATTAAATGATTGGGAGATGAGAAGGATTGAAAAGTTAATTAACACTTAGATTAAAGTTCTGCAGATCAACAGCACTGTCTGAATTGTCTCCATTTCGAGAAATAACAAAAATAATAATTTCTTTCTAACCACACATCTAGCAACAAAAAAAATTGAAGTGGAAATTACGCTTTCAAGAAAAGCAGTAATAATAATGTCTGCCAGTCATAAATGAGGCTTATGCTCACAAAAGTCAGAGTGAATTCTTAATCTTTAACTGTTACGAGGCTACTATGAGATTTCCTATAAGAGTATTAATATATATTATTTTCTTTTCTGCATTATCAAATCACCACTCTACCTAATAGAGCTCACCTTTCCAAAACACTTTTATTTCTTATTTGCCTTACTAAAAGGAAAATGAACACTAATCCCCAAACTAAAATTAGACTTCAGGGATTACAAATTATGCCTTTAGATATTCCATTTGAAAATGGTTGCTTCTTTGTCACCATTTTCCTTGGCTGCCAAGGCCACTAGCGGATATCATAGCAAACACTTTTAAATATAGACTGATTTTACCTGCATGCTGCACAGTCGTTAAGAATTTCTTTCTAATATTCAATTTAAATTAGTCTCTTCTGGTTTAAAGTTATTCCTGCTTGTCCTATAACCACCTTCCCTTGTAAAATGTCCCTCTCTTGCAGCCCTCTTTAGGTACTGGGAAGGACTCTAAATTCCCCCTAGAACCTTCCCTTCTTCAGGCTGAACAACTCCAGCTCTTGAGGCTGTATTCTACCCCTCTGATCATTTTTATACTCCTCCCCGGACCCACTTCAATAAGTCATCTAGGCTTTAATGCAGTTCTCAGGCTATATATTGTCGTGGTGCCCGCTGTCAGTTGGTCCCAGCTGAGCGACAACGGGGGAGCAACATAATCCCCCGCCAACTCTGCCTGTCCCCAGCTATCAACAATCCGGCGCAGGAACAGATGACAGCAAGACGGGTACGGGGGCTGAACTGAAAAGGTTTATTGAAATCAAGCTCCCAGGACCCAGAACAACCTTCATCTAGGGTTTTTATACTGAACTAAAAGGGGCGGAGTCCTGGGTTGTAAACAAATAAGGAGCAAATAGGGGAGGAGAACTGAGCGGAATGACAAGGGCACACAGCTAATAAACCAGGGGAGGGAGAGAGATCACATGAGCCAATGGGATGTCGGAAATTAGGGGAATTCCAGGGACGGGATTAGGTAGGGGTTGGCCCATGGGGGAGACTGACAGGGAAAGCTCTGGAAAACAAGGTGGGGCTAGGGAGGACTGACAACTTGGAGGTGGGGTTCCAGAGCCTAGCTGTCAGCTGGGAGGAACCAAAGGCAGAAGGCACAGGGGAGAAACTTAGACTGCAACTTAATTACAACAAACCAGGAAAAAGCATAAGAATGCACTGCAACAATATATCAGACTTCAGCAGGGAAACTGACAAATTTTTGGTTTTAGCATCTAAGCAACCATAAGACAGGAAAAACAAACAAAAAAACAAAAAAAAAAAACAAACCAAAAAAAAAAACCCAAAAAAACCCACCAGAACAAAACTTGTCTGCTCAATTCAGAATGTGTTTTTCTTGCTCTAGACTCTTCAACTCAGAAACCTTTTCTTTTTTTATTATTTTTTTATTTTATTTTTTAGAATAAATTAGATCAGCTGAGAGCAGGAAATACACACAGGAGAAAAAAACACAAAACAAAACAAAACACCAAAAAAAAAAGAAAAAAAAGACCCCCCCCAACCAGAATTATGAAAATATTGGGGAGACAAAGTAACAGAATCATTACCTGTTCTTTGTACCCTAAATGTGCATTGTGAAGACATTCACTTGCTCATACCTACAACTATTCTTACTGAGGTACAGGTCACATAAACAAATACCCAAATGTATGTACACAAAAATTATTTAAATTAGCAGTATTAATGAAAAGACTCTACTCTTCTGTCCAGTTTTAAAAATTCTATTTTTCATCTGTACAGTCTTATGCCTTTAATTATAGGAACAAGGATAGATAAGATTTGGGATAGGGGAGGGTTTGAATTACAAAGGGGAACACAAAAATGATTCTGTCTGTATAAGCTTGGAAAACTCATTCACTCCTGATCTAAAGAAACACCAGATATTAAAATGTGGTCTATCACAGAAGCACAGAAATTAATTATACATATGGCTGCTCTCAGTGTGAATATTCATATTTACATGCACAAAAGAACAGTCATCTGCTAATAAGAGTACTTGTCTCTTGTCATTAGTCTATCCCAAAAGCTCCTCCTGTCGTGAGGAGTGAACCTTATCTTGTAAGTTTGGGGACTAATAGTACATGAGCAGGTTCAGCTCAGAATCAGACATGAACCTGTTCTGCCTGAGTTCCAAGCCCAGCAGAAGCTGGGTGGGCAAGTTTTCTGCAGCCTCAACTTTGAAGCAAGATGTTCTGCTTCTCAAACGTCACATGCTACAAAAGTTAACCTCGGCTCCAGAGTTTTTTGAAGGATATGCAAGGTGACCTCCTGTCCTCAAGGAAAAGGCTTAGGAAGTGCTGTCAGGTTGCCCAGTCTAGACATGATGCCAACACCTCCTCTTTGGATCTGTCTCTCTGAATCTGATTTGACACAGGAGACCTCTTTTGAGTTTAGTATGCCAAAGAAAATGCATTAAGCGATAGCACCAGCTTTGCCATATGTCTTTGAAAAGTACCTAGGATTATGTTTGTTCTTCTAAAAGGCAGCTCTCAACCAGCATGCTGGGCTAATTCCTCAATTGTATCCTCCAGTTAAGTCATAACCTGTTGCAGCAGCCCTCTTGTTCTCGTTTATCACAGCATGAAGAGGGTCCTGGTTTATTCCTCTCTACAGCTCAGCCATCCTGGCTCCAACCATTCCCTGACTCTGGCTGCATCAAGCTCCTACTGTAGGTTTCCATTGCAGCCTCTGCTGGTTATTTCCTGGTAAACTATGACTGGATGCATTGGTTTGCAGACTGACTGCAGGCTTTTACCCAGCTAGACTGTAACTGCAGCTTCCAACAACAGGCTCTAACTGCAGACCCAGACTGACTTCCTAGGAGAGATTCTCTCTCTCTCCCCAAGATCCTTCCTCTTCATGATCCTCTCCTTCCTCAACCTTCTTCCTCCTTCATAACCCCCTCACCACCTATGCCACTCCCTTTTACCACACTAGCTTTATTGGATACAGCTGTGACTCATCAGGGGTGAGGCTGTAGTGGTAATTAATACAGCTGTTACCTATCAGGGGCAAGGTCACCTGTATTCCCTTCTCCTACAATAACCAGCTAGAAAACTAAAAAAGAATGTTTGGTCATTAATAATCCACTCCAACCTTGATTTTTATGCTATTATTCTAGTGTGCCAGATATTCCAGATAATTTCATTTCATTTTCTAACCTTCCTGTACACTGACATTGCTTTCTCATTTTGCATCACTAGAATGTTTTTTTCTTAAACAGTTATTTTTTGCCTTTATCAATTGAAAGATTAACTATGGTCAGACCAATAGCTGCTGCTTAAAGAGTTTCATTAATGACCAGGTTCCAAACAAAACAGTTCTTCTTAGTACAACCTTCAGTGCACTCTAGGTGTAATTAACTCTATATCAAATGCAATTCTCTCCACAAATTATTGTTAACCTTCCCTTGTAACTCATAAGAAGCATTTTCTCCATGATTTGAAAATGCTTATAGATGCTTCTGTGCCTGGATAACACTGTCCCAAGTTTAGAAAATGTATTTATATGCCCAGTAATAGGAGAGGGTGGTGGTGGTGATGTTGGTGTTAGTGTTTGGATTGTGCATAAACAACACCAGGAAAAATTCAAAGTAAAATCTTCCGCTCTGTCTGAGAGTGTGAGGAGTAGAATTTGTACCAAAGAGCACTCTAAAAATGACACTATCCGAATTTAATTTTTACAATATCTCATACGTTTTTTACCTGTAGAGTCACAAATTAGACAAGATGAAGAAAACTTTTTCTTGAAAAAAATGAATAAATCAGTATTTTTCTGTGTCCTTTATTCAGATAGGACATAGCATAGCCTGACTCCTTGCAAAAATTTACAGATTATTATTACTGTTCTTACAAGATATACAAAACTGTCCCTGAAAAAAATGAGAGGCTTAATTATAGCAGGAGCAAGGCTAATAAAGTTTCACCTTGTAGATCCACTATTGTGCTTCACATTTAAATTTGAGGCTTTCTAACAGTTTTTTCTTATGTTTTAATGAAAATCAGTAGTTCAGTCTTTAAGGAAAAGTAATATCTTAATCTATTCTGCTAGCAAGCCTTACTAAAATCTAAATGTGTGTCTCTGTTGAATAGTTAATCTATGAACACAGTATTTTACCAGTCCAGGAGTGAAAAATATCGATTGATCCCTCTGGCCATTGAACTGTGTAGCATGTAAATACAAATATTTTTTTCTGGTGAAATCCATCTTAGACCAGCTCCTGGCTTTCCTTTTTTAATAAATGTAAGCTCCTTTCTCTTCCTGTTTAATCTTTCCTTCAATTCACTTAATTGACCTTTTCTATAAATTGGTCATCTTTCACAGTACTTCAGCATTAATTATTATACCTCTTTCTTCCCACTATATATCCAGAAAACAAAACACTAATGAAGAACTCACTGCAGTTTTCTAATTAAGACTGAATCAAGAATTTAGCTTCATTGTTATGTATGAAAAAAGACAGCATGTGTGTTGCTGAGTGCAGAATAAATTTTCTGATCATTTGTATGTAAATCCGTTAATTAGTTTATGAGAAAAAATAATTTCAAATAGTGCCTCTAAGAAGTTTAACACCTGCTGTATCCCTCCCTGCCCCACAGCTTTCCTCACCACCAGGCCCTTGCCCATGGAACCCTTTTGTCAAAGCTTGTCCCAAACAGAGGCTGCTGAGCCCCAGGACACCCCAGCCCCGGCAGGATTTCCACTTGCCTCCTCCAAAGAGAGTGAAGGTTTTGTTAGTACATGGTTGGTTTTGATCACTGTGTTCTTCAGCCTCTGTGGATGGGTGGGAGCTGCACAAAACCAGCTAATCAATAGCTATCTGGGTGAGGAAAAAAACAAATAACAGGAAAGTTTTGAAAAAAGTGTCTCAAGTTATTTACCGCTACACAATATTGACAAAGACCCGTTGGGAAGCTAAATCTGCCAATCAAACTAATTGGATTTAGCAGGAAATGATGGATTGAAGATGTATGAAAATAACCATCAGTGTGACTGAAAAATGAAATGCCAAATAAATTTACAATAGCAGCCGTATCTAGTATATCAGCCTCCTGTCTGCCTAACCTGTGGCAGAGAGAATAAATCATAAATTTTGGGCTCTCCTGCCAAGATAGAAACATTAATCACAGTCTGCAGGTCCTGCTTTGAATAAATGTAACTTTTGACATAATTTTTGGCAAAACCTGCAAAATTATGTGTGCCAGAATTAGGTTTGTAACAAATATTTGTTCTTGTCATAGAAAGCATATCACATAAAATTATGTTAAAGTGCTGTGTCAATCAAATTATCAATTTTTATAATATCTCAGATATTTTTTCTGCTGCTTCTTTACCATGCTGTTGCATATTTTAATGTGTTCAGAGCAAAGGAATATCTTAGTATCATTATGAAGCTAATTTTATTATAAAATTTTAATTATAAATTTTAATGTGGCAACCATCACACATTTTTATGTTGAGTTCCTGGCAGAGATTCATTAGAGCAGCCCCAATTATTACGCATTCTTTTCATTTTCATTAGAAATCTGAAATGAGGGACGTGATTGTTTCTTTCAGAGAAAAACTGTAGTTCAACAAGGTTTGAAGGCTTAGTCTAAAACAGCTCTTTTGGTTCATTCTCTTTGTATCCAGGCCAGTAGGCCCTGATTCCTTAGCAGGAATTTGGGATCAGTATCAGAATTGCAACTCATTTTTCCTGAGTTTAGAGCACAATGTGATTTTCAGCATGCTTTCAGTCTTAATACTGACCTAGCTTTTAGTTTCTGATTTTTTTCTGCCTTTTTTTTTTTTTCCCATCAGCATACTTTGATTTCTGTACAGCACAAGAAGACTTTTAGTGTTTGACTTCATTAACACAGTGCAAGTAAATAGTTCAAGCAAGAAGTACAGATATATATTTGCTAGCTCTGGAAGTCCCAGTTTTCATTAAGTTAATACTTCTTTTACTTTTCAAGACCTCCTGTATTCCGCTGCAAAAGAAACTTCCCAAATGGCTGGCAGAACACTAAGCTGTTCACTGAAATGTCATACCACAAAATGTTTCCAGATAAAAGCATTCCTTCTTACCACGGCAATCTTAAAACTGGCTTTCATAGATCTGCTGAGAACTCATGTTGATTTTCAGCAAAGGAAATTATTTTTTTAAAACTGTAACATACTCATTGGCAGCTCAAGGCTGCAGAACATTTCTATTAAGTTTTTGAAAAAATATTATCTTGATAATGTAGTAAGGTAGATATTGTTCGTATATGGCATCTAAATCATGTTTTCTAGCAGAAAAACAGTGAAGAATCTTCTGTACTATCATTTAGTCAAGGTTAGTACTAGAGGGATGGGATATAGATGTGTACTGTAACAATTATATATATAGGTGTATACTGCATACATTGTGCTGTGTACAGCATACATCTATAGTATCATATAGTTTGTGTCTATACATGCAGTATATGCTGTGTATGGAGTGAATAAACATTACATCTATAGTACCTATACATTAGTGAGCTATTTCAGGCATTGGAATAGGCTTCTCAGGGAAGTGGTGGAATGCCCATCTCTGGAAGTGTGGGTGTGACTTTGGGGGTAGAGTTTGCTGGTGAATATGTTGGTGCTGGGCTAATGGTTGGACTTGATGATCTTAGAGTTCTTTTAAAACTTGAATTATTCTATGATTTAGTATCTACACGTGATATTTAGTAATGCACATCATACACACTGTAAGCATTCATACACATTCTGCTTGAATAACCTTTCTGTTTCCTTCTTTTCCTGAAAGTAGGAAGAGATGGAAACAACCAAACTGAATCAAAGCAAACCCACAACAAATACACAATCATTAAACCCATACCCACTGTCAGGAACAATCAAGTAACTCCAGTCTGGACTTTCATGCTTGTATGTAGACTTACAAAGCAACTCTGTAAATGTAACCATACCTTTAGTGAAACACACAGGTTATAAAATGTGTGCATAGAATTTGAATGCTGTGATTTGTATAATTATTATTGGTCATATCACCAAAACAATAATAAATTAAATGTTAGAGAAGGGGAAAACATTCACAACATTGCTCTTGAATTTAGTTCCTCACTGTATCAATCCTCTGGCACTCTGATGGCATCAGAATGGTCAGCTGTGATTGCCAGTGTAGGGCTTACAGTTCTCTTAATGGATACAAAAGCAACAACAACAGTAATGAAAGCTTCAAGAAAATAATTCTAGTCATAGGCTAGGTTGTCACCTGAATTACTGCCAGGTCAGCTGCTGCTCTCTAAGGTGGCAGGATAGTCAAACATCAGCGACAGCCAAAAAGGATCAGCTATTCTTGCACTTGTCTCTTCTCTTCTCCACATGCTTGAAAGAATTTAAGAACATATTCTACTCCTGTTGAAATGAGTGCATCTAAATTTTTCCTGTCATACTTCAGAATTTTTTTCCTCTACTTGAATGATCAGATTTTGGAACTGCAATAAGATCAGAGAGACAGTAAACCACAAGCAAATGTGCTTTATATTTAGTGGGACAGATGGTCTCAATTACCATATCTTGTTTCTTGTGCCCTATATTTTCCACTTACCCTGTTAGACCTTTCATATATTTCTAATGAGAAAATTGGGTAGATTTAAAATTTTATTTTAAGGATTGTTTTTTTTGAAAGCCTTGGTTTAATAGATGAATTCAAATTATTTTTCTAGGAAGAAAGCCAAGATGAGACAAAGGCATCTTCCCAGAAGAGAAATGGAAAATATTGCTGTGTAACAATTCAGTATGTTACTATGTCGTGGTTTAACCTCAGCTGGCAACTAAGTGAGACCTAGCCACTCACTCATCCTCCCTCAGTGGGATGGGAAAGAGAATTTAAAGAGTAAAAGGAAATGCATGAGTTGAAACAAAGACCATTTAGTAGGGAAAATAAAAAAAAAAAGTGGCATACGTGCCAGCAAAACAAAACAAAGAATTCATGCCCCACTTCCCATGGGCAGGCAGGTGTTCAGCCATCTCCAGGACAACAGGGCTACATTATGCACAATGGTGACTTGGGAAGACAAATGCCATGGCTCTGGATGTTTCCCCCTTCCTTCTTCTCCCCCCAGCTCTATCTGCTGGTCATGGCCCCCATATGCTGCTCTGGAATATCCCTGTGGCCAGCCAGGAACAGCTCTCCCAGCTGGGACCCCTCCCAGCTTCCCAAGCCTGCTCAGGTGGGGTGAGAAGCAGAAAAGGCTTTTCCTCTCTGCAAGTCAATATCTAAACCAGCAATAACAAAAATATTTCTGTATTATCAACACTGTTTTCTGCCCAAATCAAAAACACAGCCCCATAAATCTGTTGTGGGGAAAATTAACTCTCTCCCAACCAAAATCGGTAAATGCCGTTATTGAAGAAAGTTTAGTCTTGGGTTAAACCAGATTTTCACTCTATAGCCAAATATCTTAAGATTTTGACTAACACCTGAATGGAGAAGAGTGAGTTCCAGGTAAGAAAATGAATTTTCTCTCTAGACACTTTAAAGTTCCATAATAATTGAGAAGCTCCAATTGATTACAGAACAATAGCTTCACTAATGGCTTCAGAAAGGGCATTTCCAAGCTTTCTTTGTGTGTCTGTGTTTGTATTCTGTACAGCACTGTTTTTCCAAAAGCATTTTCACTGAGTCTAGCCCACAAAAAATTACATTAGCATTGCATTTGTTAGCATTAGATGGTATGCCACTATTATAAGAGGTCAGAATAACAACACCAGAGCCTGGAAATTATGCTGGTCTTCCTGGGTGGAAATGGAAGCCAGTCATGATTTGCAAGTGCATCTGTGGTATCACAGTACTTCCTGTTCTAAGTCATTTAATATTGGCTCACTTAGGAAAACAAAACATCTTGAATATTCATTTAAATATTTCATTTAAATATTGTGCTTAATATGGGATTATAATTTTCAAATAACAAGGAATGTAAAAGGTGATGTAGTTATGGGAGTCTACAATTGAAAAACTTATGCAAAAGTTATTAAATACCTGTTTTAAACAAGATCATAGATCAAACTGAAAAACAAATATAATCCTGACTTTGAATTCTTTTTAGCCTCATTTATTTTATTTGCTGAAAACTAATGTAAATTCTTGGCTACTATAATTCTTTCTTTTAAATACAATACATGTAAAATAACATAAAACCTATCTGTGGTTTGTTGTTTCTTTTTTTTAAATTGTGGCCAATTTTGTGGCTTATCACCACTTTTCACTTTTGAGTTTTGGTTTTCAGTCATGAACAATGATGCATCTAGCTTCATCAAAAGGAGAAGATAGTTCTACTTGTTAATTTATCAACAGGAAACACATACTAGTGGAATGAAAGATATCTCTTACTGAATAAGTGTTTCAAAAATCATTAATTACAGGAACTCGCACCAAATATTCATAAAAATATTTACAAGGTTCTGTTAATAATCACATCTCTTTGGTGGTTGTTTGGGTTTTTTTGGGTTTCTATTTAAGTCTCATCTGAAATTCCCTATATTTTTTCTTATTTATATCATTGGGGTTGAATGCTGCTGTATTTCCTAGTGAGCCAGATGGTTGGAGAAATGAAGATACAATCACCTCTCCTGAAATTTACATAAAAATGAATGTACTGACATCAAATTAAAATCAAGGGGAATGACCTCACGATGACCTTGATGAATGCGGAAAAAGCAGAGATGAGGAAAAAATCCCAGCAACTGATGTAAGAGGAACTGTAAAAAAATCTCCTACTGTTTAAGTATGTCAATTCAAGAATTTTTCTATTTTTATTTTCAGCTTCTTGTTGCTTGAGGAGGTATAGAATAGAGCCTGAGATCCAACTATGCAATTACTCTGTAGATATAACCCTTCAGTTAAAATATTAAAGAAACAGGTATTCTTTTTCTTTTCTTCAATTTATTATTAAGCTGTGGTTCTGACCTTTCCCAAATTTATTGTAATACAGGTTTCACAGAACTCGGCTTCATTTTGAATTAATTGCATTAGAATGTTTTTGAAGCATGTAAGGCACCTACCTGGAGATGTGCTCTGTTATAGTTTAGTAGCATTCAATATTTAATAGCTTCTGCTTTTCAGAAGTTTTTCTTCAGAGGATAAAGATGAGAGTTCAGGGAATGAAACAGGATATAGAAACTCCCAGTTTCAAGCCACACAGTCAGAAAAATCTGCTAACTAAAATTACCAGCAGTCATTATTGCTGAGAATTTGAGGACTCCTCATGAAATGATTCAGATAGTAACTAAAGGCCAATTCTGAAGGAATACCTATTATTACCACAGTTACTACATAATAAAACAGAAAAGCATGGCCTATTGTGTACAACTCAAAGACAATTTTTGAGTCTAGAAAACATACTTTGAAGCCAAGTAATTTTTTTTTCCCAATTCTTTGCATTTTACTGGGGACCAAACATAGTATAGCTAGTCATGTCTCCAGATTGGTTGTCCGAATTGAGAGGCCCAGAACTCCTTTTGGATTTGATGGGAATCTGCTTGTGGCATCTAAAGCCTAAAACTAAAGCAGATCTTGGCTTAATCAATATTTTCCTACCAAAGGAAAAAAATCTCTTTTGTCTTTTCCTTCACTATTAGAGAAGCTGCAGAGATAGAAACTAAAGGTGGTTTGCTAAAGGTTATGTTGCTTCTGACGTGCTATATTTTTCACAGGAATAAAATGAGAAGGCTGCAGTTTCCAGTCAATCAATGTTTGAAGAAAAAGCAACACTTTAAAAAGTTCAGCTTAACAGTTGCAAGCTTTCACTTGAAATATGGCATTTTTGTGCCACCTCGTTGAAAGTTCATAGCAACTGTTGAAGACAGCAAGAAAATTACTGGTTAATTTTAAATTCTCAACTTCATTTGACAGCTCCATGCTTTAGGATTCAACTTTTTTTTTTTTTCTTTTTTTTTTTTCCCTGTAGACAGTACATTCTCTGTGAATTCACTACTTCTAGACCTGACACTTATTCATTGCATTGCTCTCCTTCAATTATCTACTTGGCAATTGCTCATACTCAGCCTTGGAAATGGGAGACATTGTGTGAGTGCAAATAAATGTAAGCTAGGAAATTAAGGTTATCTTTTATGGCTTTTAAAGTACACGTAATAGAATCTTTATCTTCCCACTGGACAGTCAACATCTCATTTGGAGCAAAAAACTCCCCAAAATGCTACATTTCCCATTTGAAGCATCACTGAAGGGAAGCAGAGATGGGCCATAACTATTATCTCATCAGTGGCTCATCAGCTTTAAATTTGGCTCTCAGAGAGGCCACTATATATATTTCAGAATAATGCCAAATGCCAGGAGTGCTAAAGGGAACTATTTTTAATGTACTCATGGTTCTTTTGCCTTCTGTGAGGCTGGTTTATGCCCATAAACATGATATGTTTTGCTTTTGGGTTGGGTCGGGCTTTTTTTTTCAAATGTAAGGTTGTTAACTACTAAAAATGATTATGTGCTTGTAAAATAAATGTCCAATAAACATTTTTCATATGGAAAAAACCCACATAATCTATAATATTTTGTGAGAATTAATAGACATAATATACTAGAGGATTACTTTTTATTATTCCTATTAATATTGTCATCAATCTCATTAAATCTTCCTTACTTTTTCCCTCAGAAAGCAAAAAGTAAGTACAATAAAATGAACATTAAGAAGTTTTAATGCTAATGGCCATAATATATTCTAATCAACATCTTCAGGAACACATCTGTCCAAGTTTGAGGTGCTGGAAAAAGTTGTTTATGGGGGCTTTTTAAGGCTGAATGGGAAAAAATTAGAATTTCAGGAGAAGTCTGTCATGAGGTTTACCAACCTGGTAACTGATATGAAGAGTACATGTCACTGAAAAATAAACAATATACCTGCAAAATCAGAAAGGAAAATTTCCAAAGCATATGGAGTCTTCAGTTCACCTTTCCACTCTGCTTACATGGTAAAATTTGCTCGTGGTTTACTTGTCAGTGATCTCTGTGTCAGTGGCTGAGGCATGGAAGAGCTGTAAGCTATTCAACAACTCAGACAATTTGTGGTTTTTATTTAAAAAAAAGTTTTTTAATTCCTAGCTGATAACAGTTTTCCAGTCCATCTTGGGGCCCAGGCACCATTATGCATTGTTTTTTATCCAGGAACCAGGGCCAATAAGATGAAAATTGTCCCTTACCAGACTGCTCGGGAGGTGG
Source organism: Brachypodius melanocephalos (assembly GCA_013398615.1). NCBI lineage: Eukaryota > Metazoa > Chordata > Aves > Passeriformes > Pycnonotidae > Brachypodius > Brachypodius melanocephalos. The sequence continues at coordinate 7,625,107 of VZSR01000920.1, forward strand.
GAAGTTTCTATGCATGGAAAAGAGAACAGACAGCTGGGAAAGGCAGCGTTTTCCCAAAAATCCCTGGAGGATATGTGTTAGACAGCAGTGGCAGCTGCATGGGTCAGAGCTGTAACTACTGACAAAAGAGTTTTTTTCTCTGCCTAAAGCACCATCAGCTTTCTTTCATCACCAGTAACTCAGGAAGAGAAGGATAGGGCTGGATTTGTAGATGTTGCCTGAGAGCATCTTCTGAAGTCCTATGAAGCTAAAGAAATGCTTTTCACTCTTTTTTATGGGATTTTCTTGGCAGACAAAAGTAGTCCTCAGGTTCAGTGGTGTTAACGGCATAAAGGGTGATTTAATCAATGGTCATCTGTTAGGGATGAATGAATCCTAAATTTATCACTGGCGTCACAACTGGAGATCCTCTCATGAGCTATCAGGAAAGATGTAGAGCCACACTGCATCTGATAATATTCTTGATAGGAAAACTACCCAGAATTTTAGGTACTCAAACTACAATTTAGGCTGTCATACTTTTTTTCCAGACAAGTATTAGAACATTTACTTTTTCATGTTCTTTTTTTCAACAAATTTTCTTTCTTTTATTTACTTTTCCAGACTTTTTCCTTTAAGGAGAACTTTTTTTCAAGTCTTCATTTAGACAGCAATTTGTTTTGCTAGCTTTAGTTAATCCAAAATTAGCAAATGGACTTTTCAGAACGAGTAAATAGACTTCTTACAAGGAGTCCCACAGGTAAGACAAGGAGTACAAGTTAATCCTGGGGAGATTCAGATGAGACACAAAAGAACAGTTTTTCACAATGAGAACAATCAGTCACTGGAATAGTCTGCCTAGGGAAGTGGCAGATTCCCCAGTGTTAAACAGTTTTAAGATTCAGCTGTATAAGTTGCAGCATGATCTTGTCTAGACAATGCTTCTGCCAGGGAAGGTTGGACCAGATGATCCCTGATGTGCCTTCCAAGCTGGTCTTCTATGGCATTTTACCCAGGATTTTCACAGTTCCTTTTCCTCTGATTTTCCTTACAGGTTAGAAATAGTTTACCAGTCTGTTTCTATCTTTCTAGCTAAGCTGCTTGAATAAGATTCCACTGAATTATTGAAGGTCAATTTCATTGTTGCCAAATTTATCTTTAACACAAATAATGTTTTTGAAAGTACTTGATTTATTTATTTAAATGACCATGAGTTCTTGACTTCTTTTCCTGCCCAAAGTCTTTACCATGTAAAACTTTTTCTTCTGGGAGTTATTTCACAGTTTATAAAAAGAAAAAAGTTGAGCAGTCAAACTCTTATTTGACATATAAGCTGAAGTGCTAAATCCTCTGCTATCAGCTTTAAGCAGTTAGGCTCACAAGTAAGTCAGGAGCAGAGTTAAATGGGATTCCAGCCACAAAAATGGAATTACTTATGGAAGTAGTTACTCAGATACAGGAATGGGGGTCAAATGCTGGGCTGTAATGAAGAGTATTAGTATAAACTACTGACGGGATGAAAAGTTTTCAGAAGGGATTTATGCTCTGTCAAAGGACATTTGTACATTTTCCTGTCTGGAATGATGTGTATGAGACATCTTTCATAAAAGTAAAAGTGTAAGGATGTGATCTCAGGTTTTTTTGATCATTCTTTGAAGAATACTGAAAGACAAATGAGACAGTTTATTAGTCTTGAAACTATATGATGCTTATCTGTGTGCTTAAAAAAAAAAAAAAGAAAACTGTGTATTGCTCTTGCAGGTACAATCAAGAACAGTGTGAAAACCATACTGAGAAACATCAGTTGTCATCCATCATTGAGCTTGCCTGGACCTCTGACAAAACTTAGGACAGCCACACCTAAAAAGAAAATCCAGATTTACAGCTGGAACATAATTTTTCAGATTTTCTATCACCCTTTTATTTTCAGATGTATATGTATTTTGAGACACTCCTAAAGAAATAGTCCTTTTACCTTGAGTTGGACCTGTGATCCTGCCTACTTCTGTCTTTTCCCTTCTCTGGTTCAAATTATGACCCTGTTTTCACTCTACTTTGAAATTTTTCTTAGTAATTAGTCTTCTCTTCCTCTGCCTCTTAACATAACACATGTTTTCTTGTTAAAAAAAATGAAAGTAATATGCAATGAACTGCTTCTTCTGGCTCTTCATGCCCTTTTCCATTACTAAATGCGTTGAACACCTTGCCAGTTTGCTTTTCTGAACTTACTGTTCTGGATGCTTTGCAAGCCTGCTGGTCACAAACTTTACCCTCCTGCTCCCAATAACATTATTCTCATAATGGCCATTAATTATCTTTTCTGTTTTTGATGTCCTTGAATATTCTTTTGGCATGTCCAAATCACCTCTAATTGTTTGTTGGCATGGAAAACAGGATCATACACTCATTTGCTGTTTATTGGTAGCTGCAATTGTAATTTAATGATATAATTTGTTAGCAGTTCCTCAGAATTCATCTTCTCTCTGGTATGTCATGATGCTATCCATGGTAGCCCAAATTTGATTGCTTGTCTTCAAGACAAAAAAAAAAAAATCTACAAGACACTGTTTTTTGGAGAGGGAAAACCATCTACTTTATTTTAGTTTCCTTGAAGAACTTAATCCTTTGAAGGCATATACTTAGAAAGATTCCTCTGAATTCTGAAGAGAAAAAAATCCACCTTTAGACAGAGGCTGATTGACAGCCTCTGTCTAAAGTAATCCTTGAGTGGGATTATTTTATTTAGTCTTGTTGGCATAGAGCTAATTTTCTTCATAGCTAATTTTCTTCATAATACAGGATACACATGATGCTATATGATGAATTTATATTTTAGATTTGTGACCAAAGCAGTGCTGATAACACAGGGATGTTTTAGCTATTGGTGAACAACTCTTGAGTAGTGACAAGATCTTTTCTGTTTCTCACACTGCCCTGCATGAGAGTAAACTTGGGGCACACTGGAGTCTGGGAGGGGACACAGTTGGGAAAGCTGATCCCAGCTGGCCAAAGGGATGTCCCAGACCATGTGGTGTCATGTCAGGGCTGGGTGGAGGGAAGTGGAGTTTTCCCAAGTGTAGTTTTCCCAGGAGACTGTGGGTGGGAGGTAGCGAGCCATTGTCTTTGCATCACTTGGGGTTTTGGGTTTAGTTGGTTGGTTGGTTTGGTGGTTTTTGTGATTTTGGTTTTTCTTTTTTTTTTCTTCTTTTTTTTTTTTTTTTAGTTGTTTCCTTTGTTTGGGGTTTTTTAATTTGTAAAATAATAAAACAATTAAAAATTTGTACTGCTAAAGAGGCTTGCATTGTAAAAATATATTGAGTTAAAAAAATTTAGGTCAGGAATGAATACTGAAAGGCATTTTGAAACACATTTTCTACTACAGCTCAAATCAGCTTTTCTCTTGCCTTTCTCTTTCCTAGTAGACCTTATAAATCTGGGTTTTCTCTTTTCTTGTGGGTCCACTCCCTGAAAAACATCAAAAAAATTCCAAGTAAACAGAGTTGGCTGTTTATCTGGGGGAGGTTTGGCGGGGTGCTACAGTATTCAGAAAACATGATACACATTTCCACAGAGGTGCCCATCCAAATGACTCATATGGAAAATCATCAGATGCAAAGTATTAGGAAAATGTTTTTTGAACACCAAATCTGTATTTCTCAACATATTTCTTAATTTTAAGACATGGAATATTCTGTGAGAAGATATTACTAATGGAAAATTCTAAGCAAACCTTTATTAATATCCTTGATTATGATGACATAGCCAAATTCAATTTTTCATGGACTCAAAATGCTCATTTTTAAGATAAGAAAATAACAGCCTTACTTTAAAATTTAAATTAAGTTCTATTTTTATGATTTTCAATTAAGCTTTACATCCCTATATATTTTTTCCTGTGTACATAATATTTTTAGATTATAATTAAGTTCAGGAATAGTCATGTTCACTAATTAAAACCTCTTCATGTTAGGTGACATCGCTTATATTAGAGAATTTTATGTCAAATGGAAAATGTTAGCAAATGCTTCATTACAGAATTCACACCTCTGCTGTTGGGGTTAAACACAACCAGATTCTGCTGAATTCTGAGTTTTTATGGACAGAATGCAACAGCTTTTGTGATGTCCTTGTATCTCTTTCTGCCATGTCTCAAGTACACTGAAAGCTAACACAAAGTAAGAGTGCTTCTTGCTTGTTCTTGTTTTACTTCCAATCTGTATTTGAATTCATTGGGGTACTCTTTGATCAGTTGCTGTGCTTTTTACAATAGCAACATCTGGGATCCTTTGATCTTGCCAAATTGTTTGTATTCTTTATAGCACTCGTTAAAGAAGTAATTAAAGAAACAGAAGCAGACCTTACAACCCTTTAAAAAAAGTTATCCTTGAACAATAATAGAAGGAATTGAGCATAACATCCTACCCTGATAAGGCTTTAAACAAGAATTTTCACCTCTTTTTATGAAGAAAGGTAGCTCTGCTTTCCTTATTTTATTAATGATGTCATAGTCATGCCCAAAAGGCCCACAGTTTCTTCCAGCTCACCCTTTGGAAAAACTCTGTTTTGAACAGGATTGTTCTCATTCTCATGAGCCAGGAGCCTCCATTCAGAATAATTAATCTCTATTTGGAGATCCTGTTTCACCTGGAAAAGGCCAGTCCTAGAAAGCATGGCAGAAGTATCAGCCTGAAGACGTGTGAAGAGCAGAGCAGTAGCTGCAGTTTTAAGGTGCTGGCTGGGTTATGGGTGTCTCATGCTGCAGTGTCAGCAGATTTATCCCTTGTTAGTCCAGTTCATTCTCTGAATTCTTAAGGCACAGAGGAGACTTCTTCCCATATTGATACCAGGGACATAATCTGTAGTCAAGGAGAACATATTGAATTAGAGACATCTCAAATTTTAGAGACAAGGCAGACTCCCTTCAAACTATGCTCCATGTAGAGGATATGTATTTATTCATGTAACTTACACGTTCCAAAAATTCAGAGGAATAATTTCTTCCATCATAATTTGACAATTCCCTGTCTACTCATTATACATGCATAACTACCATCCCACTTGTGTTTTCATTTGCTCTGGCCAAACACTGTCTGTTACAGTTTTATTCCTCTCTTCAGGAATGATGGACTTTACAGCTAAGAGGGAAATTAGGAGCAGCTACAAGATCATTTAGAAACTCTGTAGAAACCGTTCTTATTTCTTAACTTAATAGCAGGAAAATTTTTTTCTCTATCCTCTTTCATTATTTTGATAGCAGTTTGAAATTCTCATTCCTCTTAAGCAGTTTAATGTTGGCTTTGCATCCTATGGAAAAAAAAATTTAAAAGATGCTCCTGACTAATCTTCCCAAGACTTAGAATAGAAACAAAATGGAAAGCAGTCTATAAAATTACATTATAGTGTACAAGGTTAAGTTATGTTGCTGTTGGAACTGAGAGAAACATTCTAAGCTCGTTCTTTAAAATTTAAAAAAAAATGGATGATACTCATCAGCAGCCAAATTTTAGTATCTTTTTTAAAAAGACAACTCTCAAAGCTTGCATGGCTGCAAATTTCAATTATAATAAAACATGTGGTACTTCTATCTGGTACTTTTACATGTCTCCTGAAACAAAAGTTGCTTCAAATTTAATACAGTATCAAAGCATGCCTGAGCAATTCCAGAAACACATTTGGGAAAGAAATATGAGAATTATAAAGAAAATCACGATTACTGTGCATCACCAACATTTACATGGTGGTCTGTGACACTAAATACTGTCTGAGCATCTAGGAGGCTGCAAAAAAACCTATTAATGACTGCAGAGGGCAAAGGAAGCAACGTCTGAAAGCTGTGAAGAAGCTTGCTGCTATACAGCAGAGTGTACTAGAATCCACTGATGATTATTCTACCTCATTATTTCTAGAGGGCCCCTTCTAAGATCATTCTGGTATTGCAGCAGGCTTTATGCCCACGGCAAAACAGAACAGCTTAAATAGCTTCTCGTTTAAACAGATAGCAAAAGCAACAAATGTGAGAATCTTGCCAAGTTCACAAAGCAGGCTAGGGCAGTGAGCACATCCCTTCCTTTTTGCTTTGCAACTGCCTTATTCTCTCTAGGCACAACATATAATTTGTTTGAACTTTTCTTTGGAGTTGGGGAGGATTTTTTGTCTTTTTCTTTTTTTTCCTTCTTACTCATTTGTACACCTGTGTCATCACCAGCAGTTTTGTTGAAAGATGTCATTTCCTGATCTTTTGAGCCATAGTAAAAGTTGGCCTGTGGGAAGTGATCCATTAATTTTATTCTTTCTTGCTATAAAATGGATGAAATTAAGAAACATCAGAAGCCATGTTTAAATCCAGGACAACATCCTAAAATATCCTAGGCAGTTTTCCATTAAGAAGAAAACAACTTCTGTTTTAGAACATCTCCAGCAAACATAACCAGATCTGTCTTCAGCCATAGAGTTAATCTAAGCCAGAGATTTCCCAACCACAGCATTTTGAACACTCACAGCACCCTTGAAGAGAGCACACAGCAGTCATTGTAGGACTGGTAGAAACCTCACCCACCCCTGGGATTTCCATGTGTTGCCTTTTGCGTGTGTGTCATGGAGTAACTCTGTGTTTGGAACTAACTGTCCTTCTGTAATATCTGCTTTTTTACTGTATGAAGAAAACCTGTGAAGATGAATGCTGCAGCAGCAGGACCTGCATTTCCAGCTGAGGATGCAGGAAGTGGGCTAGATGCCCAAATTCCCTGAGGCTAGGGGTTGCAAGGTAGCGTTTAGTGAGTGAGGTACAGGTATTCCACACACTTTTCTGAGATCACAGAGTAGGAGAGTTTAGACATGGATGGGCAATGATAATGGGCCTGACCTGGGCAAATGCAGGGCAGAAATCAGCAGTGGCTAGGACATGCATCCATCCTTGCCCAAAGCCAGCCCTCAAACCCTGCAATCTCACCTCTCCTATAGCAAATAAGTGGGAAAAGCAAAAGCACTGTCATTTCTCCAGTTATGATGCACACAGGGAAGTTCTGAAAGTCATTTTCTGCTTAGCTTGGATGGTATGGACTTCACATTTGCAGATGACCCACGTGAATGACATGAAAATGCCACAGTGGAGTCTTGGTTTGTTCCTTTTTGCCAGATGTAATAAATACTTCATGTAAATACACAGACATACACAATTTCTCTCATTCATTCAAGTGAGTCCTTTTAAACACATTTAAACACAAATTGCCATTACAGTCCTCATCATTTATATTTGGTGATATAGCAATTATGATTAAAACAACTATAGCATTCAAATTTTTGATAAAACTGTTTGTAAAACATTATTTATATTGAATTTTTTTTTTTATTATTTTCCAACAACACAACTTTTTAGTTCTTGCCAGTTGTGATTTAATTTGGCAGGGGTTTTTTAATTATTATTTGTTGGTTGTTTGTTTTAATTATTATTTGAGTGGTTGGTTTGGGGCTTTTTTTTTTTTTTTTTTGTATTTTGGAATCATCAAGGTATTAAAGATTGGTTCTAACAGCATATCTTTTTGAGCCATGCCAGCCAGAGAAAATTACAAATCACTTTCACATTGCAGCATATTTTGGATGTGACAATGTCAAAAGTGTCAGCACATTCTACTGATAATAAAAAGCAAGTGTAATAAAAGTGAATGTTTCTGCCTAGACATGTCCATTGTCCAGAGCCTTGCATCCACTCATTAAAAGCACTACAACATTTCTGAAACCTGTTATTCCTGAGCTGCCATGTGCTGAAAAAATACTTTTCTGGTAACATAGCTAGCCTGTCTTGCATCCTACATGCTGTACTTGAAATTAAATCTACCTTTTCATAATTTTTCCCCATTCACGACTTCTTCTCCTGCTGATAACATTAAATCTTCCTGCACCTTTGTTGATCCATCCTTTTCCAACCTTTTCCAAAATGCTGGAATGGCACCTCAGCAGCCTGCTGCTTTCTTGTTCTTTGAAACCGGCAGCGACAAAAATGAAACCTACTTCAAGAGTGGCAAGAACTGAAAAGTAATTACTTGTGCACAAAATTAAATCAAATATTATTTTTCATTTCAGAAGTTTAATTTCATGCTGTTTGCTGCCATTTTTTTTTCGCTGATGAATGACTATAGATGATTTTTTTCACTAGTCAGCTACCTTTAATTTTAGATAGATGTTGACTGGTTGAAAGGGGAGTCAATGAAAAAAGTTCTTTAGGAATAAAACTTTGGCATGACATAATAGTTGATAACACTAACTGAAAGTCTCTTCATAGCCAATGCAGCTCATCTGTGTAGTCAGACTGTGGTAGTCCATAGTAATTCTATCTTTCACAAGACCCAAACAACATACGATGGCAAAGCACATTCATTATCAATCAAGGGTGAAGAAATAAAGGCTGAGGCGCAGGAAGCCAGGTTTCTGAGTCATGTCAGGAAGACAATTTAATTAAGAATGGAACATAAATTAAGATCAAGGCACCTAAAAGATGAAAATTCAGCTCAGGCTACGAGCAGCAGACTGATGTTTCCTGCCATACTTTAATACCCTATTCTCCCTTGGTGGCTGCTCTCATTATTGGAGTACAGATGGTGAAAACACATACTGTTCAAATTTACTATGCTCATTCGCAAAGACGTTAGTTAAGAAAATAGTGTTACTCTAAACATTATAGCTCCATTTATGCTCTTTTTATTTTTTTTTTCCACTTTTCAACGCTAAAATAAATAAACCTGCATATGCAGTTACCAAAATGTTCCGTGTGCTTTCTAGTGATGGAAAGTACATGATGGCTGGATTGCAGACACTGCAGTCCATTACAGAACAAGATAATTAAAATTACAAACTTTAAAAACACGTGTAATTTCCTCAATGATTCTTAATGCTCTCTCTTGAGTCATTACAGTAATTATGTAAATATGTTATTATAGAATTATGAGATGTGATCTTTACTCGATCATCTCAAATTACTCTTCACTAAGTTTGCTGTCACAAGGTTTGCTTACTGAAAATGCTTGGTCACTCACTGATTTCACAGATAATAACAACTACAAGACATTTGTGGTCCAAGTTGACAGGAGAAATACAATATCTTTTTATTAATCATTTAGGAGATGGATAAGTGCTATATTAATAAATATTGCAGATACTGTTAAATCATAGACCTAAAAAGACAACCTGAAGGAGTAAAACACAGCTATATTTTATTTTTATACAAGAAACCAGAAAAGCAGTTGGACACAAAGTAAAATTACAGCCCAATAATAACAATGACCAAAGGAGCTGAAACCAGCATTTTAATTTTACCATACTATGGACACTTAACACACCATGGACAGATATTCTTATGTGCTTACCACCACCAGAAAGCACTATTTGTATTTAGATATAGACTAAAAAATAATTGAAGGCACGTGAATTTGAAATCTTCATTATAATAATCTTTTTCTAAGTCTGTAGTTTACTGAGTAGCAGAGAAGTTTTCAACTCACATTATCTTATGCTGAACTTACTGCCTCATTCCCTGCCTGGTTTGTGGGGTTGTCTGTGTGCATGCACATTCATATGTCCTAATCCCTTTCTTCTGCTACTTATGTCTCAGTTTCATCTCATGTAAAATGATAAACTATTAATTGGAAAGTGTTAACTTAGTTTTTATTTCAGTTATAGCCTATTTCTCTACTAAATACTGGCAGGTGTTTGGCACCAATTCAACTTTTTTTCCTTTCCCTTCAGAATTGTCACCATTTTCCCTCCTAAAACTGAATAAGGTGAGATTTTTTTTTTGTCAGAAATCACCTGCCGTTCTTTTTATTTGTGATTCTTATCATGCAATGTCTGATTTACATATCTTCTATCTTATTTTTTTGCACTCTTTTACAATTTATAAATACTTCTTAGAGGTTTGCTGATTGAAATGATAAAAGTTCAAAAGACACAGGTAATAGGGCCTGATTTCTCATTCAATCCTATCAGTCAACCTTTGCTATCAGTGTAAGAACACTGAAATCCTGTCCTGGGCACAAAACTAACAGGTTGCAGGAACCTGATGTATCGCATTTCATTCTGAATGAGGATCAGTTCACCTATTCCATTATTTCTGCAGTCTCTAAACACAAGGGTGGGTGGTCCATCTAGTCCACTACTGTGCCCCCAGCAATGGGAAGTAAGAGCAGGGAGGGGCACAGAACAGAGAAAACCTGTGCCACACTTTTGTCAGTTCATTTTTGAATTCATCCAGCTTTCAGCTCAGAGAGAAGCCAGCTGTGCTTCCTTGTGCTGATGAACACCTCACTTCTGAGAATTTTTTTCAAAGGTGTCTTTAGCAAATCTTCCTGACATGCAAAATATCCTGGAAAAGTTGTTCCACAGTTTACCTGTGCACAGCCTGGAAACTTCTTCTGTCCTTGGTGGACCTCCGATGTAATTCAGTTTGATTTTACGGTTTTAGAAGCATAAAACCAGTTTGCAATATACAGCAATGGTATGGCTGCCTCTGTCCTAGTCAGCCGTGTTTCATGAATCTTCTTCATATCCCCTAAAAATAATAATTCTCCAAATTACAATGGAATTCTGATTCACCCGGGCTACATGGCAAACCAGCTCAGTATTGGCAAATGTATGTAAATCAATCAGTTTCAGCAGAAGTGCTGACTCACAGACATGACACACCATATTATGTCACCAGTATCAGCACCATATTTTTCATTGCTTCCCACATCCTCCTGTAATGGGCCCTCTCTTCACTTGGAAAAGCAAAAAAAGATGAGCTGCCAAATTATATTTGCAACTCTTACCATGGTTTATGGAGAACTCCACAGATTCTCCTTCGGATCACCATGCTTTGTAGACAGAGCTCAGCTTTATCACCCAAATAACCCTGAAGACTGGTGGTTTTGATAAATTGAAGTTTTGCTCTGTATTATCTGTGACTTGTGTCCTTCCTTTCTCAGTCTCATGAGCAGCAGCTGAGAGAAAAGAGATCACTGAAGCCCTTTAATTACAGAGCTGGAACTGCACTGCTTTCATGCTCCCAAAATAGCAAAGCTTACATAAAAACATTAGCAGCATGAAAATGCAGAATATTGGGAACAGCTAGCACGACAAAGATTCAGTAAAGGTAAACAAAAACTGCATTTGGACAACTTTTGATGAAGACAATTCTGTAGTTAACAAGAGAAATAATCCCTCTCTTCATGGTAATGTTTCCCCCAAATCAAGCCTTTTGGGAACAAGCCATCTTCTTTAAAACCATGGATTATTGTTCTTTGCATTGTACTGGTGCTGCTCATTGTACCAAAATAAAACATAGCTCCCATGGAAACCCAGAGCATCACAACTCTTTGCTAAGTCACACCTCAGCAATGACAGACTTAAGAGAACCCAAGCAACAACAGCAACTGCAAAGCCTTGAGCAGAAGTATCCTCTTATTTTTCTGCTCGGGTCAAAGTAACTTAAACCCTTACATGGTTCAATGTAGTACAAGATCACATCAAACTAATGGAAATCAGGTAGAGTTCTTAATGTAACGTCACTGAACAGAAGTTGAAATAAATAAAATTTAGGTACCTTTTTTATAAAATGAATACATACTAGATGAGTTTTCCTTCTAATCTGTGCTAAGATAACAAAATTTAACTTTGGCATATTTGAAGAGCAGATCAAAACAAAGGACTTCAAAGTAGAGACACTTTACCCCAATGATTAACTTTTGAGCATCTGCCTTGGCATAGTGCTAGTAGGGACTACTCTGCTGTAGTCATTACTGTTGTAGAAGAACAAGGGGGGCTCCTGGACACCGTGGTAATTAGAAATCCTATGGCACTTATTAAAAGTGTAAGAGCATTAACATCAGAGCTCTATTCAAATTCCCATTCTGGTGATTATCGTTAGCTCAGTTTTGACCTTTTCCTGTTCCAGCTGGCTGCCAAGTTTCTCATTTAACCTCCTAAAGACTAGCAGGTTCATTACTGATGCCATCCTGTCACTGGTCAGGTGCTGCATGTGACAACATGGAAAAAAATGCTTCACTTTTTAGTAGGAAGGTTGGGTCAGTATTTTCTGTCTTCACTTTTGGGCAGCTTGCTTTGTGGTTCTCCTCTGGAAAGGTGCAGATTTAACACTGAGAACATGGCTGCTGGCTCATGGCCCCTAAACCCAGCAGCACTGCTCCCTGTCCCTGTGAAAGACATGGGAAATGAAGATGTTGTGTTCGGTCTTAGTTGTTCATTATCTCTTAT
>VZSR01000920.1:7637428-7701917 GCA_013398615.1 Brachypodius melanocephalos
TAACTAGCAAGCTAGGGAAATGAGGTAAAATGAAGAGTTTCCAACTCTTTCCAAGGTCTTTTAAGTGATAATCACCCAATACTAAGGTAATTAGTATATTACATATGTTTTTGACCTAATAATGATCACCCAAGGCCCGCAATGCTGAATCTTTCACCCAATTACAGAAACTACTCAAACCCATGAAGAAGATGGAAGAAAAAGGTGAAGAAGAAGGACTTGGACAATGCCCAAAATCCTCCATATCGACTCATGTGTGTTACTATACCCTAAAATCTTAAATCTAAGTTCCTAGCATTCCAACGTCCCTGCAGCACAGCAGTGCAGCCTCCTGCTGTCCCTGTGTGCAGCTGCAGAGGGGCAGGCAGTGCTCAGCCATTCTTAAAGCCGTGGCTCCCTGCATCCCATGACTCTCAGAGCTGCCATCTGATACCAGACACATCCACGGCATCTGATCCAGCTGCACCCTCCACATGGGCTGTGTGCTGTTCCCAGAAGGTTATCTGGCACCTCCCTGCCACTGCTACAGCACTGAGCCCACCACTGGGTGTGTTTAGTGGTATCAGTTACGTTTTACAAGCACAAAGAAAACATCCCAAGCATCCCAGCAGATAAGAGCCCTTCATCAGCTGAATGAGGATAAAGCCCAGCCCTTTCCTGGGCATTGAATGCAGCTGGCAGTGCCTGTCACTGTCTGATCAGATGAGGAGTCTGTCCCTGGAACTGACTTGTACAAGTAACCCTGGGCTGCTAAAGGTGGGATCAGCAATTATAATTCAGAGGAGTAAGACCACAACAGAAATTTGCTGCTGATGTTTTACATGTAAACACACAAAACACATAATACACAGTCTGTAAGATATCATCATTCTCACTATAAAAAAATGCACCTAGCTGCATTTCCAGGTTTCGGGTATTGCAGACTTTTGTCATCATCTCAAGAAGAGGGTTTCTGTATTTTGTTGAAATGGAAGAACCTGAAGGCACTTTCCCTCATACAGAGAATTGCAATATTGGGTGTACTGCTAGGGGACAGCCTTCTAGTTACTGCATCTCTACTTCAAGCTGAGAGAGCCAAACTACATCTGACTCATTGCAGATGATGAGGAAAAAAACTTTAGTGCTGTATCTCAGTTTCTTCAGAGAGATGCATCTGCTTCAGAGAATCAGTTAAAAATTGAGGCTTATACAGTGAGAAAACAATTCTGTTCTCCCCCCAAGGGAGCAAGAAGCTCATCTATCTTTTTGCTCAAGATGCTGTTGTTTTTTCAAGGAGTCTCCTTCATTCTTCAGCATCTGCTCTGTTCCTGGCTGTGGAAGAAATTTCCTGGGATTTACATGGAAGAGGGGAGCTCTGTATTGTAAATCCAAACACATATGATATTCCATCCACATTTCCCCACAAGCTGCTGCTTTTCATTCTCAGGTTATTAGATATTATTCCAGACCAAACAAGAAAATATCAAAGGTCTGAAGGACACATTAGCTAATTAAAGAGCTAAAATAACATTAGCTTGATTCTGTCTGGGTTACCTTTGAGATCATCATCCAATATAATCTTTCTACCCTCTTGTGAAGGTTTTACTGAAAGGAAAAATTCTAGGTGTCTTAATGTGTTTCGATTTGTACATAATATATTTTTTCCTGTAAGAAATGCTTTATCAAACATGAGTAATTAGGTTTAATGGAGAAAAAAAGTGGATGAACTGTAATAGTCTGTAATACAGAGGAGAAAAGTTCTTATATCTATATGCACTCTATTCCTCAAGCAAACTGTGAGCACCCTCAGTTCAGCTCACCTGGAAGGTACAATTCCACTGCTGACCAGACCTCACACTAACAAGCAACCTGGCCACAGGCAGGGAACCATTCAAGTGTATCCTCCTGGCAGAAATATTCCCATTTAAGGAGCAATAGGAATGTGTGGCCTCCCTGAATGATGACTGGGAAAGGACCATGGAGAACACATCTGTCTGACCAGAGCCTGGATGATGCTTTTAAGGTACCAGCAGGACATAGGGGAGGGGTGCTTGGGTCAGGGCGGGAGCCAGCTTCATGGAATAGAATCATTCAGATTGGAAAAGATCCAAACATTAAGTCTGTCCCTACGTACCATGTCCACAGGTCTCTTAAATACCTCCAGGGATGGTGACTCCACCATTTCCCTGGGCAGTCTGTTCCAATGTTTGACAACCCTTTTAGTGAAGAAAACTCTCTAATCATCCAATCTAACCCTCCCCTGGCACAACTTGAGGCTTTGTCCTATTTTCTTATTAGTTGTTAGTTGGGAGAAGAGACTGAATCCCACCATGCCACAGCCTCTTTACAAGCAGGGGGGGAGAGCAGTGAGGTCCCCTCTGAGCCTTTTTTTTTTTCTGGACAATAACACCCCCAGCACCCTCAGCTGTTCCTCATCAGACCTGTGCTCCAGACCCTTCCCCAGCTCTGCTGCCCTTCTCTGGAATCACTCAATGCCTTTCTTGTAGTGAGGGACCCAAAATCAAACAGGATTTGGCATGGCCTCACCAGTACCAGGGTGATGATCCCTGCCCTGGCCCTGCTGGCCAAACTGCTGCTCCTAAGGCCAGGATGCCACTGGCCTTGGCCACCTGGGTCCTGTCAGCTCATGTTCAGCCGTCAAAGAGCCATATCATAGATATTAGAGGATTTTGGTTTAATTCCATTGGGATGACCCAGAGAAATAAGACCTGTATTCGTCTCATCGTTTGCTGAACATTTTAACTTGGGTCTTACAGGATAAAGGGGAGGGCAACATTACTGATCAGTTTGGAAATAGCACAGCTTGAAGCCTGCATGATATAAACAAAAAATATTTTTCAGCAAATGCAACATGACTCATAACCTCAGTGGATGTCCTGTGTCACACAGTACAATACCAGCTCACTGTGGGGCAAACAGTGCACCACCAAGGGAAGGAGGAAGGAGTTTATCCCTTTATTGTCTGGATTTTATTTGGTTTCAAGCAGTTACACTGTGCACAGCTCTGGCTATACTTTGTACCCCACAGCACTGGGTGATGAATATCAGGGATATATGAGCTACATGCTATTCTTTAATTTCTTTAACTGAAGAATAATGGCACTAACTTGTTTTGGGAACAGCAATTTAGCTGAATTACATATATTTATAGAATTAGCTATTGTATTATTTAAACACAGACACCTGTGGATGCATTAGTGAGTGAAGATTAAATGTATAAAGGAATAATCTATTTTACAGCACTGCACCTCTCCGCAGTAGACTTTTGGATACTGCTTTGGTAATTAAAAACTTTATGAGCAGTTCATTGTAGGATAGTAAAAATGTGTTAAAATCCATTAGCATAGATTGAATATATTCATGAAATGCTTCTTTGGTACAATAATGACATTCAATTCACTTTTTCCCTCCTCTTTTTAGTAAGAAATTATTCCATCGGAAAGACAGAATAGATAGAGTAAATTGTGAATAAAATGCAGTATAAATGAAAACAGTTATTTTAAACCAAGTCATGTGAGCTTTTTATTTATGCAGCAACTTTCATCTAATAAAAAAGTCTGTGCCATTCTTAACTCTTAGGGAAAAATCCGAACAACACAGCAGATGAGAGCAAGATAAACTTGCACTCCCACAGAAGTTACTGGGAAGCAGCTACTGTGAATCCTACCACTACTAAAAAAATTTCATATTGGGAAATCAGGAATCTACACAATAGAATTCACTGACTTCTTTTTATGTCGTTCATTTCTTTCACTGCTGATTTCATGTGCATTTTATAAGTCTGCTGCTTTTTCTCTTGCACATGAACAGGCCAGAACAGACAGACAAAAAAGTGCTCCCAGGAGAGCGATTCTAAAAGTGAAATATGGTGGTTCCTAGCAGCAACACAGAAACACACACCTAGAAAGAAGGCCACTGTGATGCAGGCATTGCTATTTGCACTCTGCAGAATTTCCTCAGATTTTAGTAAGTGGCCACAGTCCTTTTAGAATCAGGGTCAGTTGCTGCATGCATCAGAACCAAAAGATAGACAAAAATTATGCCATGAAAGCCAATTACAAATTCCTAAACATCAACTGCTTTCTTTTCCTCAGAACTCAGAATCATGTGTGTAGAATTTAAGCTGAAAAATTCCTTTGCAAATCTTTCCCAGTGACCTGTAATGTCATATTTGTTTTTCATTATATGTTACATACACACGAGTATGAAAATTAGAAGCTCAAAGGTCAACTAATATATCATGGCAATTTGGTATCAGATATTTGAAATCAAATGAGCACATACCAACACTACTATAAGGTCAAGTATAATTGATATGAAATCCAGATGAAAAAAGGGAATAGTTGCCTTCCTCTCTACTGACGGCATAACTAGCTTTTCCTTTTAAAATAACACTAGTAAACTATGTAATTTTATTTTTCTTACTAGACTCCTCTCTGTCTCCAAATTAGTTTTGAGGGATTCCATAGCTTTATATTGATTTGTGTAGGTCTACATTAATGTGTAGCCTTTCTCCCCAGTGTTTCTGGAGGGTTCCTTCTCTCCCAGTCGTGATGTCTTTCCCAGTTGGAGCAGATCATCTCTGTCTGGATTCATTTTGCGCTGTCTGGCAGAGCTGCTGGATCGGTCCCTCTGCAGGCAATACACAAAGGTACAGCTGTGAAGTGTGGCTAAACCTGTGTGGGGATTTGCTACCTCTGGTCTAGCTGTCCTGTGTCTCTCTTTCGGTGACGCCAAATGTATTATTCATTGTCTGGCAACATTCAGCGTTCACAGCTCTTATTTACTCATGGATTGTACCTGATTCCTGGGGAAAGTGTGACATGTGCTTATTATAGAGGGAAAAACTTTAAAATAGAATTATAAATGGAGGATAAAATTATATTATTGTATCTACAAGTGACCCCTCTTGTGGATAAGTTTAATTTTTTTGAGCATGGGCACTGTTTCCCGGTTCCAACTGTTGGAAGGTGAGAGGCCACCTCCAATTTTGGGAGCTCAGCTGGGGCTGTTCTGAGAACGGATGATCCCAGAGGGGTGCAGCCCATAACTCCACAGCACTGCCCTGTGAGCAACCTCCTCTTTCCTTCAGAGGAGAGAAACTGTCCCCCATCCCCTTATCCTGCCCCTGGCACTGGCCATAAGAAGCAGGTCCTTGTTTGAACATTAACAGATGTGTGCTGACAGCATCAGCAGACCAGGTGTTTGTCCACATCCTACAGAGGAGAGTTTGCCATCTCCTCAGAGCAATGGACAGACTGAGCAATCTAAAATTCCAGTGCATTGTAAGAGTCTCTGAAACAGTGCAGACATTAAACAGAAAGAAGATTTAAAGCCAGAGGTTCCCAGGTGCTCACTGCTGTTTGGTAGATATCTGCAGATTAACATGGACAAGAATTGTTAACAAGATGAACACTTTGGACAAATTCCCACAAGTGATACAGCTGCATTAATAATCATAAGGAAACTGTTGTACACAGGAACATAGAATTAATTTTCATTTTGGGCTTCAGAACAGAGTGTAGCTATGTACTACATAGCTATTTCTGTACATTGCTATTCTGTTTCTGGTTAGCAGCTTGGAGAATAACCTGGGAGACAGAACACACAGTTTTCCACATTTCATCACAACTCAGAAAACTTCCTTATGTCAGTTTGTACTATGTATTCTCCACATAATAAATTTGCCATCTATTAAGCAAATACTAATTTAAAATATAGTTGGGAGAAAAAAAAGCTCAATTCTTCCCTGTATTATATCTTCATTTAAGTCAAGCTGTTGCATAGAAAAATAAATAGGGTTGAACATCAGTTGAATTGCTTACAGTCACATTTTCTGTGTCAGAAGCAAAAATTTAATTAAATTAATTCACTTTTCTAAAAGAAATAAACAGTAGATGTCATTTTTCCTAGCCTAATATATATGAAGCCAAAAGTAAGATGCCCCTGGGATTTGTTTCAAGAGACTCACAAAACTTCATTTGTTGCCCAAAACAGAATAAATAGGTAAATCACTTTTTACTTTAGATAAAATCATACCTACTGCCAATTTAAAAGGCAGAATTAGCCCTCTGAATCCTGAATTCTCAACAGGAATACTGAGATATCTCAGAACAGATAAAATTAAATTTGCTGTAAGAGAGTCGTCAAAAGTGAACAGTGCTGTGCAGCACTGTGAATTAGCTTTTCATTATTAAAAATATGCATTATAGATCTCCTTTTATTTTGGTAGCAGAGTAGCAGACTATCCATGAATAAATATTTGTTATTAATGAGAATTTTCTGAATACACATGCCAAACAATTCATTAGTTCCTTAAATTGTGTTCATTCTTTCCTATTAGCACTTTTTGGTTGCCCAAAAGCTTTTCTTTTTTTCTTTCTTTCTTGATGATATATTTGTCAAAGAGATAACTCATACAGTCCTAGTAGGAGCCTCTGGTGGCTAAACATCAGACTAAAATTGAATTTAGAAAGATTATGTCTTGGTTTTTAGCCTGTTGACAGAGAACATTGGGGATGTGTGGAATAATTTTAAAGGTTTTGAAAGTTACCCAAGGAGAAAAGCGAATCTATTTTTTTTTTTTGTAATTTTAGATTTGCCATTATAAACTTCCTATGGATTCAAAGTTTTTGTTTATTTTCCAGAGGAAGAGAACCTATGGTCAAACATATTGCAACCTAATATATAATCAACAAAATTTTAATATGTTACTTAATTCACAGAAATATTGAAAATACGGTTATATATTTGATTCACTTTTCTTGTTTAATTTTACCTCACTAATAGCTACATCATATTTTAATTTATATAAGCATTTATTAGAAATTGCTTCTTGCCTGCCTATTACTCTTAGAATACCTTTTCAAGATATTCTAATTTCCTGAAATGAAAATTGCTTGCTTTAAAAGGCCTTTCCCTTTGCATTGTGTCTGACTCTGATGCTTACCATAATTTCTCAGCGTAAGTTGATAATTTTTACTTGTTCCTTTACAAAAGCAGTCAGTCATGTGGATAATGGCAATGAAATGTGCTGTAGTAAGTAACTGTCATTAAGCATTCCGAAAGATTTTCTTTAAAAATATGTTTAATGTATTGTTTGAACAAAAGAAAAGCATACAAGGATCAGTAAAACACTAAATATAGTTAATTTGCCACAGGATAAGTGTGATATGGAAGAGTGAATTTGCAGTGGTAACCTAACTCTTATCCCACACTTTCTTCCAGGTTTCAACAATGATTAATTGAAGATGCCTAAAGAAATGAACATTGTTAAGAATGGATGGAAATTTTACAGATTACCAGTCACTAGATTTCTACATTTAGGCATTTTTCCTGGTAGAACCATTCTAATCTGACTTAGAAAATGTTAATTTAGTAACATTCTTCTGCGGAAGAAAAATTACCAATTCTTTTGAAAACACCCATAAGTTATAAGAATAAAACTTTTTATATCTAATGAAAACATGTAATGCCACAGATGTTAGCCACAGCTCAGTAAGTTTTCCTGTTGTATAATCCACAAAGTTGTACCCTAACCAAGGAGAAAAGGAAAAAGACAAGAAGAATAGAATAGAAGGAATTGGAATTGTAGGAGTACAGCCTGGCTCTGTAAGACAACTTTTACAGACAGAACTCAATTAAACAGGACCTTCAAGAAATCTCTTACTGGTCTTGATAACCAAGCTGCATGGGACTAATATCTGCAAATAAAATTTCAGATATGGAGATGAAGTGTTGAACAGTGTTGATAAAGCTGTTCAGCAGCTGAGACCAGAAGCCTCTGATAATGCAAGGGAAAACTGCCATCACTCCCATATCCCTGTACATGGGATTAATCTCCTATACAAGGCTTGAAAAGTCATGAAACTTCAGATATTACAAACAGGTTTCTTTTTATTTTTTTTTTTCTTTTTATATTTTTTCTTCAACATTTATATCTATTAACTCACAAAATTTAAATGCTGTTTGTGAAGACCTATATCTTTGGGCATACAAAAGATTAATTCCTGCTGTTTTATTTGGGAGGACTTCACTGTCTTCCCATCCAGCCAAGCTGAGGCCCAGTCAAACATTAAAATGAGAAACATTTACAAAGCTCATATTTACCCTCTTTCAAAAAAAATCTGATCCTGCCATATCTCTTTTCTTTTTTTTTCTGAAGTGGATTTTCAAGGGTGTTAGACACCTAAGCACAGTAATATTTTTGAAGCAGTTGTAAAGCCCAGTGACCTTTCCCAGCACACCACATGGTGAGATGCATGGGATAATTCCTTTTTTTCTCCCTCCTGGTTCTTTTTGTGCCTCTAAAGCAAATCTTCCATGAGGTTATTGTGAATATTTAAGTGTATGAAGTATCCTAGTCACACCTCCCATGAAAAATGGGAACAAGCATGGTCTGTAGTTATTGCACTGCCAACCAGTTCTGCCACACACAGCATAAGGGACAAGTGTTAGCTCCATGTTCTGCAGCAAGAAGTGCAGCAGCAGACTAAGCTTACCAAAATAAAAAAAAACATTTAAGGATGTAGGACCAGCTGTTGTTTTAGGAATTATCAAAACAGTGCAGACAATGGCAAAAATGGTCTGTTAATGTCCAACTCCAATCTTGGTAGACACTTTTAAAATACATCTTTAGCACTTCTCCCCTCGGAGGGCACATCGAACTCCCAAAGTCATGGCACTGCTTTCTACTGACATAATTAATGTGCCACAGCAAAGGTAAGAAATGCTTCCTAGAAGTTAAAAGGATGCATTTTGCAAAAAGTGACAGAGATTTCATTCTTAAATGCTTCTATCAAATGCATCATTGGGGCAGGACAAATACAAGTATACTTGGTTCTGTGCATTGGGCCAAACTTTATCTGGTTGCCACAAGTGGGTTTTCCTTTCTTTTTTTTTCCTGAAAAAAGTGGTCTTTAATGTCAGGCTGGCTTTCTTACAGCAGCTGTTTTCCCTAAAGGAAGTTCTGTACAACAGAACCTGGTGTGGTTAAAATGTGCCTGCTGCCAGCACTCCAGGAAAAAGACAACTCACTGGGGTACACTTCAGCTGAGAAGCCTCTCATCTGTCCAAGCCCTGTTCAGTGCTGTGTCTCCTGGTGTTCCTTATGCTCCCAACTCCTTGCTTTAAAAGGTATAAAAGGACATTTTATTTCTCGTATTTTTGCTGATTTTGTGTGTCTTGGATATCTAATTTTGACTGCTGTTTCATTTCAGCCCTTCGGCACCCTGTACATCCAGAAGATTTGTCCTGGCATCTTCTGTCCCTGTATTTTGCTCCAGAACATTATACTTCCAGAGATCCTGTGATGCCTCAGTCTTTTCAGCTGTGGGAATCTGTATCTCATTCCCTTTGGTGCTGAGGTGTGTCACCTGTCCTCATAATTTCTTGAAGTGGTGCCATGACACCAATAGCATAGCAGTAATAGTAGCAAGCAATTTTTCCTCATGAAAAGATACAGAGAAATAAGGAGGAGGGCAACAAGACAGAAAATGGAGGAATTATTGTTGAAAATCCAGGCTTGGAGATGAGATTAAATGAATAATTAAGTTGAATATCTGAAAATCTGCTTAAACTGCTCATAACTGTGTCAAATTGTTCATGACAAATTTGGAAAAAAACCCAAAAATTTATGATCTCACTGACCTTATACTACTGGTGAAATTTGTTTTAAGCATGGTTTGGATCCTTGAAAATACCCTACAAACACCCCTGAACTATCAGGAAACAAATCTGCCCCACAACATTTAATTTTTTTAGCCCCTCTATAGGAAACCTTGAGTAAATAGAAATAAATAAAAACAGTAAAGTCAAATCTCATTATTGGCAGCAAGTAACTTTCACTATGCTTCTTCTGTCCAACGTGGTGAAACTTTATCCTTTCATCTTGCAAAAATTACTTGCTAGAACACACACTTTGATGAGAGCAGAGGATCATTTGGGAAATAAAAAAACCCTCTGCTTCTCATAAATTTTGCAAATTGCTTTCAAAAAGAAAAAAAAATCAAATTATTAAAACACAGACTTTGAAAACTAATGGCGTATGAGTCACATTTGCAGGTTCCTTTTTAAAGCAAACATTGATTTACTCATTACAAGCAGTAAATGATGAAAAGCTGCCTACATATCACTGTAAGTTAGCTAAGATACAAATCCTTTTAATATTTCTGTACTATGACATAGTAGACTCAAGATGATGCTGGCCAAGCCTATGCCACTTTAATAATAGAAAATGAACACTGGACAAGGATATTCTTGCAGTGTAAAATATTCTTGAAATAAGGAACGTTCATATTAAGGAATTATTCCTTATTCCTTCCTCCAAGCATCCAGTTAAGCAGCTCGTGCAAGCCTTGAATCAATTTTTATAACAAAGGCGAGGATGCAGAAAAAGGAATTTGAAGAAAGCAGTCAATAAGAGGTAAGAAGCAACCTTGAAGTGACATGAAAAGCCAAAAGGATGTTAGAGCTTCAAAACAAAAGCAGATGTCCTCTTCAATGTGTAAGTGAAAAGGGTATTTGATCCTTCGTACATCCTTGAAGTGCCATGGCTGAAAGTAATGCTCTGCACTGTAATGCTTCCTTAGTTCAAAGTGCTGTGTAAACATCAAGTAATGAAATCTCCTGGTATCTCTGCATCATCTGCATGTTTTCTTGTCCAAGGACACATTCCAAGAGATGTACGGCACTGGAACCTTTATTTTCTACTTTATGACCATTTCTTTCACCTCACAGTGGTTTTTAGCCTACCTCAAGTATATATCAAGAACGCCTGAATTGTCAAACCACAAGTGACAGAAATAAATGTTTCTGTTGAAAGTATTATACAATATTTAAAACTATTTTTGCAATAATATGGGAGGGTTTGATCCATCACAAAAAAAGGCATTATTTTCTTTCTTTACACTAACACGTGCAAAACCAGAAATTCAGGGTGATAAATCAGATGCATTGTTTTTGTGATGTTGTTGAAATGCAAATATTCTGCAGTACCCTACAGAACAATGTGCTTCCCTCTAGTTCTCAGAGAAAACTTCATGCAGGTAAAGTCTGAATATATCAGCCTGAGTTGATTTGATTGCACAGAGTATGAACTCAGGTGTGAAACTGGATAGACAAATGCTGAAAATCAAAGTTCCAAACTCTGCAAGGAAGCAGCTCAGAATACAGCCCAGTTCTGCAAAGTTTCTATGTACAGTTCAATGAACTTGGTTTTTCTAGCAAGCTTAAAGCCAGGGAAGTGGGCTTGAATGATAAATTCACTTTGCAGAACTTTGGTAGCTCAATGTGCTAAGGCATGGCTAATCCTGAGAAAGACTACAAAAATTATTTCTCTCTTTCTTAATCTCTGTTATATGAATATTTCTGATGTTCAAATATTACTATATTGAAAAGAACTGCTGTGGTTGCTGCATTTGTCATATTATGGTATCTTTTGACTTAGATGCACGTGGCCTCAGGCTTTATTAGGAAAATCTATAGGTATTTGTGGGCTGTGAGGGTATAGGTTAATTCCTCATGTTAAAGCATTGCAGCATCATATTTGTCTCATCTCATCTGAGTTCCTTTCATGGAGAAAGTTTTCTATAATGATAATCCTCATGATTACCTGTGGTGAATCAGCAGGTAGTCACCATTCTTGTGGCCACTTGCTGGAGGCAAGAGACCACATCCTCACTCTAGAGAAACCCTCACGCTGCCTTGTCCCCTCACAGTGTCACTCCAGGGCAGAAAGGGAATAAATCCCAGCCTTGTATGTGAGCTTGTGCATACAAGTACGTGAAAGAGAAAGAGACATATAAATTGATATATATATATATATATACACACATACACACTCACTTTACAAACAATAATTCAGTGTTAACAGGTAGTCTGCAATTGAGTGAAGTACTCTGCAGCATGCTAGATTCAAAAATCCAGCTTTTAAAAACTGGAGAGAGGGACTCTTGTGGGATTTTCTGAGAGAAACATCATTAAAGGCTAATAGGAAGTTGGACCTCAAGACCTCAAAGAGAAAAGAAATTGGAATTTCAGCATTGAGAATAGTCAAGAGAGAAGAAAGTAGATTTAAAAAAATAGAAGAAATATAAAACATTCAGCCTTTTCTCAGTACTTATCTAAGCTACTGCATACAAAGCATGTGGAATGTAGGTCAGAATTCCTCAACAATTTGCTATTATCTTCTTTGTACTTTTTTGTTACTTTCTTTATTTCATTTTCCTTGCATTTCATCTGAATATTTTTTTCCAAGTAGGACTCTTAGGAGATATCATTGCATATAGTGGTGGGTTGACCAAAACTTCTCTCTCACTCCTCTCTGCAGCCAGATGGGGAGAGAAAATACTCTGAAAGACTTGTGGTGTGAGACAAGGAGAAGGAGAGACCACTCACCAGTGACCATCACAGGAAAAACAGGTTCAACCCAGGGAAATTAATTTAATGTGTTACCAATCAAATCAGAGCAAGCTTATAAGAATAAAGTAATATCTTAAAACATCTCCTCCACACTGTTCTCTTCTCCCTGGACTCAAGTTCACTCCTGAATTCTCTACCTCTTCCCTCTCAGCAAAGCATCTCCCGCTCCTCCTTCTGCACTCACCTGGGGCTTTTCAGGGCTGTTGCTCTCACATATTCTCCCCTCTCCTGCTGTAATTGAGCAGGGCTTTTTTGCCCTTTTTAATTACATTACCCCACAGCTGCTCCCACCATCACTGACGGGCTTGGGCTTGGCCAGCATCAGCTCTGTCTTGGCTTTGTTGGACACAGGGGAAGCTTCTGGCAACTTCTCAGAGAACCCTCTTCAGTAGCACTCCAGCTATGAAAAATTTATAGTGCAAACCCAACACACATAGAGATAACACTTGTCAGTGACATTTCCTATGAAAACAGGCATTTTCTAGAGAAATATATTCATTAAATATATAACATTTATAGTATATACTGACATAATTATACTTCTATAAATATATAATAATTATTCATTACATATTTAAAGTACATCTGACATATTTAAAGTAAAAATATTATGTTTATAATAAAATAATTATCGTATAGATAAAAATATTTATAAATCTTGAAAATCTGTAACAGAGAGAAGGACATTTCTGGGAGCTGGAAAACAGGCATGAAATAGTGAAAGAAAACATTAATTCAACTTTTTAACGCAGTAAAATGAGGACCAAATGTAAAGTTGAAACAAATCTTCATCTCCACTTTCAGATGAGTTTTACTTACTGATAACATTTGAGGGCCTGCATCATGAGCTGTGTTAGACCACCACAACTTTCAGATCTTTGCCCCTTACTGAAGGTTCAAACTATGCTTAAAATAAAAATTTGTTTTGGCAAGGTTTAAATATTAATAGGACTTCTGTTAGCTTCCTGAGGTGGCCTTTTAGGGATTTTGCAAAGCTGGCCATGTTTACCACATCCTTTGGACCATGCACCCCTCTGAACTGCTGCACACACTCTGCAGAATGCAAATGACTTCTGCTAGTTACCATGGGGACATGAGCAAGGACCATGAGATGCATAGCAACAATGCTCCTATTTTTGCCATTTTTGCTTCATGATAAGGAAAGAGGAACTACAACATATCCTAGAGTATTTCTTTTCTGTTTTGTTTTTCTTTTTGTTTTTCTTCACATGCACACATACACAAAACACTTGCTCCATTTTAGCAAACACATAATAGATACAGGTTGGACCTTTAAAGCTAGCACAAAGTCAGATTAATTTATTTTCAGCTATCTAAAGGAATAACAAGAAATTATGACAAGAACTGTTATATTTTCAAAATACAAACTTCTTCAACAATCTTGAAGCAGTGTAACTGAAATGCGATGTATTTTTACAAAAGAAACTCCCTCAAATTTCAATGAATCAAATATGCATACACACATGCATATCTTGAGAGAGAAATCTAGTCCTTAAAAGAAACAAGAACTAGTCAACAATAGAGTTGTATAAATTGGATGAACACCAGTGAATGGATCGTGGGTTGTGGTTTTGATTTGGGGCACTTTTTAGAAAAGATACAACACTCTGCTAATTTAAAAAAAAAAAAAAAAAAAAAAAAAAAAAAAAAAAAAAAAAAAAAAAAAAAAAAAAAAAAGGTAGCTGTTAGCTTAATATTTTAAGAGAGAATACACCAGCTGTGCTCACCAGATTCTGTTTCTTGCTCTTGTCCTCCCCCCTTTATTGAACTTACTCTTTTCTCTGTGAGGTCCTTTCTAGATCAGTAGAAATGCATTTAAGCATTGTTAAAATGACAGTTTTCTGGGTGGATAAGTAATTGAGTAACAAGACAGAAATCGATGTTGCTTAGTCATATGCTATTTCTTCATTCTTTTATATAATTAGTATGAAAATTTTGATTTTATTAGATATCATTTTAATAGGTAGATCCAATTATGTTCTCAAAGGATAAAGATGATGAAGACTTGAGCTCTGCTGGTGTGACAATTCAAGCTGTCAGGCTGCCATGGCTTGCTCGGCTCGTGGTTCCTCCTCCGCTGAATCCTCAGATGAACAAATGCTCTGTCACTGCTCTATTTTGGTGCCACTATTCAGCTGGTAACATTTCACTAAAACATTTCATTCTCCAAGGACTATATTGTTCAAAAGCAATAAATAACTAATTGGGTCAACAAGAAGACACGGCAACTTGCAACTGCCTACATGATGGTATCGATGTAGAAATACCCCAGCTTGTGATTTCTGGAGCAGGAGGAGGTGGTTTAGCAAAACAGACAATCCCCTCTCTGTGCTTGCAATATTGAACAGAAGATGTAGCAGGCACCTGAGGCACAAGCTCACAATTTCCTGTGAAGGAGTGCTTTGGTTCTGGGTGTTATCCCCAAAATGCAGCCCCTTGGGCATCATCCTCTCTCATGTATGGTGTGCAGGGCTGCTGCCCCACCAGATGAGTACCTCAAGGCAAGAGGCTCATTGCAAAGATGTGGTGTGTATAAGGGGCTAAATCATGTAGATAAATCGTGTCAGAGCAATTCTGAAATTTTTCTTCTCATAATGTGTGATTAATACCAAGAACCAGGAAGATACTGTAGCAATCCTGCTGAAGAAGGTAATAAATTACCTGTTTCTGGTAATTTATTAGGGCCCATCTAGAGCTGTGGACATTGACTAGGCCCAGAAGTAATCACAGCTTTGTAGCTGTCCGTGCCAAATTTTAGGATTAAATCACTCTTTCACTACAATCCTACCCCACTCATCCCTGTCCCTCCCTTCCCACCTTCAGCAGCCATCCAGAAGGTCCCTTGCCAGCAAGGAGCTGATGGAAATTTCCAAGACCAACCAAAGAAGACATCAGCTGTGCAGCTCCCAGGAAACCAGCAGCTTTCAGCACCTCAAATGCACTTTTCCAATTAAAATGTTTGCCTTCCCCATGCTCTTGGTCTTTATCTCACTGTCCTTCTAAGTGGGAGATTAATTTCTGGAAATGGAATCTGGATGAAAATTTGCAGTTATCAAGGGGAATAGAGACAAACAGCAAATGGAATAATGGAAATTAATCTGATACTGCTGGACAATGCAGTTTGATTGCAATTATATGAATGCCAGTAAACTGTGCACACATGGCAGATTTTCTACCTATTTATTTCAATAAGAACTACATTTATGGTATCCCATAGAGGATCATAAATATTCAAAGACCTAAATTTTCATTAGTACACTAGCAAGTAAATTTTAAAAGTGATGCATAGGGATTTAACTGCATGAGTCCCATTAATGTCACTACTTTGAAAATTTACTTCCCATGAACTTCTAGAGGATGGGGAAAAAATGAAAAAAGAGTCTCATAATTTTAAGAAGTAGACAGGAAAAATCTTGTCATCACTTTGGCACTCTGGTACTTTAATTGGTAAAGAATAACTTAAATCATATCTTCAAAAGTAAGCTCCATTTTAGGCACAGACACAGATGGTGATATTCCATCAAGAGTTTCTGCTGCACATCATTAGACAATGTACTAACAGGCCTTTTACTTTGCTGTAAATATTAAGAGTAGACCAATTCTGTGTGACTTCTGGGAGAAGTTTAATGGGAATTCTTGCTCATGAAATTAGCGATCAGACTCTGTGTTTGGGATCTAAAATTTATAACTCCGGAGTGGCATTATTTCTAAATCTTTTGAGGGCTCAGTTCCCCTTGGGCCAGTTATTAAGTTACATTAATGTAAATAGAAAAATTTGTCTTTCTCACATGAAAAAAAAATATTATTTTATGGGTGGCAGAATTTTAATTTAATAAAGAGTAACATTTTTTTGTCATGCATAGAACTACCAATCTGCTTTCTCTTTCTCTAAAATATATTTAAACAAACTTTATATTTGTGCTGCATTTTTCTACTATGTCTTTAATACAACATATGAGTGCAATCAGAGTATAGCTAAATAGATAAGAACGCATCAGAGATTGTGGAAATTCATGCATCACTGTTAATTTTGTATTTCAGCTGGGAGGAACAAGGAAAACCATGGGAGAAGCCTTTACTTGGAGGTTATAAACTTTCAGACCCAAGAGGTTGAGAGGGGAATGTGCTCACCAACTTTGTGTGGGCATCACCAGAGAAAAGACCTGAGGTGAAAGGACATCCTAGGTCTGATTTCAGTGCATGGACACGTGTGAAACTTCAAATTCACAGCTGCTGGTTGGGCTGAGCATGGGTCCTTCTTGATAAAGAGCAAATGGAGAGGATGCAGATGCCTCCAGGAGGGATTTCTGGTTTCTTTGCATCAGTCTCTGCTGCAGAGAATGGGTGGATTTCACAGCTTGCTTTGCCTGTCAATGAGGAGGATGAGCTGGGATGATTGAGCTACCATAAGGAAAATGCTGAAAGAAACTGATAATTCAAAAGCTTCAACAGGCCTAAAGGACAGACATCACAGAATTCTAAATCTTGACGAGGCAGAGCAGCTAACAAAGTGCACAGCTTTAATTAAAAATGCCTACTATATCAGCAGCTTAGAGGGTGGCAAAAGTAATATCTCTAATTAAAAAGGCTTCATAAGTGATCCCAAACTTTACAGATGAATAAACATTACATCTATATCAGGAAAGTAAAACGATAAACACCTGAAAGACCAGGATGTGATAAAGCCTAGCCTGCTGAGTTTTCTGAAGAGTCTCACTGATATGGTAAAATTCAGGGAGTGTCTCCAAAGCAATAGATAGCAGGCAGTTTATTCAGTCCTCTGACAAGGTCCTGCACAGGAAATTAGCAAGGAAAGTAAATATTTGTGAACTAAAGTATTGCTGTGGATCAAAACTCTCTAAGAGACAGAAAACAAAGACTAGAATTGAACTGTCAGCTTTTGCTGGGGGAAGACACCGAGTGCCTCAAAATCACACCTGAGACCAAGGTTTTCTGGCATGGTCATGTTTTGGAGTAGCAAAGTAAGCAGGTTGCAGAAATTATCTAGGTTATGGAGGTGCAGAGTGGACTGTGAGGATCTTCAGGGAGACCAGATGCTGAGCTCACAGAAGTTTTCATTAGGTACAATACATTTCAGGCACTGAAAATATTCACCTGGGAAAAAAAAATCAGACTCTTCCTATACTTCAAACAGTATTAAATAATTTTCCTACTGCCTCAGGGAGGAAGAATGCAAATGCAAGGAAAATGAGAGATGGCATATTATAAACAGCTAAGTGGAAATATCTGTTCAGAGTGTTTTCAGTAGACTGTGGAACTCATTTGGGCTGCAAGTCATCAAGGCTGAGAATTTAAGGAGACTCTGAGTTACATTTTATGAAAACAAGAAATTAATGCTCATACAGAAGTATAATGACTAATTCTAGGAAAAGGAAAGCAAAGGGATGAAAGGGATTTAACATTGTCTTTGCTTGCACTTGTCTTTAAACTAGTAAATCTCCCGGTGTTTGGTTTTTACATTCTTAAAAATGGTAACTGGTTCTGCAAACAGACTGTTGTTTCTTGATCTAAAAATACTTTCTGCAAGCAAAATTTTTTTCAGCTTCTCTTCTGGTTCCTCAGATTCATATGTTCAAATTAGAGAAGAGTGAGGGGCAAAGTCAAAAGAGTTCAGAGAGTTAAGAGAGTGACTAATTCTTTTTGCTTTTTTCACTATCTAACTGAAGGACATTCAGGACTTGCCATCACCAATGCAACAACTGGGAAACAGCAAGTGGGGAGGGGAAGGAAGATTAATTTTAGACGTGATTGCTGAAGCAATAGAAATATTACCAAAGGATAATCATAAAATATTGTAAGGCAGGAACCAGTGCCCAGTGAAAGCAGGGATGTTTAAACATGGGACTATGAAAGTGCAAATTCTGACAGGGAGGGACCCCAAGACTTGGAATGAAGTATAATTAAAATGTCCCCAAGATAAGTAGTTATCATTTGGGAGAAGAAGGTGAGTCTGGGGATGGATAGAAATACAACCAGAGAAGTCAAGACTTTAGTATTTTGTTCTCAGATATGTCTTTGGAACCTTGATTTATTTCATTCTCATGTGCCTGCTTGACACACAGTCTCCTTTTCCTCCGTCTTCCCTCTGTCTGGAGGTTGTGACAAGTGTGGAAGTTGCTTCAATTAGAGAAAAAAACGAGCAGCAAACCTGTGCCTGTTTTACTCCCTCACACAGTGACTAGCACATTTGGGGAACCCAAACCTCGGGAAGATACGAAAAATAAAAATTTAAAAAAAAAAAAATTTAACACATGCAGAGAGAATCAGAACTGACCGAGACGAGCCAAGGAAAATTTCCTAGCATTAATCTACACAGCAAAGAAGATTATTTTTCCAGTTTAGTTTTAAGTGCAAAATCTTTCATACATCTCCAGAGAGGCTCTTTACTTGCAGAAAAGTAATATAAAGACTGTAATGTGTCAAATCAAAATGTCACTCCCCTCCCCCTTATATAGATTCATCTCTCTCCCTCTCTTTGTCTGCCTCCCTCTGCATGCTCCAAGTTTAATCTGCAGTTTGACTTCAAATGCAATAATTCACTAGCTCTAGGCATGTGCTTAAAGGACTACATATAATTGTAATTTTGGAGAGATTAATACCTTTTATTGATCCCCTATTTCTTCATCTATCTTGACAGCATGTAGTAATTTTTAAGAAAAGGAAAAGTGATTTGTTTTCAAAAGGGTCCTGGTTTATTGCCTATTCATACACTTGTTAGAACTCCTGTATTCTCCTAAAATCAGCGTGGTAGAGCATGCAGAGTGAATATGTGTTTAGATTTATTGGTTACAGCTGAGTGCATATGGGAAAAGCCATAGTCTAGAATGAAAGCCTGCAGAAGTGTCTGTTGATTTGAAGGGACAGGTTTTCTCTATTAGAAATAGCCTTTGCTGAGCACATGCAATTTTTTTTTGTCCCAGTTCAATGGCTGCATTTTACAGGCAATGTGGATGTGTTCTATGCCCTAAACTGAGATGGTGTTCCTTAATTGTTTTGAATGTATTGCATGTCCTAACAGAAACGAACTACATTTTTGTCTGGTAAACAGTTGTTTATCTCTAAGGTAATTTATCTGGCCATTAGATTAGTGGGGTTTTTTTTTCTATTTTTTTCTTTCTTTCTAAACATTTTAATTTGAAATGCAATGCAAATCTGACAAACAGGTTTCATAGTATACTTCAGGGTGTAAAGAAAGAGATTAAATAAGAAGTAAGGGACATCTGCAGATTCTTACATTGTTTGGTTTAAATATGCCCAGAAAGTAGATTCCATAGTGTGAAACTAGGAATGCTACAAACTAAGGGAAGCACTTTCCAATAGAATTTCCTCAATTCTGTGACATGCCAACTACTTGCAACCCCTATTCATTTAAATGACAACTTAAGTGGCTCCTTGCAGTGTAAGTGCAAGTGTAAGTGTGGCTCCTAAGTCTTTATCAAAATTTTAAAAAGGCTCTTTTGTTACATGTCATATATCTGTACTATTTTTGTACAACTACATATCTCAGGCTTCAATGAAGAAAGACAGTTTTAAAAGCACAAACATATACAATTGAAAGTTTGATGTGGATCATTCAAGAGCTGGAGAATTTAGGAACATATTAGTAGACCTAGGCATACAAATAAAAGTGGTCACCACTTAAAATAGTCTGCTAAATCTTTATAGAGATGCAAGAGAATAGCCATTATTTGAAGAAAAAAAAAGGTAAGCACAATAATGAAAATATTCAGATTGCTATAATATCAAGAAGCAGATAACTTCCGTGAAAATGACAATATACAATCTTGCACTGCATTCAAAATTCTCACAGCCACTCCATAAATAGCTTTCTCTATGTGCATTTAAAGTGAGTTTTTGGAGCTCTATTGCACTGATTGTCAATACCAACCCCTTGACTATGTGTTTTGCACTAAATGAATCCACCCTTTAGTTATGATATGGAGGCAATATGATTTTGGTCTACAATTTATGCATAGAATATCTATGCATAATACTGCTAGCTCAAGCTGTATTCAGAAAATAACATAATTTGAAATATCTTTGGTTTTGTAAATTTAAATTAGAAGCTTGTGAAGTTTTCCAGTCAACATGATATTTGCAGAAAGACAGTAAAAAGTATACATACTGTTGGCTGGCACAGGCTGTGTCTGCATTAGCATTTTGGACCATTTTGCAGAGCAATTCAGGCACAAGAGAACTCGATTTCTTTCAGGAGAAATTGGGCAGGAAACCCTGGTTCAGGTGCAGGTTTAATGCACTACAAACCCTAATGGGTCTTAACCAGTGATGTGGGCTCAGGGCATTTCCAAGCCACAGACATGGTGAGAGCACACAAGTCTGCAGGCCAGGCTAAATGTAACCTAAAGGAAAAGGTGCAAATTGCATAAAATATTGGGGCTCCAGCAGCAACTGCTTTGATCTGGTGCTCTGCTCCTGCTGAGCTGCCCACTTGCTAATGGAAGCACAGCCTTATGTGTGCTTTCAGATCATCACTGGTGTCCCTGTTAAGGCCAGAAGCGCAGATCAGGTGAAAATAACAGACTCAGAATTAATCAAAACCCTTCATAGTTTTAGTCACCTTTTCCTTTTCATTAAAACTTTATGGTAGCAAGGCCAGGTATAATTAATGAAAAAGCCTTTTCTCAGCCAGGATTATTCTGAGGTATAAGCCTGATTAGTTTCCACTCATTCTTTGACTCATTTCATGTTCATTATATAGAGTTAACGCCAAAAAATTAGCTGTTATTCCTTTCCATTGAAAAACTGAACTACTGAGATGAGAAAGCATAGATTATCCAGACCAGAAATTTTACATTCAATGAAGTGTTTTATTACCAAAAGAAAGGAGGGAATGTGATTTTAAGGAATTATTAATATGAATGTTGCTATTGTTCCCATATTGCAAGTTTAAATGGAAATGACAAAACTGGGTACAGAAACTTTTCAATGGAACGGTGAACCAGAAACCTTTTCCATACAAGCCAATGGGTATTACAAAAATAGGAAAAAAAAATGTCTTGAGGTAGTAAATTAGATTTTTCTGCATGTTCCTTTCATTTACAGAACTTTTCTAGTGTGTATACATGAGTCTTTTAGATGTTAAACTACTGCAAACCCCATTACAAATATTATTATGTTTGTTTTCAAAAGAAAAATGCTTGGATGATGATAGTCTAACATTTTGTTTCTAATTTCACTTCATGTGTGACTTGGTGAGATGATATGAACTGGGGAACTAAATTTCACAAATGCTAATAGTGACTAGCTCAGGTTTAATAATATATTACTTGCTTCTGTTCACAAATAATTCATACAGGCTGTAATCTAGCATGACACCCCTGCTTAGTTGATGACTGTGCTATTAATCAAAAGCAAGAGATGACAATTTTTCAATCTTTAGCAAATAAAAGTTTTGCCATCCCCTTGAAACGAGTGATTCAGCAGTGAGACTTTAAAAGACATCTTCAATTATTGCATTCTGTAAATCTTGGTCACATAGACACAATCTCTTTTTTTTGTTTTGCTTTTTGGTTTGTTTGTTTGTTTGTTTTTGTTGTTGTTGTTGTTTTTTTGTTTTCTTTTTTTTTTAGCTTCTACTCTCTATCTCCATTCACACTTTGCAGAACACCACAAATATTTTTTTGCAGCAAAAATACAGGTTTTACTTCCTAGTCCTTTCTATCTTAGATGTGCCCACCTCAGATGTGCCCACCTCAGCCTCTGGCATCCAAAATCAGCTGGCCCTGTATCTCTGGGGCTTAGTCTGCCTTTCTGTAAATTTATAGCTGCACATTGCATTCCCCCATTGATTTATATCCATCTTCTGTGTTTCTGCAGGAGCCATCATGTCAACCCTCCCTTCCTTTCCCAGGCACTGTCCCCCATCTGTCTCTCATTTCAGAAGTTTCACACTGCTGAGAAAGCATTTATGGCTATCTCTGGCCAGCTGCCCATTATGCTCTTAGGGGATTTGTTTGTTTTGTAAGAGAAAAAATTATCTAAGCACTAAGATCATACAGAAGTGACAGAAATTTCAGAAATAGCAAATACTCTTTCGCTTGTTATTGTACAAAAAACAAATTGCAAAACCTGAGGCCTGTGTTTTATGTCTCAGGGTTGCAAGAAACTGAAAACAACCCTGGAATGGTTTACAAACAGCTGAAAGCTACAGGCAGCTGAGGGAGGAGACTGCACAGTTATGTTGAGAGGTTTAGAGCTGAATTAAGGTGCTTGCAAAAAAACTGGTGGATAAAAATATTTCCTTCCTTGGGAATAATCAGATCTGGGTTAGTTGGATTAATGTCTGTGCTTCTTTTCAAGGCTCTGTCTCAAAAACAAACAAATAACAACAACAACAAAAGACAACAAAAAAAAAGTAGACGCAAGTTTTATGAGTTTTATCCAAATGAAATAAGAGGTGTTAGTTATTTTATCAGCTCTCAACTTAGTACAATGAATATTAAGGTGACAGGCTATCCAGAAGCAAAGGGATTTAGTGGAAACAGTATGAAAATGAGTCAGAAAACCTTAATTCTCCTCCTAGTCAGTAGTTTTGGCAAATTATTTCTTTTCTTCTCCTTGTGTTGAGCATTTCGTAAATGCTGGTTAATACTAGTAATAGGCAGGAAGGATAGCAAGATTCCTGAAATACAGTGGGAGGAAAAAAAATTTCACTTTCCTCAATACAGGTGGAGAAAATAATCTGATTTAATTTCAAGATTCCCAAGAGAAAGAGCAGGAAAAATATTCCCACAAAACTTTGAAATAAATACTCTATTACATTAAAAATTTACAGCACATGTTTAAGCCATATTTAAGGGTATCCGATGTATATTTTTAGATGGTCTTTTACATCAAAAAATGTTATTTATTTTTAAAATTACAGTAACCTAATGTCATAATTATGTTCAAGGAAATGTGTTATATTTATTGACTAGGAAGCCATAGCTGCATAAGAGCCACTCCAGATTAAAGTCACCCTTTTCACCAGACTTTTCCTTCTCAAAACTCCATCTTTCTTTTGCATCTTTGCCTATGCAGGCCACAGGCTGCAGGGGTAATTATTCAAAGTGTG
Source organism: Brachypodius melanocephalos (assembly GCA_013398615.1). NCBI lineage: Eukaryota > Metazoa > Chordata > Aves > Passeriformes > Pycnonotidae > Brachypodius > Brachypodius melanocephalos. The sequence goes on from VZSR01000920.1 coordinate 7,660,965, forward strand.
ATGTGCCTCCCTTATTTAGAAATCATTCATGTTCTAAACCTTTAGGGGGATGCACTGAAGCTTAATATATGTCACAGCAGCCAACATATTGTCAAATCTGCTGTCAGGACCACCTGCAAACAAATTGATAGCTCATTTTCTAGACCAGGCTTCTAAGGTAAGCCTCAGGTTTTCTAGGGTCTTTTTTTTTTCATGGTTTTAAGAAGCTAATTTTCTCTGCTCTTCTTAAATGACTTGGTCACAGACACAACACACGGGTTAAAAGTTATGTGCCTGATTCTCATTCTGATATTTTGACAGGTAACATATGTGGTATCCATTCTGATACCAGAGTGATTGGCAAACTGTGTAGAAACACACACTAGCAAAGACCTGTTGAACAAAAGACTTATATTTGTGGCTGGGAATACTCAGTGCCTCTTTAAGTAGTTGCAGGGATCTCTGGAATTCCTTGAGTCCTCCATTTAAGGGAAAGCCACAGCCAAAGCAGATGGTTTGTGCATGAAAGACTTAGAATATTTCCTCTATCACTCAATCAAATGATGAAAAAGCATAAAAAGGAAAAAGAAGATTGTTTCTCACCTCTCTGGGACAGTATGGATTTGCAATTCTCAATCAAGCAGAAAACAGAAAAAATGGAAAGGCTTTCTGCATCTTCTACCAATTCTCACTCTAATTAAGACACTCTAGGTCACTCTTCTATTAGGGAAGTTTTTTTACTTACTTTTAAACTTTTTACATTTTTTACTTATTCTTATGTGTGAAGAAAGACCGTATGGCGTTGGAGGTGATAAGCTGTATTTTTTCATCTTTAGACCAAGTCAAAGTTGGTCAATTGAAAAGGAAAGAGACCAACCAACAATAGACAGATAGCTGAGAAAGTGTCTCTAAAGCAGGAGCTGTTAGGTCACGACCTCAGCAGGCAAGAACAAACCCACGGGAGGGTGAACACGAGGTGCTGTGACCTGCAGGTCCAGAACATAAATCACAGCCATTCCAGACCTTGCTTGAAGCCAGTGAGCCATGGGCAGTGGAGTCAAATTGTTTTCATTGCTCTGTAAGAGCTAGCAGTGGAGCAAAACTAAAGGAGGATGAAGCTATAAGAGTTGGACTTTTTGAAATTAAATTTCTGAGGCTGTTTATTTATTTACAGGAATTTATCAGAGTGGTTTTGATTGTGATTGCTTTTCTCCTGTTTTACAATGAACAGTATTCATCTCTTGTGTCAAGATAAGAAAATGCTCTTGCCATCTATACAGGCTTATGGGACTGACACTGTTAGAAAAGCTCTCTAATTGCTAGGAAGAATTCTCTTTTTCTTTTTTTTTTTTTTTTTTCTTTTTACTTCTGCCAATCAGCAAAGCAAAAGTTACAGGCAAAAAATCCCTCTGAAATTTTGGAAGCTGCAAAGTTTTCACAATTGCTTGGAAAGAAGTGAGAACAGAGTAAAGCAGAATAAAGAAGTTTTCTCATATATTAGTCAGCAAAGAATAGCCTGTCTCTAGGGCTCCCAGTTTTCTGGTACTGCAACAATTTTATAATTCTAGTGAGACAGCAAATATGACAACATGGTAAAAATGGCTTTGTTGAAGCAGTCTGTGCATGAGAGAGATTCTCTGCCTGCATCCAGGAGACCCCAGAGATGCTCTCAGCTGTGAGCACCTGGAGGTTTCCTCTCAACTTTCATCTCTAAATCAGGGGGACTCCTGCTGCAGTTTTGTCAATGCTGGTGTCCCTGCAGGGCTTGCCTACTGCCTTCAGGCAGTCTGGCTCCCGGCTGAGGTTTGCTGATCACATCTAAGGGAGATGTGAATGTGCTGATTGAGTGATGTGTGTGCCTGGGCTTTCTGGAGCCTGTGGGGAGAGGGCTGAACACACAGGTACCTGCATGGAGGTTTTGCACAGAGTCAAACAGGAACAAAAGAGACAATCCTCATTCCCACAGTATGAGGAAATAAAATGCAAAGCAGATGAGATTCTTTCTTTCTGAGTTTTCAGTTGGCAGGGCAGAGGAAAGAAACGTCTTTGAGGACATCACGGGGCACAGGGCCACATGTCAGGACAAACCAGGGGCTCTGTGCAGGGTTCTATTGCAAGGCTCAGCCCTGAACTGCTGCAGCCCACAAAGCTGAGCAAGCCACACTGCCTGAATGTCAAGCCACGATCAGTTCTTCTTCCTGCCTGTCAGCTGAGGGACCCTCAACCATCTGGCTCGACTGTCTCACTCTGTGGTGATTGCCTGTCCTAAAGGCATTACAGAGATGGCAACTAATTTATGAATATATGATTTTGCTTTAAACAATCTAATGCTGACACTGACAGCAGAGGAGAAGTGACTGCAGTGGAGGCATTTGCTAGATTAGATTTACTTTACCAGACACAATTTGCTGCCATATGTCTGTCAGACCCCCAGCTGAAGGCTCCTTGGACAGAGACTTTTTACTACCCACTGCCTTCAAAAAATGAGCCTGTGGAATTTTTAATAAGCATTTTATCTTTCTGGAAAGCAACCACAACAAAATAAGAATAATAAATTAAAATGTACGTAGGAAATGTAATAAGGAAACATACACATTATTTTAATCTGGTTGTTTTTTAATCATTCTGCCATAATTACTACTGAGAAATAAGAATATAATCCCACCAGGTGAGTCACTGAAAGCTCAGTTCCATGGCAAATCACTCTGGAAGAGGATGTCTGAAGAAAGCTTAGCATTCCCCGAATTCTGAAATGTATATGCCAGCCATCACTTAAATAGCATCTGGGATTTATTTTGAATAGAAGCAGACAGAGACTTATATTGGCAAGAACAGCTGAAGAAACATTTTAGACCTTGACCTTCAACACTGATAAGGAGACAGAGCTGTTTTCTATAGTATTTACTCTGAATGCTGTCTGTCTTTCTGCTTAGCTGCTACCTCCAGCTGTTCCTTCTGTATTCTCATGTCAACGCTAACACATTTTCTCCATTAATCTCTTCAGATTCTTTTCCCCTGGATCATCTCTTTTTCCTTCTTTGTTTTGTTTTGTCTGTTTTTATGCTACCTCATTGTTTTTTCCTTCTTCTCATCTGAGTTTAAAAATACAGACTCACCCTGGTAGTGGCACAGTGACACCCTGAATGCACATTCCAGTTCATACTATCCTTAGAGCTTTTGGGAATTTGAACTATCTTCCTATATTTCTCTATATTATATAGGGCTGGGATCAGGGATCATAATAGCATAATAATAGCATTTTCAGACACCAATAAAATAAAACTAATTTTCAGAAGCTCTAATTCATTTAACTAGATATTACCTTTGCCTACACACAACTAAGAAGTAGAATAACAGAGAGTAAATGGCAGCTTTAAATAAGGTCTTTACATATTTATCTATGGCAAAGGGACATTTTATCCTGTGTATTGATATATGAAATCATTATGTGCTTTAAAATAATTTGCCATTCCAGCAACATTCTTTCTTTCTTCACCTTAACTCATCTGGCCAGCTGACCCACTGGCTAATGAACCTGTCCTCAGTGTAGAAATGGGGGCTTTCATAGTTCTCATTGCTTTGCCATAGTTTCTTATAAGCCTCTAGATATTTAGCACTCTAATTTTTTTTTCTTTTCTGTGGGTCAAATTGTAGTTCTCCTGAAGACAACAACAAAACACACTGATTTGTCACAGTGGTCACTGAGGCACAGGTACTTTTCAGACTCTTCAGAAATGGTGTCTAGGCCTCTGTTCTGTTACCTAACATCTCTGCTGGGCGTTGACATTAACCCAAGCACCACCTGGAGCTTCAACTAAAGCAGATGCTGGTTTGCACTCCAGGATGTCCGTGTCCATCACCTTGGATCTGTCTGCATGGAGGGCGTGGATCAGCTGCAGGAGCAAGGAGGAAAGTGAGAACAGGAGCACTGCTCACAGCCTACACACATAAAGCTTTGTTAAACCAGGCCTTACTCCCTAACAGAGTGTAGAAATGTGCCAGTTGTGCATCCTGCCCACTCATGGTGACACCACTGGGCTCTGCCAGGCTGAGGGACCCAGAGCGTGGCTCAGTGGCCACTGCAGAGCGATGGGGCCCCTGGGTCCTGATCCCACAGGGACTGCAGCTGTGGGCAGCTTCCAAAGCCATTTGAGATTTGTCACAGATCTCAGTTTGTGGAGGTGTTAGAGGTGGCAGCAGTCTAGGCTGGCCCCAGGGGCTGTGTGCTGGTTTGAAAGCAAAACCAGTGAGAGACTCCATGTCAGAAATACAATTTAATAGGAGGGGGGGAAAAAAGTAAAAGAAAATAAATGCAATAGTACAAAAGCCTACTGACAGAGTCAGAATACAGCCTGGCACCCTGTTGGTTAGGGTGGTGGTAGCAGTCCAGATGAAGTGGTCTTGTTGAAGCAGTGATCCCATAGAAAGGTCTGGTAGCTCTTGTCCTCTGGGAATCCAGTGGATAACTGCCCTGTGCTGTCCCAGATCATGGATTATATCCAGGTGGGAATGCTTGGCTCCTCCCCTGGGTGGAGCATCTCACGATGGGCTGACATCATTGTATGAGTGATGCAGAGGGTCCTTGATGGCCCATTGAACAGAGAGAGCTCCCAGAGGGGGTTGTCTGTGAGTCATGGGGCAAGGCATTGATGAGCCCATTAACAGAAGACAGTCCAGAGGGAGGGGTCAAGGGAAACACTGCCTCTCCTGGTTTCAACAGCTCACAAGGGCGGTGATGGAATACCTATTTTGGGCACACCTTAGATGGTAACCTAGGACAGGCCAGCAGGAACCCCTGGGGACAGAGCCCAGTGTCAGAGGAGGTGTCTGTCCCTGTGCTGGCAGCAGCACTCCGAGGCACAGGCTGTGTGCAGCCACGCCAGCCTGGCACCCCGGCTGGGATCTGCAGGTCACCTGCACTCCTGTGCCAGGGACAGCTGCCAAGCCTGACCTCCAAAGCATCATTAGGAGACTGTGCAGTGACAAACAATGACAAAAAGCCTTTGTCCTGTATAAACCAGAGAATTGCCTGAGAATGTGGTTTTGAAACCATTGCATCCACTAAAAGAAAGGAATAGCACTGGGGCACTTTTATTGAAGCACGAAATATTTCAATGTACATTTTTACAGTCTCTGAATAATTTAGGAATGCAAACTCGATGGAACTTGCCTTATTATTCCAATACTTTGTCAAGGTTATCTTCATTACACACTGGTTTACCACATATAGAAAAGCTGTAGGTTTGATTGAAAAAAGCTATTATAGCAGCCAGAAGCTCCTTGAATTATATGTGCCCATAAAAACCATTTGCAGTAGGTTTTACTGCATTTTTCTTGCATTTAAACTCTCCATCAGTTTTGGATATCTCAGAAGTCAAATACTGTTTTAAGATGTACTGAGTATGGAAAGGAAAAAGTCAGCATTGTACTATTTAAAAAGTTTTTAAATTTGAAGAAATGGTGATCCAGAAAACTAGCCTTAGCACCAAACAATTGACAAGGATACACTCAATACCAACGTGTGGACATACAGGTTCAGCTGCACAGAGTTTAAAAGCCTGGCACACTACATAATTTAAAAAACTGCTTCTCAGTTGACCCTTCAGTGTGCAAGAAAATGCCCTTCAGAACAGTCCCTTGAAAACTGCTAGGAGGGTGTGCCTTCTTTAATGCTTGAGAGGCTATTGACTAATATGTGATTCATAAATCCATTTCTGGTGCTGACTCGTGGAGGGATGTGTGGACTGATCGTGGCCTTGCATACATTTTCCAGTTGCAGAACTATCAGCTCACCCGCGTCACCACCCACCTCAACAAACACCATCACCAGCAGAAAATGTCACCCTCTGAGGCTTCTCCTTCTGGAAAGACAGCCTGGGAAAGAAAATAGCTCCCACTGTACACAAAAGGGACAAGAGAAAGTGATCTAGGGAAAGAGGAGGAAAAGGAGAAAAGAAGGAGTGAAGGGGTGTTTGTTCAAGGTGTGTATGGAGGGTAGGTACGTGAGTGAGAGGCTCACAAACTGCTGAGATTGTCATTGCCAATAGTTCCTATTCACCAGACACTTGAAAAAAAATCATTTGATTCAATTTTCTCAATTCACAGCAACAAGGGAGAAGCACAAATTTTCCCCATGTTTTGACAATCCCATTTTATAAACAGGGAAGCCTTGTGCTGTGGCAGTACAAGCTGCATGTATTTCAAGCCTCATGTTCAATTTTCTCAAAGCAAAAAAGGTTTCTTCAGCTTTTCCAAATAATAGGGGATAAAACCTTGCATGTATGTGTACCTGCACACATAGACACAAAGTATTTTTCAAAGTTTTTTGCACATGCAACAGGAATGTTACAGGCAAGAAAAGCTGTCTTGAAGGAACTGGCATTGCTCAATGAGGAAAAAATATAAGAAAAAAAAAAAAAAAGAAGAAAAGACTCTGACTTACATGACTATAGAGCAATTACAGGAAAATGCTTGTACTTTAGCTACCAGACTCCCCAAGCCTTACTCCCTAACAGCAATTTAGAAATTTATGATGTTATTATTATAATGGTTGTTCATCCTGCATACTTCAGTAACCTACAGTGCATTATTATGGGTCTCCATAAATAAAACTCTGTCTTTTGGTATGCAACATCTCCCCCCTCCCTTGCATTGCAAATTCCATTCCAAATTGTGCAAATTCGGAGGTGCTTAAACTTCTGCAAAACATAGGAGTTTAGCAGATTTACAGTGCAGTAAAAAAATAAAAGTCAACAGCATACCACCAATCTGTTCAAAACCAGACAGCCAAGAAAACATGTATACTTCCCAGGCTATTGCATATGCACAGCACTTTTGCCTAGCACTGCCTTCCTGGCACTTCCTTCACATCCATCTTTCCCCTACATGCCACCAAAAATCATATTTGAAAATGGTAATACAAATAATGCTGAGAATGCATCACCTTGCAGATGGTTATGGTTTGGGAACCCACATACTCTTCTTCCCAAGCACCTACAGGTTGCAGCCCCACTTTGCCACGTGAGGGAACCCAAGCGATCAGACCAGTAAAGAACAGAAAATACCAAATATTTGCACAGCAAGAAATGGTTACACCCTTGTCCCTGGTGTGAAACCCACCAAAGAAACTCCCTGCCTGACACACTAAGCCAGTGCCTTTTAGAGAAGCATCTGTTCATTGGTAAGGTGCAGGGCAAAGAAAATTGTGGGCTGAAGCAGATGAGACATTTAGGAACATGCAATATTTGTTGGATGCTTAAGGGAGAGAAGGTAGGATGACAAAGGGAGAGATCAGATCAGATGAGGAAGGAACAAGTACAGTAAAAGGAAGGAAGGAAGGAAGATCAAAGGGTGCACTCCCATGTAAGCAGGGAGCTGAGCAGTTTATTTGGCAGAACATTATGTTTGATGGCTACAGTCTGTTCTATTTTCTTATTAAATGCTACTTCTAACTCAGTACTGGATGACCATGCCCCCATTCAGGGCAGGGCAGGTGCAGACTGCCAGGGACCTTGATGTGGGGCAGGCTATGAGCACCTTGGGGTGGGGACACAGGCCAGGGCTGCTGCAGCCACCCACAGGGTGTGGATGGGTGTGTGTGAGCACCTGGAGAGCTTCAGATCAGAGCAGCAGGCAAGTGGGAGACAGAAGAGCTGTGAAAGGAGATTTTCCTTCCCTGAGGATGGGTGTCAGGGTCAGGAGTGGCTGGAGCTGGGATCTGGGATGAAACGAGCTACCTCAGCTTTGCCACAGGGAGGGGAGATCTCCTGGGTCCCACAGTCCACCAGGTTCAGCTAGCTCAGAGAGAGTTAAGCTGATCTTAAATTAAGATGATCAGTCATCATGGTCCCATTAAAGACACGGGGTTGTATCAAATGTAACTGCTCAGCTGTGCTGGCTGCAGTGGCTGGACACTGTCACTCTGCTCCTACTTTCTTGTAAAGCATCAGTAGGCTTAGGAAGACTGTCCAGACAGCCAGCAGTGTTTTAAATCTTACCCTCAGTCCTGTGACAAGCCTTTCAAACCCATAACACAGATGTTGAAGAGAGAGACAGAAGCACAGAACTGCCAAGGAGCTATGTGATGACTGTGATGGAATTAGCTGCAAGTCATTACTGCAGTGCTAAGGAAGAGCAGACCTGCTGGTGAGAGGAAGCAATCAAAACAGGAATGCAAGTCTAACATTTTCTGTCTTTTCTTAACTGGCTTCAAGCTCTAATAAACCTCTTCAGCTTTTCTTCTATGAAAAAGAACGTTTTTCAAGTAGCCATATGATTTCAGCTTCAGAAGTACAGTTTATCCAGAGATTTATTTTTCTTCATTCAAAGTGAGTTAAAGATACATCTAACAGAAGACTCCCAAGATGTAAAATCAAGGGATATATATTTTATAAAGTCTACAGAGCAGAAGACAAAATGCACACACACTTGCATAGGTAGATAGATATGGATATACATATCTGAGATGTTACATCTTAGCACACTAATCAGGATTTTCACACCAATCAATTCATTACTTCATTTTCCAATAAAGCATCTTGGGACAACAAATGAAATTTGCTGAGCAACCAGAAGGACAACAATTTTTGACAGTGATAGTCCAAAGGGAAGGAAGCAAGTTTCAGAGATGATCTTACATCCTTGAAAAAGTATTTTCAAATTTGATTAGGTAGCAATTAGGGTGAGTGCCTCTGTCGATTTCAATCATTATGGTGAACTGCAGAAATACCGCTGAACTTGGAAGAATCCAAGTTCCAAAGCAATTTATAATGCTCTGGAGAACCATTGCACATCTGGGTAAACTATACAACAATCCCATTTCCATTAAGTATTAATGGGTCTGATCAGTCACATCTCATAAAGGAAAAGCTGATTATTGTCTTATGTTACATGATACTCCTGGAGCACAGCGTAAGAGAAGAGTTAGTACCCTAGCAACTTCTCTGCCTTCATTTAAATTAATGTAAAATGGACACCAAGCTGAGGAAAGGATTTCTCTAACAGCAAAATGGTGACAGACTGGTAAATGTGACTGACAAGAAGCACTGCTGCTTGGGCCTGTCTGCAAGAGCAAATGGCTCCTTTGGAGGGACATCCAGAGCAAAGCACAAGTGCAAGACTGAAGGTGAGACTGGAAACTGCTCTTCTGAAACAGGGATGAGAGGCCGATTGTTCTGCCAGGAGGAAGCAGAAAGGATTGATTAGATACTCCTAGAGATTTGTAGGATGAAGTGCTTCTCCTGCATGGTCCCCCATGCAACCCCTCCCTGTCCATAATACATCATTTATAAGCTGGAACCCCACTCTGCCTGCTGCTGCTGCTCTGTGTGAGGGCAAGAGGGAAACTCCAGGCTTTGTGCAGAATGGGAGGCCATCCACAGCTGGTGCCATGTGAGCACTCAGATCCCTTCTTCTACCCAAGAAGACAAAAGGAAGCAGGTAGATGCACAAATCTACTCTCTGCATTCAGGGGTGAGCAGGTGCTAACAGTGGTTTTATTCATCTGTGTTTCTAAGCACCTAACAGAGCTTTCCATAGATCAGAACCTCATTGCACTAAACCATTGCACAGTCATAGAACAAAGAGACTGTCTTCTTCCCCAACAGATTGCAGGAGATAATAGATAGCTAAGGCAGAAGGAGTCTACAAGTCCCAAAATATGTTGGATAATATTAGTTCAAATAAGAAGCTGTGGTCTGAGAAACATCACAGAGTTCTGATGACCCTGGTCTGGAAATCTCTTGTCCTTCCACGCTGTAACCATCAACCCCCAAGCTGGTTTATCAACACTTTGAATGCATCAGTGATCATCAAGGGCTGACGCCAACATTGCAATTCTTCACTATAATAATTCTCTTCTATTATTAAGAAAGACCATCCAAGCAAAATTGGACCAGTATTAAATGAATATTCATACAACTTATTAATGTAATAAGTTTACAACCTAATCTATCTCAAATATAATCAAACCAGAATAAACATAATTAAAACCACCCAAGCTGACATATGTCAGGACAAAGTATGTATTAGTAGATAACTACTGCTGATTATGAATCATATAACAAGAACGGAAATGAAACTTTTTGTTAACATTAAGAGGTGTCATGCCTACTTCTGATTCTAATCTAGATTAAATTAATCTTGCATTTTAATGATCTGAGCCAACAAACAGAAACACTAACAGGCAGCTGTTCACAGAAGCAATGCAGTTTAATTTTGTTGTTTGTTTTCCATACCCTGCTGTACATTTGTGAAAGAAAAAAACAAGACAGAAAAAAAGTCAATCCTATAAACCACACAGCTACTTAAGCACTTCTTATTATGCCTTCAGGAGGATCTGTCTTTCTTCTCCACCCTTGATCTTGCTGATTATGTTTCTGAAAGAAGCCAGGAGGGATAACCCAGCACTAGACTGAGAGGTAAGTATCCAAATTCTTTTTCTCTCTCTCTGCTAAAGGGAAATCCACATTTCATTTGTTAAGAAAACAGTCTCCTTGAAAGTAAATTAGATGTCAAATTTTCAATTAATATAAAGCAATAAAGCAGACTTGTAATTTTTCCTTTCCTGCAGCAGCCATCCCCAGCCTGCTGACAGCTGAATCACTGGAATGTCCCTTGTAAGGTGCTTGGTGATCCAGCCAGAGCAAGTTTAGAGTTTCTGAAAGCCAACAAGGACTGGAAGGAGCCAAACAGCCCATGCCCAAAGCATATCTGGCCTCCACATCCCCATGACAGCTTCTCTCTTCCTAGCACATTCTGGGAATGCCCAAGCTGCAGCCTGGGAGGTGTTGCAGGTGTCAGAGCCGAGCCTGCACTGCATGGTGCCCTCTGTAAAACAGGAGAGACCACAGGTTACAGCAAAGGTCACTCTGGCACAGCCTCTGGGGCACCCTGAGCCTTGGATGGTCACTGCACACAACACGGTGCAGCTGCAGGACAGTCTGCTCTGCCTCTGGGAGAAAGCTGTGATCTGCTACTCCAGCAGAACACTGGGAGTGTCAGAACATCTCCTTTGCTTTCACCAGGTACTGCTGAACCTGCACTCTGCCATCCTCAGGAAGAAACACAGAGCTGGTCCAATAACTCAGCACTGCTCTCCCTCTGGCAGCTCCTCCAAATTCTCCTGTCACACAGACCACTAAGCCTCACTTCACACCCAGAGGCTCATTTTTCAGCTCATTCCCCAAGACTCTGCTGCACAGTGAGCTCATAATGAAATCATACCTTTTATACTGATATAACTAAAACACAATCAGGACACTACTGAGAATGTTGTATATGGAAATGCCTGTATTTGTTTTTCTGCAGAGACTAGAATGTCAGAAGGCATCAACTAATACTAGGTAGCAGGAAAGGATTGAGCACTGAGCTCACAATAATTTTTGGTATATAAATACGATGCTTGATAATACTGCTGATATTTAGCAATGCTGTGAGAATTAATTTGAAGATTTAGTAATTGAAGATGCACCTTACAGACTTGCATAAAATAACAGTTCATTATGCATATTACTTGTTTCATACACGGTGTCTGCCTTTAGAAAGTTTAATAAAACGAATTTTAACATTTTTTTCATTTCTGACCCAGCTGTGACTCTGAGTTTGCACAGAATCTGCACAGTCTTTTGTTTTGCATCATTTGCACTCCCAAAGCTTGTGCAGTAGAAGTCCCATTCTTGTCTTTTATTCTCACTTGTATAAAGAAGGGTGCACATAAATATTTAACAATTCTTACAGATCACTGAGACTTTATAAAAAAAAACTCTGAATCCTATTTTTTTTTCTTTCTATGTATTTTTCTTCCTCTGTATTTATCATTTCTTGTTCACCCTTAGCAAAGTTAGGAAGCATTTGTTTAGGTCCCAGCAGTGTCCACATCAAACACTTCTTAACATCTAAAATTGCTGGTTTTGACAACCTCAATTTTATTGTTAGGTCTGCCTTGCCAACAAAACACTGCTAACCCAGAGAAGCTTTGCTTCCCATCTTCTACTTTAAGCCAGTCAAAAAGAAACTATTTTCAAGTTGTGAAAGCACATTGCCGTGCTCTTCTCTGCTTCCCAATTTATCATAAAGATACACTAAATGTTATGATTCATATGGTGAAATGCAATGGATTTAAGTTCAAATGAAAGCTACGGCAGTGACTAGCTACCGGCAGAACAGAAATAAGAGAATTTGAGTTTCTTTTTCTGTAGTTCTTTCCTTGATCAAGTCTAACCACATTTTCCTTGCACCTACAAGTCTCTCAGATAGATAGATGATACTTAATGGCCTGCCTTGAGACATGATTTTTAATCCTCAGAGGGAGAGACCAGAAAATCCTCAAATAAAAAAACTCCAAAGTTGATTTATAGATTATACCTCTCTTCATAACCCTGATAGAGGAGGAAATACATTTTTTGGACTGTAAAGAATTTAAATGAGCATAACTTTATGATGGATTCTAAACTACATATGAATGAGTGAGATGAAAACGCATTTAGAAAACCAGTACAATTCTTATTCTCACCTGGACTGGCAGATCAAAGGAGGCAGCTTTAGTTATCCTAATTCAAGGCTATAACATCTGCAAAAAGCTGCAGTGTAACCACAGACAATAAATTAAAAATTTGAAAGAGTAATTAAATTGTAATTCCTGCCTAGAAGGTCAAGTGAGTAGCTTCAGTTTTAAATCAAATGTGTTAAGAATCAGTCATCTACCTTGAGTTATTAAAAAATAAGTTAAGCAAATAAAAAAGTGAAACTACCTTGTAAATAGTTTAAAAGACAATTCAAAGCCAATGGTAACACATTCTTTTTTTATTTCCTTTTTTTTTTTTTTTTTTCCTAATTGAGAAGAATGCATAAAATCTTTGAAAAAGATCTGCTCATTGAAGCAATTCAGTGATCCATAAACTACATGAAATATTTTTGGGACACTTTATAACTGTAGTTAACTGTTAAAAAGTAAAGAGAATAGGCTAAAAACTGTTTTTACAAAAGGCTGGAATAAAGCATTTCAGCATTTCTAAAATGAGCCATTAGATGGATGCTCACCTCTGAACAGCTCACCCAGCAACCCTACCAACAGCTTCTCCTCCTCATTACCCACATGGCTCTTCCTGGGTTTCAATATCATGTGGAAAAAATACAGAGAAAACACCACAGAAGAGAGTAAAAACGAGTTGGAAGAAAGTTGAAATGTACCTCTACACACCCATGGCATGATCTCTACCAAACAGCAGGCACATGCTGAGCCAGAGCCACTCATAAATAGCTCATCTGCCCTTCTGGAGCTCAGATACCAAAACTTTCTGTCCATTTCAAATAGAAAAAAATTAAATCATACAGCCCTCTCTTCTGGATTGACAAAGTGACCCATGAGCATGGCAAATCCACAGAGAGAAATTTATATATCTAATTTATATAATGTTATACCAACAGCTCCTCAGCTGTGGAGCAATGCTGATTCTGCTTACCCGAGTTCTGCCAGGTCTAGCCAACAACTTCATCCAGCTACAATTTTTAGGTAAAATAGCACCAATGAACATATTCATAATGCAAATTAAAGTTCATCTTATTCTTCTAGGTTGAGAACAATTTGCATTCAGTCTTAGCTTTGGAAAGTAAAAGTAATGATGTAGATAATTTCTCCCTATTCATTAAGGACAGTGGATATTTTTATCCTGTTGGACATTTCTGCAGCATTTAGAAACACTATTTCAGGATGACCTAGTGTTATCTGACACAGAGAAAAAAAAAAATCCATGCATAATGCATCAGAATGCTTTTTCAGGAGCATACAAAAGAAGCAGTGACAGCCAGCTGTACCTCCAGAGCTACAGCCTTACTGCATGGGGTATAAAACGAGATCCTGCGGAGAGGGGAAGAACTGGTGACATTGTGTGAGCCTAGTCAGATAAAAAGCATTAAAGTAAACATCTGCTGGGTATTATATAGCTCTGCCAATGCACCTCCGTGTAAAATCATCCCACTGTTACCAGGACCTGTTTCTTTATATGATGGGTTCATAAATGAAAACCAGGTTGCTGAGGGTGGAAACAAGGATAAAGGCTATAGCTCAAGGGAAACTTTAAAGAAGCCATAGTCTTTCTTGTTTGGAAATACGTGCCACTCGTAGTCAGGGTTCTTGCAGTTCTAAAAACTCTGTAAGGGTCACACTAATACCAAAAGCTGGTATGGTTACAAAGCACCATGCTATCCTAACAAACATATCTGGCTTTATTCATCATTTCAGTATCACTTTTCAATGATAAACTTGCCTATGAGTTCATTAGGAAACTGCATGAACAGGAGTATACAAACCTGATCTAATTATCTTATTAACTAACATTTGCCAGTCTTTAAATATAAAGGAGTTTAGCACATACCTGAAGGTCCAAGTTGAATGATGCTTTTAATAAACTTATACTGGCACAGCTGAACTTTTTACTACTAAATATTATGCCAGTTTATCTTAAGGTAGAGAGAGGAGGCCGAGACTGCCAATCAGTTCCTGCAGGAGCTGTAAAATAAAAGAAATCGTGAGTAAAGGTTTGTGATATTGCTCAAGACATACAGTGAGAGCATCTAGTGCACTGAAAAGCACCTCCTCACCAAAACAACACATTCTTTACATACTCTGAGGGGACAAGAGAAATAGAATGATGAAAATACCAGCAGTGTGTGGGAAACCTGTAAACACATTACTTAATGCACCACTGGCAAGCAGAGTGTAAGAGAGACCATTGTGTGTATGAGCAGAGTAAGAATTTAAATAAGTATTTGCAACAGGAAAGTAAAATTTTTGGTTTAATACAAATTTGTTGCTAATACGAACAGGATTAGCACGGAGGGTTATTGCTAATAGAATCACAAAATCACAGGATCAATGAGGTTGGAAAAGACCTCAGAGATCGTTGAGTCCAACCTTTGATTCAGCACCATGGAGTCAACCAGACCATGGAGTGCCACGTCCAGCCTTTCCTTAAACACCTCCAGGAATGGTGTTTCCACGACCTCCCTGGCCAGCCCATTCCAGTATCTAATCACTCCTCCTAGTGAATAAATTTTTCATGATATAATGTTATGAACAATAAAGGGAAGGTAATTATTCTATTATTATCATTATTTATTATTATTTCTCCAATATTATTCTAAGTTGTTTTCCATAAAATTATGCTGATTATATATATATATATATAATTTTTAGTAATTAGACCCCCCCACACACACATATATAGATAACATCAAATTCCCCAATAAATCTGAAATTACATAAATTGATATCTGATAAAAATGCAGGTATATTTGATAATAAATTCTTCAGTGTGGTACCTTTAAAACATTTTGAAATGAAGTCTGATTAAAATTCTAAATGGAAATTTTAAGACAGCTTCTTCTTAGGGAAAATAACACATGATTCTAGTGTATATTGTAGGGATTTTACATCAAATGGTATGGGTTACAGTTTTATCCACAAGATTCTGAGCATGAAAATTGGAAAGATACTTGTTTTTTTCCACAAACGGCTGTTCAACAGAATGATTTTTTTATCTGTAGCAGGAAGCAAGGCACTATACAATAAGAGAAGTATCATGCCTAGATTAAAGCACTATGAATATGACGAGTTAGGGGAATTTTGTAATTCTGACAGCTAACTGATAATATTGACTCAGATTATAGCTTGTCATTATAGTGATGGCAGATTGGCCTTTTCAAACTAAGTAGATTGGTCCCTTGAAATGAGCACCTTGTGACAGTTTTGGTGATTTTTCCAGCTCTGCCCCCCAGTCCATATTGTGTGCTCAGAGACTCTTTAGACTTATTTCAGGGCCGCACACCAGTTTTCTTCAAGCTTTTCTCAGCCTCAGGCACCTCATTCTCCTCAATCTGTTTTGAAAGGAAGCATTTGCTTTAATTGCTCTTGTTTTACTCCCTGGCTTCAGATACATCCTGGAGATGAGGAGGAGAAGCAGCTTTTAGTGTTCCCCTGTAGGCAGGTCTAGGATAGGCTTGCAAACTGGAAAGAAATATGGCCTCAGAGGTAATCTTTGGATTTCCCCAGAAGTTCCTGCAGGAAGATTTAGTGTTTAATCCCATTAATATCATTATACTCTGCAGGTATATTTTAGACTTGCAGCCAGATATTTATTTCAGGATGCATGGAACATATATACTGCAAAAAAATAATCTCCCCAGAAATCATGTGAGATCTGGATTCATTGGTGCAGTCATGCTATGCTTGCTCAGCAAAGGCATCATAACCTGGCCCAACTGCTTTTTCCCCTGAAAGCTCCAAAAGTACTCATTCAAAAATGGCATTTGCAAAATTTAGTTTGCACACACTGAAAGAAAATCAGCAATTGTTTGTGTTTCACTGTGTTTCTGTACATCACTGTCCTGGGCTCCTCAGGGGGAGCAAGGAGCACCACCACCCACCGTGCATAACCCAGCCTTTTCACCACCAAAAAAAGGCAGCTTTGCTGTGCTCCTGCTCACTGCTGGCATCTGCAGGGCCTCTTTGGGATCAGGAGAGGATTGTTAAAGGGTTTATCCCCACCTGCTGCAGGAGGGTTCTCAGTGGGAAGGGGTGTCTGCTCATTTTCAATGAGCCTAAACCAGAAACTGTGTCCAGAAGTTTACCTAAACTGGTCCAACTGATAATGGGGTTTCAGTCCATGGGGGGATACCAAAGTGACTCTGAAGAAAACCTCTCCCTTTGGGGATAAACCCACCACAGCCCCAGTGCTGCTTGGCTTGATAAGTCCAGTCTTACTGGGTTGCACAGTTTGGTGACACAGTAAAAGAAATGTGAAAATACCATGGCAAGAGGGACCCTAGCCTCCCAAGAAGGGATTGACAATTAGTGTTTGGTTTTTGGGCTGTTTTATAACAAACAAATAAAAACAACACACACACACACAAAAAAAACAAACCAAAAAGGAAGTGATCCATTCACTGGAAATGTTCAATGCCAGGCTGGGTGGGGTCCCAGGCACCCTAATCCAGTGGGTGCCATCCCTGCCCATGGCAGGGGGCTACATGAGCTTCAAGGTCCCTTTCAACCCAAGCTATTCTATGATTCTATGAAACACAACACGTGTTTTATTTTACTGCAGATGGAAGTAGATGGGGCCCTTCAAAGATCTATAAAATACCAGATTCTTACATTGCCTTGGGATCCTGACTGTGTTTAATCTCTACAGCCTCTAAAAGATTTGACCTACAACTAACAATATTATTTCTTATCTGTGTCTGTCTGCAGACAAGCTCCACATAAACCTCATTTTATACCTCCTGGGTAGCTCAGAAACATTGATCTTCAAAGCACAGTTATGGAGTGGCTTGGTAACAACAGGAACGTACTAAATTGTGCCACTCTGGGAGTGTTCAAGGTGTTTGCTAGAAGTTTCTCTTCAAGTAATACTCAGTCTCACTCACCTTATGAGGTCAGGAGTCACAACACAGGATGACTCAGCTGATGATGTGCTGAATAACTGTCAGTGATTTGTCTGGCACTATTATGCCAGCTCTCCAAGCTCCTGGGGGAAAGCAAATGTCAAAGGCACCTTTAACCCAGGAGCTGAGCTTTTTCAGGAGCTGGTGTTTAATGTATTCATGCCAGGCTAAATAGGAAGGGTGACACAGGTGATCATCTGCTGTGCCCAAGCACCATCTGTCAGTGTAATGAAGAAGGGCACGTTGAAACCAGATTATATCCACCTGGAAAAAAAACTTGCTGAAGTTTACACTGGGCATTCAAAGGCCAAGCCTTTCCCTGTTGACTTCAGGCCAGAATGAGATTATGAGCTGTCTTAATTTATCTCACTTCCAGTTCTTGTAAGCAGGGAAATAGAAACCTAAATAAAGACAGCAGTAAATACTTTCTGTGGTGTGCAGAGAAACAGAACTCCTCTCGGCCCTCTCGAATATCTTTTGAAACAGAATTAACTTGGCTGCTATGTTTCTGTCAATCTCCAGAATAAGACACTACATGCTGGTGGGGTCGTCCTGCTGAAGAGAGAAGGGACTGCCAGGGAGCTGCAGGTTAGGGAGAGAAAGTGGAGGAGCTCTATTGATGTGAGAAGGATTGGTAAGCCCTGGGGATGACCCACACCTGCACAGCACTGCAGTGCCCCCCACTGCAGGAGTCACCTCCTGAGGGGCAAGAAGAGAGGGAGGAGATGCCCTGTTTCCCTGGAAGGTAGGTCCTCTGTGCTCCCCTGTGTTTGACTACCTGCAGGGGAAAGGTTTAGCTCCTTTCTGCTGTGTCCCCTGCAATCTGTGGTGTTTGGCTGAAGGTTGGACTTGATGATCTTGGGGGTCTTTTTCAACATTTATGATTTTATGATTCTGTGATCTATTAAGTCTTGCTCAACTTGTGGGTGTTCCCCGTGTAGGAAATTAGCAGCGAGCTGTTCAAGCTGCTGTGAGTCCTGAATAAAATTATCAAGGTCAAGTAGCACTGGTGAGAGACTCTCCATTTGGAAAGTCCATGACCCTGCTCTTTCCTTATTTTTGAAAGCTGTACTTTAAGTGCATCATTTCTAAATGGTATAACCTGATGTGTGGTGTTTGAAACATATTTTGTACAATACATTTCCAGAGGCTCTTTGAGAGGAGCAGGGAGGTAAAAATGGGCAACAGAAGGTGAAAATAATGAGGAAAGTTTGGAGGACACCTTTTCTCCTCCCAGAATTCATAAATAGATGTTCACTGTTTGGTTTTTTTGCCATAGACCCTTGGGAGGAGAGCTTTTGCCCCTTAATTTTTAGGAATTTCACAAGACTTGATGTCCCATGAAGGAAAATCTTCATTCTCAAGACTAAGGAAAACTGACAAAAAACTCTATTTCTTCCAACATGTTTCAGGATTAAAAAAAAAAAAAAAAAACAAAAAAAAAAACCAAAACACCAAAACATGTCTAAGTGTGGAGACTGACTGGGATTAAACTTTCAGAAACCAGAAATAGAAATGATTCAGCACCATTTCTTGTTCCATACTCCTTTGCCTGAAGGGATCTCTAAAAGCTGAACTCTTCTCCAGCTGGTTTTGGAGCAAACCAAATATACAAAAAACAGACTATTTTTGCTTTGGCTTTTTTTCCCCTTCATGCATGCATAATAATACATAGTTATATTATATAATAGTATAATGTATAATAATACATAATTATATTATATAACAATAAAATACTCTATGTGTTATATTATGAAAATATTATTATATTGTTATAATATGTAGCAAATGTCATAAAATAAATAAATATTTGAAAAGTAAAAATAAATATTAAATCATGTAAGATATATTCTGTACTTGCTACAGAATGGTGTAATAATACTTTTTCTTCACACATAGAAATAAATTTGCTCTAATTATCGCTTTGTAGTTGTGTCTACACTAGATTTTACTTTAAATCAAGTATGTATGGATTCTGAGCGCTCTTCCACCCACAGGGTATGATGACTTTTGTTGTGGGTATCTCTTGGTTCTCAGCTCTCATATTGAAGATTGAGGTTAGACATTTTCCTCTGAAGTGTTTTTTTCCCTTACCTTTCTTTCAAATCCTTTCAAAAGGTTGCCAAATGACCACAGTCACAAATGACTACAATTCCCAATGTCAGCACAACGGACAGGGACTGGAAGAGCATCCAGCCTCATGTTGGGGGCTGCAATCATTGCCTCCTCAGTCTTGAATCTCTTGATTTGAGACCATGGTACAGCTCTGCCAGGGCTTGACCCCTCAGATCTCAGCTCCCACTGCTTTTCAAGCACATCTGAAAATAATATATTTCATTTTACAATGAAAGTTTTTTCATGAAAATAAGGGAATGAGAAATACTCTGCAGTTTACTCCGAAGTCAGAGTATCTGCAGCCTTGGTTGGGTGTACACTGAGTACAGCTGAGACTGCAGCACTCCTGAAGAACTCTGGATGTAAAAAAATAAACTATACAGAGCCAAGGAATTCAGTGTTCAAGGAAGCATTTCACAAATAAGATATTAACTTCTAATCAAGAAGAGAGACACCACAATCTTGAACCTACCCTAGTGTAGAAAATGCCCTATTTGGGGAAAGGAATGTCAGAAATTCATTACATAAATAGTCATTAAACTAAAACAGAGAGTTTGTAATGCAACATAAAATACAGGTTGTAAACACATACTCCACAATGCATTTAATTTCTATTTCATTTTCCAGACTCACATCCAAAAGCTAAATGTAGTTACTGTTGTGTGAAGTTAGCAAAGAGAAGCATTAAAATCTTTTGTTGTTCTTTCAAAAGACAAATTGAAAGACAAAGTATATAAGTTAAAATCTAGAAAGATCTTGCACATTTGGATACACTGTCACTTGTGGATGCACACATAAATGCTCTCTTTCAGAATACACATTACAGCCTGTGCATATGTGTGAAGGAAACAATATATGCTTACACAAAAATATATTTTCTTAGTTATTAATTTTCAAAATTAAAAGTTATTTATTTTCTCTTAAGTGTTGTTTGAAACACATAAAATTGCAGGAAAGTATATTTATAAATAATCTTTAAACTACAAAGCATTGCATCTACCAGTATGTGGCTATGGCACAGGACAAATAAGAAAAGCATCTTAGTGGAATCACCTTGCTGTTCTACACTGATGAAGAAAATGGATAAAAATGCAGGGTGAAAGGCTACATAACAAATTTTATAGTCCAATTCATTGGAGTGGACTCTATCTCCCCTCTACCAGACTCCCCTTTTTCTTCATACATAGACATCATCATTTAATTTTCTGTAAAAGTATACTGAGTCTGTATTTTTGTCTCTCATGTAAGAATTTTAGTGTGTAGCCAAAAAAACACTCTGTGAAATGTCTTGTGTCTGATCTCTGTTTTAATTGAAACAGGCTGGTAAAGTAATGCTCATACAAGCTGCTAATGTGTGTGTAGTTTATCTTCATTTAATGAAATGTCAGGTTTAGGACAGGAGGATTGCAGAGTTTCCTAAGCTGTGAGGAGTTTCAGAGTAATGAGATTGTGTTTCCAACATTGCCAGAACTGTCTGAGCTTTCTGAAGTAGTCAGAAGGGCTGTACATGAGGTGAAACCCTTTGCCTCCTCACAATTTGTTCCCCTTTAATTCTAAAAGGCAATTCTGAAAGGTGTGCTGTCACTGATCAGCGTGTACAACTCACACTAAGGCCACTGGGGGCTGGCACACGGATCACCTTCAGTGGATGTTCCCAAATACACCCTGCTCTCAAAATAACTGAAAAAAATGTTGTCTTACTGTATAGTTCTTCAGCAAAAAAAGGGGGAAAAGAAAGGAAAAAAAGTCCAAATTTATTCTATTTTTTTTTTTTTTTGCCTTAGAAAATGCCAGAAATGTCAGTGCATGGCCTTGCATGGGGAAGAGCACACTGCTGAATGACAGGCTTAAAAACCAGTTTGCTTTGATGCTGCCTAATTCCTACAAAAGAGGGAGAGAAACGAATAGGCAGACAGGTGATATTTTCTGATTACATGGGGAGGAATCTTCTCATTTTGATGTTCTTTTGTATCACAAAATCATAGAATACCCTGAGTTGGAAGGGACCTACAAGGATCACCGAAGTCCAACTCCTGGCCCCACAGAGAGCAGCCCCAAGAATCCCACAGTGACAATCCTACAGCCTTGTCCCAGTGCTTCATGAATTCTCTCAGGCTGGTGCTGTGACCACTGCTCTGGGGAGCTGTTCCAGTGCCCAGCCACCCTCTGGGGGAAGAACCTTTCCCTAATATCCAACCTAAAATGTCCAACAGCCCAGTTCTCCTGTTGAATTACAGGTAAAATTATTTCAGCCTTTTCTGCAGAGATTATTCCTGAACAGGGGTACATGGAGATGGTTGAATTACTACATGAACTGAAGCAAACATATAAAACAAAGACATGCTGCATTGCAGCAACACCACTGTATTCAACCCCAGCAGTCCAAAGGAGTGCCTTGTAGACAAATTCAAACAAATGACATTTCCCCTCCAACCCCCATCCAGGTTATTTTGCTGCAATTGCTGAAAAGCAGAGCATTCTTCATAACAGGTGAAAGTTAAAGTCTCCAGGGAGGCAATGAGACTCTTCTTGTTATCTTCATGGTTGTTTACATTTTATTTTCCTACCTTCATTACTCAGAGGCATCTGTATGTTTACCAGTTTTGAACAAAAATATGAAAATGTACATGGTAATCTGAAGCTTTCAATATAGCTCCAGAAAAAAACTTCCCTTCCTAAGGCAGAGTGGAGTTGCAGGAGCTTTGACCTCAGTATTGTGAAGTACTGTAAATGTATCCACTTACAGCATTTTTTCATCTATGAAAGGAGGAAAAAAAAAAGCAAAACTGAATTTGAAATAAGCTAGAGGCATGAAATAAAATGCTATAAATGCAATATATCTTTTATATCACAAAGTTGGTATGATTCAAAAGAAGAGCTGTGGGGAAAAGGCTATTGAACTTTCCTTGGAAGGTGACAGAAATAAATCTCCTACTCTAATTTATCAGCCAGTGTGGGACTAGAGTCTCTCCAATCAGAAGACGCTGAGATCTATATATGAAGTGCAGGAAAAAGAAAGGGAAAAAGAAACACCTCAGAAGTTCTACCCTTGACAAACTCAGACTCACAGACTTCAAACAGGCAAAATAAAAATGTTAATAGACACTGTAATAGATGATCAGTATTCTTTAGACAGAAAAATCTCTGATAGGTGTTGATGGGTGTATATTCACCCTTTAAACCCAATAGATACTGTGCACTTATTCTAATACCACATTTTGAAAGTGAGAGAAGCTGTAAACAGTGGTACAATGATGTGGATGTTAAAGACTAACCACGCTGGGTTCTTAGATTCTTCTCACCATTTGGGATTTTTCCTTTTGTGTCCCATTGACACAGCTGGGCAGAGCACTTCAGCTAAAAGGGCTTCTAAGATTCACAAAACAGAATCACTCTGATGAGTCTTAATCATAAAACCTTGCAGGAATCTTGCAGCCCCCCTCTTGCTGACGTTTGGGGCTGGGTGTATGGCTCTGTGGTGACAGGGGCAGGTGTCCCCACTAGGACACTGTCAGCTCTGATGCTGTCACTCCAGAGAGCAGCAGCCTGAGCATCTGGGGATGTCTCACCCACACTTTTTCCCCTGCAGGAAGGGCCTTGAGAAATGCTCAGCACCCAAAATGTGGCTGAACAAGGTCACTGATAAGTTTTGAGCTACTGATTGACAGCTTACAATAGCTAAATAATGTTATTGATGCCATCACCCTGCAATTAGTGTCATGAAGTTTGTGTAATGTCTCTTATTCTTCTAATATTCATGTAATTGAGCTCCATTCAGCATTCTTAGTTAACTTGTTAATTTCCTAATCAAAACATTAAAAATAGACTGTCAGATTTTTATCTTGAATTCTGCTTGGTTGGTTTCATGCATTAAACACCTTGCAGGGATGTTTGTTTTGGCTTGGGCCACTCTGCAGTGCCACAAGTTGAGTGTCCCCGAGCTCCTTGAGCATTTTTTAAAGATCTCAGTGTTTCAGGTAATTGGGCTGGGAACAGTTTCCTGTGCACTGGTTGCAGATTAAGGAAATTAAGGGTGCAACAGTTAGAAAGGTGCATTTCTGATTTAATTTGCTCTCTGCAATGACAGAGCTATTCAATCAATTTCGGAGCATTGCTATTATTCTGGAAGATTGCCAGCCAGAGAAGTATAACTAAATTTTCAGTTGGATTTGAAACAAACAAAATAGAACAGGGAAGCAATTGGCACTGTTGTAATATAAAAGAACTGAAGGTTTGCAGAACAAGCTGACTTCAATAAAAGGGAAAGTAATTTTTTTAAAAATCCTTTCTTTGCAAGGCATCTGAAGACGTGGAAAAAGAATATGATATGCCTCTTTTTTTTTTTCAGAAAACAGGAATATGGATAATATAATATTATAAAGAAAGAAAAAGAAGAATTTTTACAAGTGGAGGGTAGAGAAATAGATATAAGGAAGTATAAGTTTAAAATTATTGTTATTGTACACTTGGCAGATTAAATAGTAGAAGAGAATGTTGTTAATGTGGATAAAGCTGCTTTCTTTGTTCCCTAATATCCATAAATGTAATTTGTGCGTCTTCTGGAAAGGAGTTTGAATGAAAATGTATTAGACATTTGGTTGCTGTTGTTTGATTATTTTCCTCTCTCCCTTATACTGAATAATAATAATAATGAAACTGGAGAACTGTATTAATGGGCTGCTGATTATCTCTAAAACAGGAATTCTGTAGCTGCCTTGCCATTGCTGTCCTGCCTTGAATTAAGTTGAAGTTGGAACAACATGCAGCCAACAGAGTTTTATCTAATGATTATAAAATCAGCCATTGTCTGAAGTAAAAAAGGGTAAGGTTTTCCCTACAGTCTCACTAAAAAATAAAAGATTGTTTTCCTTTAAATTCATAAACACTGAGGAGACTCAAAAATTTACAGTAGACATTTTAAGTTTTGGTAGATGCATTGTGACTTGGCTCAGTTCAAAATATAAAGGAAGATACATTTGGTACTCTGAAAAAGTTAAATTTTATAAACTAAGAAATGTATCTAAGTACCTGGAGGGAGAGCGTTAAGAGGCTGGAGCCAGGCATTTGTTGATGCTGCTGAGCGATAGGACAAGAGACAGCTGACAAAATGGTACACAAGAAGGAAAACTGAAATCTCCGTGAATTTTGAAATCTCCAGGATTTAAGGCTATCAAGATTCTGTAAGTCAAGAAAGAAAATGAAGGGGTTTCATCTTCTTTTTTCTGTTAGAGCCAGGATTAAATGCTCAAGAGATGATTTTTTGTGTTTGGACTCAGATGTTTATTAATTCTTATCTACAGCACAGTCTCACGAGTTGTGAGTTCTAGCTAACAAGGTTAGAAAATGGCTCTGTCTTTATCTCTTTACAAGGTCTTTTAAGCACAAATTGTCCAATTATGTCCAATTATAAAAAAGTATTGGGTTACTTTTAACCCAATAACCAACTACCTGTGGTCCGCAATGTGGATTTTCCTAACCAGTTACAAGAAACCACCCAAACCACGAAGAAGAAGGTGAAAAAGAGGGACTAGCCTATGACTTAAATCTTCCATGTTGCTTTATATATATTACTGTAGTCTAAACCCTTAATCTTTAATTTTTCCACCCTGTGATATCACACAATTCTATTCACTCTACACACCCATAATCCCAGTGCTATCAGTCAGCCTTGGAAGCCTTTCACAGCCTCAGGTCAAATGTAGTGTTTTCTTGAGGGTCAGTGACTGTCAGCACAGAAAGCCTAAAATTCTCAGCTTCCAGGGTTCCAACAAGGAGAGAAGAAAGGGATGAGGGAAGAACACTCAGCCAATCACTCCAATAAAGATACCAGGAATAAGCTTTAGGTTTATGAACAGGAAAAGAACAGTTAGCAAGCTCTATCTTAGCTATCAAGTAATGTAGAGCTTAAGCAAGAATTTCCAGAAGTCAAGCTGAGAGCTGAGACCTTACAAAGAAATAAAAGAAACAGTTAAAGAAACAAAAATAGATGACAAAAAGTGGAGTTCCTAAGTATAGAACCAGCAGGGATAATATAAGCAAGTCTCCAAAGCCACAGAATCACAAGGTTGGAAGAGACCTTCAAGATCATTGAGTCCAACCCACCCCAACACCTCAACTAGACCATGGCACCGAGTCTGTTTTTAAACACATCCAGGGATGGTGACTCCAGCACCTCCCTGGACAGACCATTCCAGTACTTTGTCACTCTTTCTGTAAAAAACTTTTTCCTAATATCCAAACTATATTTCCCTTGATGCAGCTTGAGGCTGTGTCCTCTCGTTCTCCCAGTTGCTGCCTGGAGAAAGAGACCAACCCCCAGCTGTCTACAGCCACCCTTCAGGGAGTTGTAGAGAGTGATGAGGTCAGTTGCTACTCTCAGTTTTCATTATGAAAACTTCGAAGATATAAAGTTGAGATGCAAAATGAAAACAGAGGTGTAGAAATGACCATGTTAGAACTGTAAGGAAAGCTCCAAGAACTCTATAGAAACCCGAAAGGTGCACCAAAACAAATGCTAATTCTGGTAACAAAAATCTCAACTAACTCAAATTTGGGATTAGTGGATATAAAAGGAGAAATTATTTAAAGCAATAAAGAAAGAATGAAGAGATTGAGAAATTATTGCATCTGGGAATCTGAAGTCCAAAGTATGCATATTTTTTGAATAAATTTTGGAGGAAATATTGCAAACTGAGATGTAAAGGGGATACGAGGATGAAATGTAACACAATTTACCTAAATGTAACATAGTTTACCTAAAAGAAATTTGATTCCACCCTTGAAATTCTTCCATCTCTGTATTTTCTACATATTTGATCTAGTGAAAATTTGTCAAATATTGGTCCAATTGAGGAAGATGCAAGCAATTAATTAAAAGCAGACAAGGAAGGGTTAAATCAAAGGCCTGTAACCTGTAACTGCTGGGACTGAAAGGGAGATAGTACACTTGAGCTATTAACAACACTTAGATTTTGTTTAATATTTTTGCATTTACTTACCAAAATATATATAACAGAAAATAATATTAAAAAGACAGATGTATTTAAAGTGTAAAAATTTTAATATTCAAAAGATAGATTAAATGTTTTCAAGATCAATTTATTGAAATTAAAAGGCTTCTAATTCTTAGAGTTTGGGATATTTGGGATGTGGAAAGAACATCTTTCCAGAAGCCAGCACTGAAGATTTGAAAAAAGCCAAAGCAAGTCCCTAATTATTTATAATCCAGTCCTCTGTAAGATTGTGAAAGGCACTGTGTTGTGCATTATTTGTGGTGGCAGGTGGTTGGTTTTTCTCACTTCAGAGGTCCTGTACAGTCCAAAGCACCTTAATGCAACAACCTAACAATTTTACAGCTCTGAAAGAAAAAATGTGCTATAGATTTATATCAGCTCTGACTCTGGTTTTCCAGCATGGGACTGCTAAGTCTAAAGGCATTTTTCATGCATGTGCCATAGGACAACAGAGCTTTCATCCCTACCTGAGCTGCCTTTCACCTCAGAGTGCTGGGGCTGCCGGTTTGTGACACAGCATGAGCTCTCCTGTAGCTCACACACTTCAGACAGAGAAACAAAAGTTGGTTGTGGTTTTTTTTTTTTTAAATTTTCCAGCAGATATAGGTTGTTTGTTTTTTTTTAAATACAAATGATGAATAGCATTGACAAGTAAGTACAACATTTGATTGGGCTACAGCACCCAGTAGTACACCCATTTACAGTGTAAATCAGAAAACCAAGGTCGGAAATGCAAATCAAAACCACAGGACTGATGTGAAAAAAAACCACCAAAAATAAGTACAAAAATCTGCCAGAGAACAATCAAGCTTTTCAGTTAAAATTCCCTAAGCACAAGCCAAGACCAGAAGTGATTAAAGTCATATGTTCTTGGAGTGATATTTTCCAAACTATTAGCTTCTTAAATTTCATCTCCTGAGTAGAGTGAAAAATGAGCCAAATCTTTTAAAACATACTGCTTTAATGTATTTAGATATGGCACAAACAAAATTAATTTCTTTCTTCACGAGATTGGCAGCACCAATAAAAGATGTACTCTGACTTTTAAGAGAAATGCTTCTTAAGGTTGTAAAACTGCATTTCTCAGTCTGCATGCATTTTTTTAAAGAGGCCTCTAATCTGAAAACCAGTTACATCAAGCAGAAAATGTTACCTGATTAAACAAGCTGTTTTCAGGCCTTGAGGTCTGATTGTTGAAAATTCTTTGCCCCAACTCTACAGCATCTTTGTACAAGTAGAATTTTTTGTCTGTCTTTCCTCCAGGGTGTTTCTCAGGAAGCAAAGCAGGCTTTGAGCCTGAAACCAAGTGAAGGTGATGGTTTCCAGGGCTGGCTCACTGATGTCAAATAAAGCACATCCTGGCATTTCTGCCCTTCCCTCTTTGAGGGCACATAAAGTTATCCCTTCATTGTCTTTGGCCAACAGTTTCATTTCGTTTGTCAAAACTGATCAGCTTTGAGATCTCACGTGTCAGTAAGATCAGGAATGTTATTTACAGGAAGGTAAAGATAGAGAAAGAGAAATGTGAAAAAAAGAAATGTAAAAAGAGAAATTTCACACTTTTAAGACACAAGGTGTGGTGATGCATCCCTCCCCAGCAATCCCTCCACAGCCCCTGGGCCTGTCTAGGATCCCAGGGGTTCCTGATGAGCCTTGACCAGACCAGCTGGGGGATGAAGCATCCCTGGCTGTACCAGGTGCTCTTCCATGACACAGGTGAGAACAACACTGGGTGTAACAGGAACATCACCTGCCCAACCAAGGTGGGCAACAAAGGATAATCAGTCAATCCCTGATGGCCTCTTGTTATCGTGAATCTATAATAAGTCATTGTTATGATTGCAGTAAATCCTATTTAATCACTTTACAATTATTAAATTAGTGAATTATTAAATGCAGCTAAACCCTATTGCACCCTTGTCTTTTGTATTTGCAACCTTACCCTTTTTTTACCAGGTAAATATTCTAAATTGACTCTCATACGATTTTCCTTTGTATGCTTCATCCATGCATTAGGTAATAAGGAGAAGTTCACCACTAAACTCTGTTGAACTTGCACTTTCACAAATTCATATTAAAACCTGCTCTTTGCCAATACCTTGGATGGTGATTCTTTAAGTGGCTGAAACCACTCATTAATGACACAAGGCCACAAGATCACACTTAAATTGGTTCAAATTTGCACTGAGCCTTAAAATCTGAATTACCCCACAGCACGATGTTTTCTCCATATAAATGGCAAAGAAAGGGACCTGCTTATTGTTGTTCTCTTTGTGGTGTAATTTTTAGTGTTGAACAGCTATTTTCAAAATTGCTAGATGTTATTTTGTGTCTGCTGGTGCTATGAGTATGTATCCTTGTGAAATACGAGTGGGAGATATTAAGGAAATGTCACTTAAGGAAAAAAAAAGGATAAAAAGCATTGCTGACAAGTATTAAAAACTTGTGTAGGAGCTCAAGACCATCTCTGCATGAAATCTGACATACCTTAACTCTGCTAGACACCACAGTGGTTAAGAATAGAAAGCAACAGTTATCTAAGCACTAAGAGTTGTCTTCAAGGCCACAATTTGAAAAACAGAAGGGACACATTGTTATTTTCTTCCTTCTTTCAGAGCTTTGAGAAGACTTTCAATGATTCCTGTCATGAAAGCAAGGTGCTGCAGGGAAACAGGCAGGAGCAGGTCCTCCTCCAGCCTCTGCTTCTTCCAGTCTGTGAAGTTCTAAGCACCCTGTTCCTTTCATAATGAAAAGATTTTGTTCTTGGAATCTGAGGCAACAAATAACAGAGGAAAAACTGGAAAAGACAGAAGAAAGGAAAAACCACCGACAGCAGAACTGAAATGAAGAAAAATCACATTTGGTGTAGCATGTGTGTGGTAAGAAAGTATTTTTTATTGTTTGCAGGTATGAATCTGAAGGCTGATGTAACTGCCCTTTCATGCACTTCTAATGAGGAATATATTGATCAGTTCAGGAACCAAAAGGCCTAATTGTGACTCACCCTTTTAAACAGAGATTCTCCCTCAGTAGCTCTGTGTGGCAGCACACGTGTAGTACAAGGGGATTTCATGTATGTTCTGCTGCCTAAGTAAGAAAAATCTTATTAAAATGTCTTCATTTTCTTGCATTCTTTTTTTCTTATTTTTAAAGAAAAACAAGAATAAAATTCCGAATGTCTCGTTTTCCATGTCGCAGTTGATCCAATAAAGCCACAAAATCTCCACACTGTCAGGATCTCTGAAAATGAGGGCTGCTTGGAAAAATCAGGGCTGCCTGCAGAAATGGAAATAAAGGATATTTTCTTGGATTTCAAGTTTCTGTCACGCAAATTCCTTATTCCTTGTGCCTGCTTTGAAAGGTCTCCTAATGAATGTGGAAATCAGAGGGCAAAGTTATGCCACAGGGCTGTTCCCATGCACACAGCAATTGTGGGATTCCTCTCTAACTGAGCACAAGCCAACTCATTACCAAAGCCTTTAAAAATTCCCATCAGGAGCATGCACAAGAGAATGTGCTTAAGGAAACAAAATTAGAAAGGAGGCCTATACCATTATCATTTCTCATGCCTTTAAAAAGATAATACAAACACTACTATACAGAGTAATTTGGATGCATTTTTTACTATGCCTGGCATTCTCAGAAGCTGCAAAATCTCTTTTTCACGAGCAACTATAGACATGGATTTCACAGAAAACAAATTTAAAAGAAAAAGATAGAAATCTCTGCTGTTTCAGATCACAAAAGTATTATGGAGATATTTGGAAGTAATGGAGATAACAGAACAGTCTTGGTAAGCCTGATACTTAACAATCATTTTTAATAAAAAAACAAATACTACCTGATCTAGTAAATTTACATTACAGCAATTATGGAAATGGGGCAGGCTTATTTTGGTTCAATATTTTAGAGTGTTTTCTCAGTCATATTTATTCAAAATCTTCATGCTCCTCTGCCTCTAGCCGTGAAAAACAGAGGACAGAGAAGTGTTAAAGAAAAAAAAAAACACTTGTCTCTGACTTGTCACAAAGAAAAAAATTAGACCATTTGTTCTTTACTTCAAATATTTAAGCCTGAAATTCTTTCCTGTCCATTATTTGTTCTAGTGAAATTTTTATTATACAGGGACTCTTAAACTTTGCTGAAAGTCTTGATTGGCAGTGGGCCAGGTCCCCTGGTCTGCAGCTAAATTAAATTAAATAAAATAAAGCAGATTGTCTCTGCTCTAATTACAGAAAGACTGTGAGACTCAGGTTTATAACACATCAAGTTACCTACTGAAATTCTTCTAGGAGATACACAAACACACGCTTAAATTTCTGTCTGGAGCTTAATCACATTATTCCCTTTGCCTTTAGTGGGATTAAATCACGTGCTCATTGCTTGGGATTAAGAACATTCCTGCCTTTTGCTCCTTCTTCTTCCAGTGCCAAAGGGCTGCACCCACAATCAGCAGGTGCAGGAGCACTCCAATGAGCATCAGCACCTGAGAGCTGCAGAGCTGCAGCTGAATTCACCCCTGGCACAGTGGTTGCATTTGCATCCTTCTTAGGTTTTCAGCTTTTCTCCTGTTCAGTTTTCTGACCTCTTCTTTGTTTTCATTTCCCACCCATTTTATCCATGGCTGCAACTTTTTTTTTTTTTTTTTTTCACACACATTTAGAATCAATAGACAAAAAAAATTCCCAGAAATGCTTCAAAACAGAAAACTTCTAAAAATAATATGTTGAATTCAATTAACTGAAAAACAGGGTCCTTGAATAGCTATTCCAAAGAGCTATACTTTTGAAGACCAAAACAAAGCTTACAAAAATTGATTCTCCAAAGGTCACTTTCATCTTATTTTCCCAGTAGTTGCAGAAAACACAACACTCTACAACTCTAAAATAATTACAGAGGAAAATAAAAGTATTCCTAATTTCTTGATGCAGCACATACTGAGACTAAAACTGTCTTTAGAGACACACATAATTGCAATTCACAAAAAAAACACTTAAATGAGCACTAGGCAATTCTTTGAAAGAGTTCCCAACCTTTCTGTGCTACTTTAAAATTTGGTTTGGGTGGTTTAGAAACTTGAATTCACTCCACTGGTTTTCTGGCTAACTTATAATTAAATTTTGAAAGCTACTTCTGGAATTTCCACACTCATAAATCTTTCTAATAGTTTTTTTTTGTTTGTTTGTTTCCTTGCCTTTTGGTTTGCTTGTATCAAAGACCAGCTCTTAAAAATAGTTATTTATTTGTGTTTGTAACAAGGGTTTCCAGAGTGTTCCATGTCCTTTTGCTAAATTTATGATCTGTAATCACAAACTGAATCACTGCCCTCATTCTTGTTCATGCAGGGGCGCACTTGTAGGTGATAAAATTATGTGTGTATATATATATATATACATATATTATATGATATTATATTTTATTTATTATATATCATATGATATTTATTATGTTATATCATGTTATATTATATCATATTATATTACATTACATTACATTACATTACATTATTATATTATATTATATTTTTATTTATTTGTTTATAGAGAGATGAGGATAGAAAGAGCTCTGTTTTCTCAGGCAGAGCTTTCAAGGCCAACTGCAGTGGCTCCCCATGGGAGTGTCCCCCTGCCAGGCTCTGGCATTCTGCAGGGAGCTGTGTCCCTGCCTGAGCTCAGGTGCTCCCTGCAGAGTCTTCATGTTCCCGCAAAGAAAGTTAAAGGAAGTTTTCCAGAGATCCAGGCAAGGTCTAGCATTGAGTGTTCTGGCCTTCCCAGAATTTCTGACAGTGAAAATTGGGCACTTGCAACAATCACTGTCACACCAGCTCCAGTCCCCTGGATAAAGAAAACAAGTTGGTGAGGCAAAAGTCTGTGACACTGAGTCCCCAGTCTGCCTGAATCCTTACAAGACCTTGGGTAAGTCACTTCAATATTTATCCAAAACTTTCTCTTGTCATTTTTGCAATTGAGTAATTCTTAGCTTCTCATATGGGTAAATATTAAGGATTTCAGTGCACTCAGTGATAATGGAAGGCATTATCTACCTAAATCAGCAACTCTGCATTGATCTGAGATCCATCTGTCAAAAAAAAACCTTACAAACATAGTCAGCAAAATATCTTTTGCCCTATTTGGGGAATACTTTTGCAATTATGAGGCTGAAACTAATAAAAGTTACTTATGTTTCCAAGGTAGATTTGTACTAACTCTCTTCAGATATAGACTAGCTATTCTCAGAGATGTAACTGGATTTATTCCTTTCAAAATAAAGTGTTATTAATGCTAGTATAATTGTTTATATTATCCACAGAGCAATCCAACCCATGTCATGACTCACATGGAATTTATTCAGAGCATTTACATATCTTCACATGTCTTCCTATTGTCCCTTTTTATTTAATCTATTATCTAAATGATGCAAGGTTTTTAAGTGCTGTGATGTGAATTTTTTTCCTGCCTTGAATAATTAGCTTTTCCTTTCTGATGATTTGCTTGCTGAGCTGAAGTGGCCAGAGCTGGACACAATCGATGAATATATTACTATTTTTGCTTTCTGCAGGAACAAAAACATCTTACTATGTAACTTATTTTCTGATGGCTTCAGACCTACATAAGCATAAAGCCTAATTCAGCTTTTGAGGTTGTTAAACAAGCAAAAAGTCACATTAAAAATTGCACTCCTGATAAGCCTTTTAAAACATATCCTAATTTAAGGAAACACAAATTGTTCCTTGTAACACTTGTCCTTAGAAAGTGCTTCTCAAACAGATGAAAAAATGAAATGTAAATAAATTGTGTCTGAATATTTAATATGCCATTAACATATTTCTCTGTGTTTTAACATCCCCCCAACTATTCACAGAGCCTTTGAGATAGTTCCCTCCTATGTCTTTGTCACCACAAAATAATTCTTGCACACGGTGCACATTAAGCCTCTGAAAGCCCAAAGGACAAAGGAACAAACCAGTTTCTGTTTCTCCTTATCCTGCTTTTCTCCAAGGGCAATGGCATAAATTAGCAGAGCTACACCAGAGCCCACAATCACCAAGGCAATACAAATTGCTCAATTGCCCTTCTCAGACCAGCTCACCAGAGCTGCAGCCCAGCAGGTGCTCTGTGACAGGATTTATAACAGGAGAGCCACAGCAAGGCTACCCGGACAAGTTTAGTTAATTAACTAAGTATAGCACCAATTCCAGAGAGCACTGCCTCAGATTTCCCTGTCAGGGAATTCTTTAGATCTTGGAGTATCAGCTTTCTGTTCTTGCTACGAGGTTTTCTTTTCTTAGTACATCAGAGCTTGGCACACCATCTGCAAAGCGACTCTCCAGCCCTGGTTTGCAGTGCAGATCATCCCTTCCCAGCTCAGTCTTGGGCTGCTTCCACACCCTCACCCTCTAATTATGGTCATCCCTACACTCTTCTCTCTATCTGACTGGAAGTTTTAGCAGTGTTCAGTGTAAGTCTTATGATTTTCAGAGACATCAGTATTTTATAGAGCTGCTTCACTTTTTTCCATTTTTTTGGCTTTCAACCTAAAATTTAGTTCTTCCCGGGATTTTACAGGAATTAATTCATTAACAGCTGAGACAATATTTCATGTTTCTGTCAGGAGATAAACTTCTGCCTGATGGTTTAGGGCCATTTTCGCCTGTGCCAGAAGACATGACATATTCTGAAAGCATATGTTCAACCCTTTCATTGCAGGATGGTTGCCCTCTCGCCAGACAGAGTGAAGACCAGTTAGGAAAGCACATTTCCACCTAAATTATTTATATCTCTTATAAGGGAATTTTATTGAATAGAATTATGTAGAAGTTTAAAGATTGCTTTCAGAAACCACTTAAGTTGGAAAATCGTTATGTATTTAAACAGTCTGGCTTTGCTGCAGTGTACTTGGAGGCACAGGGGCAGATGCTGATTGTCTTTTATTGGTTTTCAACCAAGCCTTTTCTCTATTATCATGGCATTTGCTATGGTATCACGAGAAATTAAGTTGCTTAAAATACAGAAGTCAACTAAGGTATCCATAATTTAGATTTTATAGAAGTGAGCCTTGTCATCAGTTAGAATGTTAGAGTGTACATGTAGAGTCAGTGTTGTACATTGACAGCAGCCACCAGAAAGAAACAGGCTCTGAAACAATCTTAAGAACTTTTCTGGTCAAACCCTACAGAGTTTTTTCAGAAGAAAAAACACTCACATGATCCAGAATACTGTCACAAGATCTCTTGGGAAACACAGATGGTTAGACTTTGTTATGTGGTTTTGCAGGGAAACAGGTTAGGAACATTTACATAAACTGCCAGGTTGTTATTACAGTAAAGATCATAATTTCTTAAACTGTTAGAATGTTTCTGGGGCCATTTTGTGACCTGGCTTCTTTTCTTAGAGGAAAATATGACTCCCTTCAACATCAGTCAGACATTTCCCATAGTAAGTAAATATATCTGTGCATGTGCATACAAAAATTAAAATCAAGATGTTCTGTAAAATCCATATGAATTTCAAATACTTTGGTGCAAGAAGAATGAGGAAGAAATTGTCTAAGAAGTCCTGCAACATCAACCCCTTATTGTCTGTTTCTAAAACTAAAATATTTTCAGCATTATCATGACATGTGAGAATGGAGTACACTTTAGTATGAATCAATATAATTTTTCACTGTCACATGCAATGGGACATATTATTTATATTCACTCAACTAACAAGACCAGTCTGCAACAATATAATTTTCCAGTTCAGTAATTTTCTTTTTTAACAACTCTTAACATTAATAAAGCTGTACCCACAAAAGCATTAGATGTATTGCACATAAAATAAACTACATTTTAACAACCTCAGCAGAGGTTGCCAAGTCCTGAAGTCAGCCAGGACTGTGTGCTGCACAGTCTCAGTGCAGAAAATAGCATTAGAGGGAGCAAGAAAGGTTTTGTCATTAATGCTGAGATTATTTACTTGAGGTGCTTTTGTGGAGCTGTCCTTCAGCTCTCTGCATGTCCCTGAGCTCCTTGGGTGAGACACAGGCTCAGTCACACTTTCACTGCTGTCAGAAATGCTCCTCCAGGGGCTGCTTCTTACTGTCATATATGCATTTAATTCTAGGTCATCTGGGGTCAATAAATGCACACACTATGGATAACTGCAACAATTTCCATCCCAAAAGTCTCAAGCAATGTTCTTCTTTCTAGGCTGTGAAAGCAAGGCAAGCTTTCCTGCAACACACCCCAGGCCAGTTCCCAGGAAATGTTTCCTTTGGCAAAAGGAAATCCCAGAATATTTTCAACTGGCTGTGTTACCTCACTGGGGTTCCAGCAGGCACACAGAGAGGAATTTCCCGAATATTGTGATAAAAACCACAAGCACACAGATAGTGAGGCAAAGAGAAGGCTGTGAGCTCCTTGGGCTGAGGTACAATGGAGCCACAGAGAGTTTTTTATATGGACACATCCCCAGGGTGTGGATACTCCTCTGCTGTTCCCTACATCCCAGGGACACTCTCAGCCCTGGTGAAGATTCCCACTGCTGTGTGCTTTTACTGACACTGTGTACACAGTCTGGTTTTGGTTCTGTCCCAAGAGATGTTCAGTGTCAAACAGAAATTTGCTTTATGCTGTGACTGGACTCCAGCTGTGCCTTGACACTGAACAGCCACTGCCTCTCACGAGATACTTTTTCCTCACACAAAGGAGATAAGAGATAACCATTTAAATCCTTTGTCCTACTGGTTTCTCATCCTTTGAAATGAAATCATAGCAAAACAAACAAATAAATAAATGTGGTAAAAGCGACTTCTTGCAAGAATGTGGGAATTGCAGGGAGTTTATCCCACCTACAATGGGATAAATGGGACGAGTTGAGGCTTTTTGAATCAGACTTCTGAATAAAACAGGGCAAGCTGTGGAATTTACAGTGATTTTATTTCCATTTAGGTTGGCTAATATTTTTAGCCAATTATTTTGCACATTTTTTAAATTAGAGAGGCTAAAATATTTTCAAAGAGAAAAGACAATTTATAGCAGTCCTGACCCACAGCATCAAACTGGACAAAAGAAAAAGGAGAATGCATTTTCCCTAAAATAGTTTTAGCTTGAATCTGTCTGTATTTCTAAGAAAAAAAGGAAAAAAAATCAGCCTACTGACAGTAAAATGCAATCTTTTATAAGAAGCTTAATGCTTAAGTGCAAATTACAGTAAATAAAAACTCTTTACAAAATAATAGCTTCTTTTTTTTTCTCTCTCGAAGTCTAAGGCAGGAGTAACAGATGTCAGCATCTTACATGGAAAGAAGAGAAAAAATATAGAAACCTATCTTTTAACAAAAAAATTCTTGAAAAAAACCCATTTGTTAACCAACTCACCCTGCCCAATTTCAGCCTTACTTTTTTTGAAGAGTAAGTGAGGAAAAGAGCCAAATCAGAGAAGCTGTGTTTAGGAATCTTGGCAATTCAAG
Organism: Brachypodius melanocephalos; assembly: GCA_013398615.1. Taxonomy (NCBI): domain Eukaryota; kingdom Metazoa; phylum Chordata; class Aves; order Passeriformes; family Pycnonotidae; genus Brachypodius; species Brachypodius melanocephalos. The sequence goes on from VZSR01000920.1 coordinate 7,697,966, forward strand.
TAATTTCCAGTGCATGGCTGACAGGCCCCCAGTAAGAGAGGAAAGCAGGCAAGTCCTCTGTGCAGGTGAACTGAAACTCTAATTCTTTAGCCATGTGAGTTAGCAGTGCCAGATAATATCCAGTGAAATGACTTTGTCTCAGTCTACCTGATTTAGCTGCGAGATATCTTAGCTGGCTTTGTACTTCTGTGACACGTCTGTATTTCAATAAAGCTTTATGAGTGGAGGCTCGGCCAGGGGTGTCCAGTCTCTTTTATGCATTCTTGTGCTCATCAGTATTTTCTCTGCTGAACAATAAAACAGGAGAACAACAAAGTCACAATTTCCTGGTTTATTGCCATGTCATTGTATTTGTCACACCAAAGACCACTTTAAAGGGTGGGGTTTTTAATTCTTCTGAAGTACGCTTAAAGTAATTGATGAAAACGTTACATGAATTTCAGGTTACCTTAAAACACAACAGAGGATGTTTTCTTCCTCAGTCCTGAGACTTTATTTATTCTCCTGCATCACTTCAGCAGCCCCTCAGCACACATATGCACTGAATGATGCAGACAACCCATAAACAGTTGTTAATCACCTCCAAAGCCCAGCTGCCAGAGTTTGTTAATTCAGGGCACTCTATTCCAAATGCACTTGGGGCTTCAGGACCTGGCCAGCACCATGACACTGCCATATTTCTAAATTGCTTTCCCTTTTGCTTTATAGAAGTCCATTCCTGATATAACTCCTCAGAGCCTGAGAAACTCCTGCCAAAGGCCAAAGGTTAGTTTTAAATAAACTCACAACACACCTACTACCTTGGTCCAGATGCAGTTTATTTTACTTCTTACTACACAAAAATCAGGTTATATCCTGGGAGGAGTTTCTCAGTGAAAATGAGAGCTGCAGTAAGGTCAGACCTGATATTTCCTGAAAACTACTGGGACATAAAACAATCCTGACCAGTCAAGCCAGAGATGTGTGACATTAAAGACTGCTGGGATTGAATGCATTCTTTCTTATAACTTGAAAAATTCTTTTCTTTCACATGTTTAGTGCTGCCACATTCTGCTTGGTGACAGAAGCAGAAAAATCTGTGCACAAAGAGAGAAGTCAGACAGTGTGTGTTGAACCACCTTTATTGGAAATAAAAGAATCTGATCTTTCTGTCTGGCTCAGGAGAGGGAGAAAAGAGTCATGCTCATGTTCTACCCTTTGGGCTTGATCTTTCTCTTCTACCTGGACAATAAACTTTTAGCTAAGCTCTGCACAGGGAACCAGTCAATGCTTTTAGCATATTTCTGTCTATTTTACAGTAATAGAGCTATGAAAGTCAGCAGTGTGATATGCTTTGACCAGCTGGCAAAATGTATTCTTTTAATATACATATTCTGCATTTGTTTAGAGTATTTTCTATGGAATGAAACCAGTTTTGACCATGTGACAATTCACTGGAGTCAGCAAATGACCTCTGTTCTAAGATACTGTAATGCTTCTTTTCTCTGTGTGTGTGCACATATGATCATAATCACACATATTTTTCTCAATTAATGCTCAGCCAAGGAAAGTTGTGGTAGAGAACAGAATTTCCTTTACCTGTAACAATAGATGGCTTTTACTATAGTGTTTTGGAAACTAGGTTGTGTGTGAATTGATTGAAGAGTCATTTTTTACTTTACATCCAGAGAAATCATTCCTTCTCAGTTGCAAAATAGATTTTTCAACACTGTGCTTTGACACCTTCTTCAGAATTTCTATTCAGTACAGTGACAGCTCAAATACTATGTTCATTGGGAGGTGGAGATACACCATTCTCAGAGACTGACATATAGAAAGAAGTAGCGGTGATTATATATGCTTATATGATTTTTTATTCTCACTCCACGTTTTTCACACTACCTATTGTATTCTTTAATGATCAGCAAGCTATTGTGTATTTTCTTTTTTCTTTTTTCTTTTTTTTTTTCCCTTAGCACCCACATTTAGCATTCCTAAATGAATTGAACATTTGCAAAGAAAATTCCTCCTGGTCTTGAAGGTTCTGGGTCTCTCGGGACTTTCTTTCCTTACCTGGGTTTGTTTCAAACAAATAGAGTGGGTTTTTTTCTGAAGGATGTGGAAGTATCCATTACCCAGAGAAGCAGAGGTTTTCCTTTCAAGCAGCCACCTACACGTGGGAGCAAAGAACTCTGTGGGCTTTGCAGGAGAGGTGCCTCTTAGGGAAAACACAGTGGCATCCACCTGTCCTTTCCCTTCACAAAAACTCATCTCTTTTTGAAACTGAGTCAGACTTGATGTGGCAATTCTATCTAGGGTTGGGGTCCACTGCTGAAGAAAAGGCAAAAAGACCAAGACAGGGAAATGTGCATTGTCTGCTACATCTCCTATGCCTGCAACAGGTCAGCCTGGTGGTTGAGATGCTTTTATTAACTTTGGAGAACAAATAACATAGACAAGTCTTTAGGCAGTAAAGGAATTTAAGACTAAACAGAAGCTCTGCTCTGTAATTTCCTGTCTCCATTTCCACTGCAAGACAATCACATTATGTATTGTATATATAAAAGAACTGTGAATCACTCTAAATAAAGTTTATTCACTATTAGCACAGAGAAAGTAAAAGGTTCTTTACCCTCAGATGACAGAATTCATTCCCAGCCTGAGTTCACTGCCAGTTATGGGCCCATTGCTCTTTGTAGAGCACTGCCCTTCAGCTGAACTACATCTCCTTACTTCTGGTGATCCTCAAAACTCCCCTTTGAATTGCTCTGACTTGCAAAATGAACTCAAATTATTTTGCTCTAATCCCATGAGGCAAGAATTCTGTTATTGCCATCATAGTTGTAGTCTTTCTCTGAACCTATTCCTGCTGAGATTTATGTAACAATTGAAAAATCAAACAGAATTTTCAGAAGGTTATAGACCAGGACTTAGCATACATCTCTCTGCTTCCCTACCTGATTTAAAAACATCCCCCCTTTGGTTGCATTAGTCATTTTTATTGTACAGAAAATCCTCATGTCCATCCCAAGATGAACCATTTTCAGTTCCTGAAGATGAGTTCTCAGGAAAAATTTTGCTCCCCAGAAGAAATTTTGCTACTTTTATCCATGTATTTATCCTTGCATTTTGTGCTTCTCATTCTGAAGCACTTCCATGAGATGGTCAGGGGTGGGGTGAGGGTTGCTCACAGAGGAGCCCACAGGGCTTCCCTGGTGGGAGGGAGCTCAAGGTGGTTGTGGTTCGTGGTGGCAGAGGCTCTGTCTTCAGAGCAGAGTCTGGGGGTTAAATCCACTGCTGCCTCCATAAAGGACAAACTGTTCAGACTTATGGCAAAGAATACCCTCAGTCTCAAAATTCTCAAATATCCTCAAGGTTTTGCTCCTCCATGAAGCTCCTGTAAACCTGCCTTTTCCTGGGAGGACTGGTGCTCTTCCCACACACCTGGCAACGACCCCAGTGCATGGCAAAATTTACAGTGGCACAAGCAAATAAACACAGACACTTATTTCCAGCTTGATGCTTGACTTTTCATTACTCTAACTGCACTGGAAGGTGAATGTAAATGGTCTGAGGCCTAGAACAGAATGGGAAGATGTGTTTTATCTTGTTGCAGATATGCTATCAAGAAAGACGCCACTGGCTAGACATGCCGCTTGAATTTAAGAGAGAATAGCCATCTGCCTTTTAGCATAATTCAGTACCAAACAGAATAATTGCTTCATTGAAACAGAAATTAGTTCTTCATTCACAGTTCCTGGAAGGAAGCTCAAATTGGAAAAGTTGTCTAAAACAGATGAGTTTGGAGATAGCACTTTGTACAATGGAATTGACCCATTTAATTAAAAGCTGGGTTGTCAGTTGCTGTTTTTCTTTCAAACTAAGGTAACTCTGAGATTGAAGGGACACACATCACTAAAGACAGAGCAGTGCAAATAATGGGTTCTGTTCCAGCTGCAAAATGAAGAAAGGT
>VZSR01000920.1:7702079-7712677 GCA_013398615.1 Brachypodius melanocephalos
AAACATATCAAAAGAAATTATCTTGTCTTGTCCAGGTAAAATGGGATTCATATACTTGAGTTGTAGGGCACAGCACAAGCTGAAAAATCTACCAGAACTGCATATTAGTAATTCAGCTCAAAGTCAGTGAGTTCCTCAGAAGGGGTTAGAGGAGCACCAGAAATATTAAATAGGTGAAGATCCTTGTTTGTGTGATGCTGTGGCTCTGCCTGTGGCTTTTCTGACAGTTGTGCTAGAAAGAATTCTCTGTGCAGGCTCGATGGTCACACGAGGCACAGACAGAGGTGACCTTTGGGGTCACAGCAGAGCTGACACATCCTGTTCCTCCCACACATTCTGCTTTTCACCTTCTGCCATTCCTCTGCAGCCTGCGCCAGACAGACTCCAGAGATGCAGTCTCACTTGGCTTTCCCTGGAGTTTGACGAAGTTTTATCCAGAATAACTGGTGTCCAACTTGTGGATTTATGTCTCCTTAGGCTTCTTTCCATGGACAAATAATATCCTTAAATTCTTTTGTAAAGTCACTAAATATAGATGTTTTTCTTTTCAGGTTCTGCAGATAATCAGCCTAAATTCTGAAAACTGCACTTAATTCCAAACCCTTTGCTTTAAAGGTTTCAACCCCCATTCTCAACTCTTTATCCTCTTCTGATGGTTAGCATAAGCAGACATGGAAAAAAAACCCCTCACCTTCATCTCAAAGACTAAACTAATTAAAGTAAAATATATTTTAAAAAATTTAAAATATTTATTCAAAAGCCAAATATTAGGTAATAAAATTACTAAAGCTTGTGTTTTACAGCTGGAGAAAAAAGAGTAAAGAATTCATTAAGGACTTATTTGTGCAATTAAATCTATAGTTCTTTCTTTACACCACATAAAAACTCACACAACAGAAAACGTAATTCAATTTGCTCTCTTTAACTTAATTATCCACTTCATTTCTTAGAGGCATATAAAAACGCTAATTTATTTTCTTGTTAAAGCTCACTGTGAGTTTTTAAACAGAATCTATTTGACTTTGTTGCTGTATATATCTCAGCTATGTCATGCCTGAATTCTGGAAGCTAGACTATCCTCACAGAGGATTGAAGGCAAGGATTTGTTTTACTTAATTTTAAAATGCTTTGTTAACTGCTTGAGTGCTGCCAAATGAAGCTGCTAAACCCTCACAAGAAGCATTCACTCCTGTAATACCATCAACATTCAGAAGAAAGCTGACAAACAGAGCAGCAGTATCAGAGCAGGCACTGCAGGCTGGAGCAGGAAAGATGGAGCGCTTTTCAGGTTGGCTCCTCTCCATGTTTTCACTAAGGTGGAAATTCCTTCACTGGAATAGCTCAAATGACTCACCCTCAGCGTGGTACTGCCATCCTTTATCACTTGCTGAAGAAACCTGGCACAGCTTAGAGCCTTGGCTGGGTGAGTTTGAGTATCCCGGAGTTTCAGTCAGCAGCAGCCAGGATGGAGCCCGGCCGAGGTGTCAGCGTCGTGGGACACCTGAGGAGCTCCAGCTTCCTGGGGTTTGCCTGCTGAAATGTTGTTGTGTGTTTGTGTCCAGTTCACTTCCTCGGGCAGTAGTTTCATAAGGTTTCTCTCCTTCCTGTGCTTGTTTAGAATGAGAATTTGCTGTGTGATGCCATGAAGAGAGAGACAGAGAGAGTACCCTGAAGAGCAGGAAAGGGTTCTTCACTGTCAGCAAAGCTTTCACCCAGAGAAGCTGTTATGGAAAGGAAAATACCCTAGAATTATAAATATATTGACTGCCTTAAACTAAAATTGGGTGGAGTCATTATCTGCTAAAAATTACATCTAGATTTTATGTAAAACTGCAAAGACCAAAATCCTGTTTCAGACTACAATCCATTTAAACCAAAGCATGTGGCAATGGAAACCGTTACTTGAATGCTTGGAAAATAATACTTGGGTGGAGTATTTCTTCTTTCTGTTCAGACTGCACTGAAGAAACATTGTTCTCTGTGATGAAGCAAGAGCTTCTGACACAATCTAACCACAATATTACAGTCGTTGTTGTTGTTGTTTTTGCTGTTATAGAAGGAACTAAAACCAAGACAAAACGCTCCAAAAATATATTTGGAACATTTGGAAAGAGAATGTAGTTAACTGCACAGAGATATATATATAAAACCCAGATTCTCAAGCTGTTTATTTTTTGACATATTTTACATCTTGTTCTTCCGGTACTTGATGTTCCACTGTGACCAGCACCAAGGTGAAAAGGGGTCAGCTGATAAGAAGATTTCATTTACACTGTTTGTTCCAGGTGGCCTTCTGATTACTCTCACGTCTCAGGTTTGACTGTCATCTTTATCCCCAGGCTGCAAGTATACATTTCAAAATCACTAGCAACATGCACTCCACAAACTCCACACGGTATATTATTTGCTAGGCAACCATGTAAATGGCACACATTGTTTCAATTGTTTAATTTCAAATTAGTTGAGTGTCTTACATCTTCAGAACAAAGATGCATTGCTAATTAATCCTCAAACAAAGGGAAAAAAAGTAAAAAGTTAGCTCCTTGTCACAGAAGTGGAGAGCTAAGGCACAATTTTAAGTGGCAAATAATTAAATAATGTCTATAGGCAGAAAGGCAGAAGATTTCTATATAAGCTCCACTTAAAAACTGGATAGTGAATATTAAAAGGTGGGCCAGTGTGGTATCCAAGGGTATGGACTGTCTGTGAAGAACTTATGTTTCTAAGTAGATTGCTATTACTATTCAAAGGTCTCAAAAGAATCCTGCAAATTGACAAAGATACACTTTGGAGAAGACAAAAGTCAGTAAATAACAGGAGTTCAGAATTCTCTAATCCCAAGATGCTTCTGATACTGCTTGCATTCCTAATTGTTTGTTCACATTCATGTACTGTATCTGCATAGCAAGAGCAAAAATATTTAGCATTTGAAACACAAATTTCAGGCATATGTGAACATGTCACACTAGAACTGTCTTGGCAGTGCTGTCCTGATGAGACTTTGGTTTGACTTTAATGTCAAGAGGAGTAATTCAATTTGCAGCCAGAAAGACCTGGAACTCTATTGTGCTCGCTGGCCTGCAGCCAGGTCACTTTGGGTTGTGATCTCATAAACTTAAAGGAGTCAGCATGGATGAGAACTCAAGGAAATGAGCATTCCGTGATTTAGAAGCCATGCTTCTCATCTCAAATCACCAATGTCCCAAGATGGCACTGAGGGCTCAGTTCCCCAACAAAGCCATCATTCAAACTGAATATAAACCTGATGCTTTGACAGTTTGTGTTTATTAAACACAAGCTACTTTTCAGTGTCCTCAACTTACACTCAGCTCTGCAAGCTGCCCCCTGCTTGTTCTGGTGCACTGACCAGTGATCTCTGAAACTGTGCTCTCCCATCCCATCCCATTCCATCTCATCCCACCCCATCCCATCCCATCCCATCCCTGCCCATCCCATCCCATCCCATCCCATCCCATCCCATCCCATCCCATCCCATCCCATCCCATCCCATCCCATCCCATCCCATCCTCCATGTGTTTCCTGCACAACTTTTACTGATGTACAAAATGTATCACACAGGGGAAGGTGCAGCCACCTCTCCCTCTTTACAGCTGGAAAAATGTTAAAGCACACAAAAGTTTTGAGTGTATATGCAGTCAGGAAAGAGCTTAGCAGTTATCAGGAAACAACTCCCCAAACACAGACAAAATGTAACATTTTCTCTAGTCAGAGGCAGTGATCATCACTTTGCAACATGTAAGATTTATATTTTTCAGTATCTTTCAGAATGAGTGGTATAACTGTTGTACGAAAATGTTTATCTGGGAACCGTATTAGTTACGTCCACCAAGAAACTGAAAATAATGAAAAAAAAAGGACAAAGAAGATAAGCAACTGACTGCTTTCTGACATCAACAGGCTTTTGAGAAACAACAGAAGCAAAGGACAGATGGTAGAAAAAAGAGGTGGAAAGTAACACAGTAAAGGAATACACTTGTTGAAATGTCGAAAGGAGATCGAGATAAAAGTAACCACTCATGGACTTTGTTTTTTTGTCAGATTTTGAGTGAACAATGTAGTTTAAACAAAGAATAGAATTTTTTAGCAGATTGCTTGGCACAGCATTGCAGGCCAGAGTTCCAAGAAATCCTGGTTGGCAGAAATATTTATCTAATGAATCCTTTGTGCACTAGAGAACCAAAGGAGTGCTTTTACAAAGCTATAGACCAGCAATTACTGAGATTTGTGAACCTCAGATTGGATGTTGCACCAGCTTCAGCAGGGATGCTGTGAAAATTTCATCTGGGTCTTCAAGAGGAGGGAAAGAACAAACCTCATAAATCTGTGTCTATGCCACGTACAACAAATACTAAACCTTTAAAAGTTACAATTGAGAGACTGCTTCACTTGGGGTAATTCTTTACCTCTCTAATCAGTTTGTTTCATCAATCACTAAATTTTAATGTCATAATTTACTTTTGGTGTGAAGTTGTAAATATCAGAACATGGGTTATCAAGTTTGTGTTGCACCTGGCCTGAGATGTCAAAGGAGAAAGAGGAAGAGCAACAAATGCTTCACATCAGTTTCCCTGATGCCAAATTCTCCAAGGGTAGCAGAACAATTTGCAAGCAATCTAGCCCAGAAGGGTCAGTACAATCCAGAAGCTGCACCAAAGTATTGATTTCTGTTCTCTTTGCCCTTTCTTACAGCTGAGAAAGAGAAACTTCCTGGAATGGATGGTTGCTATGCCAGTATCTTTACTGTCATCTCACTCCTTGAGTAGTTCTGTGAAACAATTGAAGCAGAGCTTGAATTAAGTTAAGAATTAGAATAAGCACATCCTAATCTGTATATCTCTTGATATTTTTGTTTTCATTAGTTCAGGTGATCAATATTACAGAGACGCAGCTCAGAGTTCATATTGCACGTGTTCTGGTGCGTTGGACCCACATGAATAAGAAGGGATATTTTTAACTCCTAAATTCAGCATTGTAATTCAAGCCACACATTCTATCTTATGATTTTATGAAATAGAATTATTGCCTGCGGATGTTAATTTCCAAAGAGAACAGTTCTCTGTTCAGAACAGGTTATTGTGGATGTGTAGCTAAACTATACTCACTGTCACTCAAGAAGAGAAAAAGCCTCAAACCAATAGGAAATATGACAAGGGAAAATGCTAGGAAAGCAGTTAATTTTGAATATACAGTAATCTTCAGCTCTCGGGAAAAAAAAAGGCTAAAATATGAAGAGCTAAAATATGAAAAAAGTGAGACTAAAATAATAATAAGCTATCACTAAAAAATAAAAATTTTCAGGACTTGGATCCACTGAGGATGCACTAGAAGCCTGATAACTGTGGGGGCATTTAAAATGAAGAGGGGGGAGAAAAGATTGGCATTGTCATGTAAGTGTCTGATGTATCCTAGGAAAAAGAAGCATAAGATGACAACATCAGTCTTTTTCATTTGAAGTTGTTTTTGTATAAATACAGCTCAGACATTGATAAAAAATAAATACATGCATATCATATGCATTAAAAGTACCAGTGAAGTGAATAGAAATTTCAAAGAAGTTGTATAGGTATGCTCTATGCAAAGTAAAAACTACTGTGTTTCTCTTTGAAAACGTCCTGGGACATCACTACATTTTCTAGGTCATCTTTTCTTAAATGATCTATTTACATCATTTTTCCTTCAGACAGAAGTCCTAACTCATGCACTCAAAAAGTGTGAGACAAAAATCGCTCACCTGAGAATTTCTTTCCATGTCAGATCTTGTACTGTTTTCTTTACAATACAAACTTGAGAGAATCAAATGTATTTTCCACCTTTTTGTTTTTTGTTCCCATCATGTCTAGGATGGGTTTCCTTAAAAAAAATTTAAGCATCCAAGCAAGCCTGATGCTTGTTCTCATTTTCCCCCCATTTTCACACCTTGCTTTATAAGTCCCTTCAGCTCATGACCCCTAGAATGCAACTGCATCCCCTTCCCAGTCCAGCATTCCTTTTATTTCTAAAGGAATTGATCAAAAGCTGCTCTCAGTCAGTAGGCACCTTCCAAAGAATGTTCCTCAGCTCAGGAATATTAAGAATGCACCACGAAGCAGGATTAAAGCATCAGCTCCCTGTAACTCTAGTAGCAGGAGCCACCCTGGCTGAAAACTGATCAGTGAGATGAGCTCAGGGCTGAACACAGCGCCTGAGGACCGAGCTCAGCTTTCAGCAGAGACCAGGAACACGGCCACTGAGGGAAGATCAAACCCTTTTGGTGTCACCATGCACCCTGGTGCTGCAGGGGGGTGGCTTGCACACAGCTCAGGAGCTGGCTGAGTCAGCAGAATTGCACTGCAGGGGCACAGCTCTCACTGAGTGACTGGCAGGCAAAATCCTGAGAGAAAAGCAAGTCAGGCAAATCTCACCAGGCAATCCCTGAGAAAGATAAAGGCGTTTTGGGTGTTTTTTTTTTTTCAAGAAGGTTGTGCAAATATGTTGAGCTAGTACTCCCTGTTGAGCTATTACTCACTGTACAATTGGCTTAAGGCAATTACAATCCAGCAGAAAAGCTAATCTGCATGTAGACTCAGTTAAACAATCCAAAATCATGTTCAACAGCATTTGTAACTGCATACAGTCCCTCTGAAAATCACTGGGAAATTACTGTACAACTTACACTGTACCTCTGTATCATAAAAATGTGCAAGAAATCACTCTAACCACAAAAAAAAAAAAAAACTTATAACAAGCCATTTGAAGTATTTAGAATTTATTTTCTTTAGGGGAGAGTTATGAGGAAAACATTATTTAAAAAAAGATTCCCTCAGTGGCTGTGTGTCTCACCTTTACAGAAAGACCTCCACAATAAAGTGGAAAAAAACTATTGGACTATTCACCAGTGGAAGACCATAAACTTTTATTTTCTTTCAGCTCCAGTGGTATTTACAATGTCACAAACATTGTTGGTGTCTGTACTAAAAGGTCAAGGAATAAGATTAATGCACTTGGAAAGATCCTTAAATAGTGTTGTAGCCTCATGAAATGTCACCTTTTCATAGCTATCATTTATTTTCAATTCTGGGATTTAATGTGATTTTTGATAATTGAGCTTTAAAAAAAATTAATTTGTTGTTTTAACTTCCATCATTAGTAAATGATATTAAAACACTAGAAATAACCTGGAGATAAAAAATGATGTCATGAAAGCTTGACTTGCCCTTATGATAACAAAGTGCGACACACAGCTCCAGTTTCAACAGTCCCTCTGTAGCAATCCAAATTCAGAAATCCTGGATATCATTGGAATATCTGTTCAGCTTCTGCAGTCTCTCTGAAACATCATAAACTAAAGAACCTGGACCATTTAAACAAAAAATGATTGCTTTAAACTTTCAAATGGAATACATTAGTTAAACAATTTTTTTTTTTTTTGCATTCTTAAGCAGTTTAGGCACATTGCAAAGGAACTTCCACCAAGAACTGCTCAAGATTTAAACCAAGTAATTGTGCAAAAGCCTCAAAGATCAGAGTGGGAGGAAAAAAGAGACAGGATGATTGATCACTCAAAGTTGGCAGTGTTCACATCCTGAGCAAGGCACATGCCTACTGCTCAGTGGAAGGGAAAGAAGCCAATGGGATGAAGGATACAGGGAGTGGTTTTTGCTTTCTTTTGTATATCACTCATAATTTTGAAGACACCTATCATGTTTCTCTCATCCATCTCTTTTGTAAACTACATGCCTTCAGTCTCTTCAGTGTTCCTTGCTGTGAAAGTTCAACCAAATCTGCAATTATTTGCCCTCCATCCTATTTTTCACTATATTCTTTTCTGGTAAGTTAACAGGAACAATTAAAAAGAACCATGTTAGAACATTAGCCTCGTGTTAGAGAAGCAATCATTATCAATATTTATAAATTATTCAGTATGCATGTGTACACATGTGGGAATATATCCCTAATAAAATATATTCTGGTTTAATTTACACTGAAGTCCTGATTACATCTTATTATGAGAGGAGAGACAGCTGAACCCAGGAGATGCTGCAGACCACAGTTCTTTATGCCAATGTGTAAAACAGGAGGCAAAGGCAGCAGCATAACTCAGTGCTTTGTGTTTGTCAGCAGGAACTGTGCAGGAGCCATTTTGACATTGGAATATATGGCCATGAAATATCAAATATTTCACTGATTGTCTTCAACTGTGCTACGACAGAATGAGAGCTGTGTGCTTGAGACTTTGGGCTGGAAACTCCTGCCAGAGTCTCCTGTGCATTCTACATGAAACAAAATCTCATGATCTTTCACAGGATCTGTACCTGTCTCCCCCTCTTCCAACAGCATGTGCCTGAAATCTTGTGATTTCATTTGTCCCTAACCAGCTCTTTTAGGCAGACTGCCATCTGAGAATTTTTGGTGATGCATATAAAAATCTTCAACACTGACCCTTTGCCCAAGCAATACCTCAATGCCTGTCAGCATTTTCTGACGTGGAGAAATAAAACAAAGGGATTCCCGGTCTCAAAATTTCCTTAGGTGATACAACTACTGAAATGGAAGAAATTCCTCACATGTGCATCACATTTCAAAAGAGCAAACATGGGTTAAGAAAACTAATTTTTAAAATCAGATCTAAGGTATCTATATTGACCAGTCCTACCATCGATTTCCAAGATTTTGTCCCCTGGTGCAGGTGTCTGTGAGTTTATTTCCCTGTCTGTGGTTACTGCCAGGGGATGAACAGAGTGTGCACATGACCTTAGCCTGAGTGAATGAGAGAAATGGCAATGTTTACAAGTAGAACAGCCACATCTCATGTCATCCTACAGCAATAAAGTTCACAAAATATCATAGAGGGATATACAGCTGCAGAAAGCAGCAAGGCAAGATTGCGATGCTGTGGAAAACTCAGCAAACAGATCACTCTGGGACAGAGAAGATGCCAGATGTCATTACAGGAACTGTCAGAATGTCCATCTCTAAATATGAATAAACTACTACTAATAATAATTCATAAATTAATTACAAGAATAATTATAACCATTTAGATTAAATAAGAGATGAGCTAGCAGGGAGATTGGCAAATCAGTTTCCTTTGGAAGCAGCAAATGAAGTGAGACAGATATTCATTTTACTGTCAAAGCACACTGTGATAAAGACAATACACATCAGCCTTTCACAAGATTCCTCATGAGGATCCCAAAGGATATGTTCTTTAGAAGAATTTATGCAGCCTCCTAGCACAGACACCATATTTCACATGTGAAGAACAAAACATAATTTTCTCTTGGACTAATATTGATAAAAGTTACTGCTATTTGAAAGAATCCTGCTGCTGAAAAGAATTTGGACAAGCCAATTTTTGCTATTATGGGTAAAGCACGATTTGTTTCTGTTTGGCTTTTGATTGACTTTGCAAAGCTTAAAAATGACGTGGGTTTTGGATATATATCTAAGCGTTAATCCTGTGAAAGAGATCCAGAAAGAAACTTCTATTTCTATACTTCTCCTTCAGAAGTAAATTGCCTTCTGACCCAGTATTTCTCATAATCCAAAGCTGTACAGGGAGATTAAAGTCTCTCCTGACTGTTTGTGCCCATGCACAGCTATCAGTAATTGCACCCTTTCCCCCTTTCATGCATCTAAATTTGCTTTTACCTATCTGAATACACTTAGGTTTTTAAAAAACTGCTGTGGTCCACCCCTGTATCATACATCCTTTAGGACATTCACACACATACCTACTTTTGTGTGAGTCTAACTACAATATAGTAAATTGCATTAGATTTCAGTCATAATTACTGCAGAAAATACTCATAAGTGTCACAGACAATTCACACAACTATTTAAAGTTAGGTCTTACTCATAGCAGAGTAACTGGGAGACATTTGCCAAGTGTCTGGTTGGGTTTTGAACACTTCCAGTGGTGGATATCTCACAATATCTCAGGACATCCAGTGCTTGAGTATTCTCTCAGGAGAACTGCTTTTACATTCAGACAGAACTTCCTGTGTTTCATTTTGTGCCCACTGCTTCTTGTGCTCCCGCTGAGATGCACTGAGAAGAATCTGACTTTGTTATTTACTCCCCTCATCAATCTATCCATTGGGAAGATCTCAAAGCCTTCCCTTGCCCATGCTGAGCAGTCCCAGCTCTCCCAATCTCCCCTCCAGTCCCTCAGTCATCTCTGCAGCATCATGCCCATGACCCTCTCATACTGGCTGAGTAGAGAGGAAGGATCATTTCTCTTGACCTGCAGGTGCTGCTCCACCCAGCGAAGCCCAGAGTGCTGCTGGGCTTTGCTGCAAGATCACGTTGCTGCCTTGTGTCCAGCCAGGAATCCTCTGGGACATCTTCTGCAGAGTTTCTTCCCAGCTGGTCAGCCCTCCACCTGTACTGTTGCCTGGTGCTTGGTGTTATTCCACCCCAGGTGCAGGACTGGCTCTTCCCTTTGTCTTCACAAGGGTTCTGCAGGCTCACTGCAGCCTGTCAAGGTCCCTCTGAGCAGCAACTCACCCACATCCTGCATCAACCACTCCTCCCACTTTGCATCACCTGCAGACTTGCTGAGGGTACGCTCAGCCCCTTCTTTAAGTCCCTGCTGC
>VZSR01000920.1:7712777-7743757 GCA_013398615.1 Brachypodius melanocephalos
CAGGACATTGTTTTACCTTCCTCTTGGCTTATCAAGTCTGGTGATCTGGTCAGTGTTACTTTTTATGGACCACATCCACAAGATACAAATCCTGGGTGTAAATATAATCATGTGCTTATAATCATGTACTATCTCTGTACCCCTGAGAAAATCTTTCTTGTGTGAAGTACAAAAATTCCCCAACTACTCTGTGATTGATGAGAATATGAAACCAAGATTTGGCAACTGTGTTTGTGCGGCATGGTTCCAAATAATTCACTGATTTTCCACAAATTTACAGTCTGGACTGGGGGGAAAAGTTAACATTTTCAAATCTGAGGTCCTGGTGATGACTATTTAGCATGATATTAAAGCCTTTGATGAAGTTAATGGAGTCTTAGATGTGTTGAGCATTTCCTATCCCCTGTGAAGCCTGCAAAGATTAAGAACAGGCTACTTATTAAGATACAGAAATATTAAGAGAACTGTCAGTCTTAGTAATTTTCATATATTTAAATAGAGCCATGATTAATATTAAAAGGATGTGATGTTCCCATGTTTAGCCAATTTTAGCTGAAAGCTGCCAAAAACAGCAGTGAAAAGGGGATGAACTTTCTACACTGCACATCTCAATGGGACATGAGCTTCAAAGATTGCAGGCATCTGAAAACCTAATGCAATTAGTTAATCAGTTTATTGTCCCTTTGATTGTAGACAAGAATATACAGAACTTTTTTCCTCATTTATTGATTCTGCATTTAAACTTCTATATTTGAAGCACACAAAAAGGGGGGGGGCAGGGATGAGTATCTGCATCTCACCTACGTCACAAATATTGCATATTTTGCAAAGCATTTTTAATATGACATTTCTTTCAGTGCAATGAAAGGTGTTTCTGTGGCATTATTTCTTATTTCCTGCCTGTCACATTTTTGTCATTAATATAGCTTGCTGAGTATTTAACAAAATGGTAATGAAAAATAGAATGTCTGATTTCCTTCATGGTGTATTTCTGGGAAAATGGCACTGTGTTTTACCCTACCTGAGCATTTGCCTATAGTTCTAAGTGGAGAACCCATTTCAGAGTGGATTTTGCATATTTCTTGTATTCCTGAGACAGTTTCTTAGAACCACTAGGCCACCAGAAATCATTACTTATTATTATTATTAACAGTTCTTTCCATTATTACTATTATTATACATGTAAGGGAAATATTGAATCTCTACTTTTGCAGACAGTGGCTACAATCAACACTAAGAGAAAAGTCTTCAAATAGAAGCAATTACCGGCAAATTACTGTTACTCTTCCCTTACATACCACACATTCTCATAAGGATATATCTTTTATTATAGTTTTCAAATATAAACAAAAATGTGCTTCCATGTCTGAACCAAACCCTGTTCCATCCTCTGCAGGTGAATATGCAAAGTTTTCTGTACTGACAAAGGAAAAATCTGTCATTAGCTTCACATCACATCATTAGAATCAGGCATCATAAAATATTTAAGACTCATACTTTTGCTCAATTCTTTTGGAAAAACAAAATACGTCTAAAAAAAGGGATGGAACAGCATGTTAAACATCAGACAGGGTGGAAAAAAATAAATAAATGTTTACAAAGCCAGCATGTTGACCAGCAATTTCCAATATTTCTGTGAAGAATTTGTAGTCAGTGTGATGTCAACTCAAAAGATCATGTAACGTGTTAGGAAAAGTGCATTTAAAAATTCATATTTCCTGCAATTCATATGGCTATCAAATCTAGAATCTTTTGGTCTTGAAAATTAATTTCCACATGAATAAGTCATTATAAAGATGAATAAGCTTGTAACCAATCACAGAAATGTCTTGCTAGTGAAATTCAATTTTGAGGACCTCTTCACACATTGTCAGTGTTTTCATTTATGCAAGCATGATCACAGGAAATGATGAAAGAGCAGTTTTTATAATTTCTAGGTGACTGCCAAAACTTCAAATCCAGATCCAAGTCTGTCAGAGTGAGCAAAACTCTTCAGAAGCTAATGGAACTGAACCCAATTATGTCAGGCTGAATTTGGTCCAGAGACCAAATTGTTAACTCCGTGTAGAAGCAACTTTCCCTTCAGGTTAGGGAGAGCTGTACAAAACATTTATAACCTTAGAGGAAAGCAACAATCATCTCTAGAAGATTTAATCCTATCTTTGTCTCCTTTTAACAATTTTCTTGAAGTGCTACAATAATGCACATGTGAATTCTTACTCTGTCTTCCCATCTTCCTACACATACCCCCAAGCCATAGTCTTGAAATATTTTCTAAGTCATTGCAGTAATAACATTGCTAGATAATTTACAGAATATTTCTTTCAAGAAGAACAGCAATTTTTATTTAAGTATGTGTCATGTTCTGTGCTATGCTATTGGTTAGGAAAATACTACCATGCCCTTTGCGGTGCTGATTAACTTTCATGGGATTATTTTTGTGATATTTTTCCTACTGATAATTTACTAAAAAAAACCAGAACCACATAAATTAATAAAATCCAGAAACACAAAGTGCACTTTAATTTGCAGCATTGACATAATTGTAGATCACTTAGTTTCTGTTAATGATGAGTGATGCTCCTTAATAATACTGTAACAAAGATTAGCTGGAACTGTTTTTGTTCTTTGCTGCAAGACCTGCAAAGATCAGATTTTCCAGACTGAAGAAACAGAAAAAGAAGCTACAAAGGATGTGAAAACTTGCTATCAGCAGAAGAAGTCATAAATTTTGTAGAAAATCCTTTTACATTATTTTATGGCATTTCTAAGGGATCTTGATTTTTCTTTGTTCTGTTGTTTCACTCATCTATTTGCAAGCATGCAATCCCTTTAAGGCAAAAAATTGATGGATTAATATTCCTCAATTTTCTAGACAAGGCATATTAACATCTTAGTCACTTTCTTAGAGATGAGCCACCCAGTTCATGCTTCCATTAAAATATGGACAAAGAAAACATTATCCTTCGCTGTGAGAATAGTTTAGTTCAGGTATTCATCATAAAAAGTATCATTTTTTTTCTAATGAAAAGGTGCTCACTTTGTCTCATATATGTCCTTCTATTAAATCAACATATTTTTTAGAATATTTGGATAAATAGTGGAGATAATTTATTCTTAACAGCAGTGCTGTTGACCTTTCTCTTCTACCATGCAAAACCAAACAATCAAACAAGAGCAAATCCAAAGGGAAGTGAACAGAAAAAGTGTGCCTGGCTCTTTTTCCATTAACAATCTGTGCTAGGCTTCAGCTTTCCTGTCCACAGAACAATTGTGACTAACATGTGATCTCCTCCCACAATGGTGTTACATGGTGGCAGTATGGCAACAGCAGCAATTAATGCTAATTGGAATCCTTGCATTTATAGGGAATCAGTTGTGTGTCAGAGCAAGGACACACTTTGGCACAGGGAATGGTAGAACCTATGGACTATGGAATAGACTGCCCAGCTACATTTCTACCAAGATATTTCCCTGGCAAAAAACCTAGATCCGATTAGCTGAACTAATTATTACATTATTTTTATTGGCGATGTCAAATTTGCCATGTTTAGTGTCCAGATCAAGAAGCTGTGAAGATTCTAAAGAAAGCCTTTTCCCACCTCTCCCAACCTGCTTTCGGCCTTCATCCTTCAAGTCAGCTCAGCTAATGCCTTCCTGAGCATGAACACAAACTATGCACCTGGCTGAGGTTTTAAAATTACATATCCTCTCTTCAAGGATGTCTCACTTAATTATTGACTAAGGCTGTTGGAGAAAGGGCAGTGTTTCACTTCAGACAAGCTGCACCTTCAGTTCACTGAGGCAAGCAGAACCATGAGAACCATGAGAACCACTGAGTACCTCAGACCTGCCTTGAGCTTTCCAGCAGCTGGTACAATGCCCTGGCAGGGCAGACATGAAGGAGCAAAGGCTCCTCGTCCTATTACAGAAAAAAAAAAGGAAGAAAAAATCATTAAAGGTGATGCTCTTTCCTCTGGTTGACAGTGGGAGGGGTGGGATATGCAACCACTCATTTGGGGGGATTAATCCACCTATCCCTGCCCCAGTGCTACCCTGGAGACCACTGAACTGGACCTCTCAGTACTCCCTTGAAAGCCCAGTGCAGAGAAGGGTCATGAATCACTCTGCTCCCCAAGATACTTTGCCTCTGTCAAGGCGAGCTCCTCATTACTCGAAGGATGCTCATGGAATTATGTGACCTTACCCAAGCCAAAATGAACAATCTTATTATATAATAATGAATAATAGCTTCATCTAGGACAAGGGGTAATGGTTTTAAACTGAAGGAGAACATGTTTAGATTAAATATTAGGACGAAATTCTCCACTGTGAGGGTGGTGAGGCACAGGAACAGAGAAGCTGTGGCTGCCCCATCCTTGGAAGTGTTCAAGGCCAGGTTGGATGGGGATTTGAGTAACCTGGCTTAGTGAAAGATGTCCCTGCCCACGGCAGTGGGGTTGGAATGAGATGGTCTTTAAGGCAGCTTCCAACCCAAATGATTCTATGATTCTATGATAATAAACTAGTTTGAAACATGAGTTTTCTCCATGCCTTCCTATTAGTCTCTGTATTTGAAAACACTTTGTATTTTTGAAAAACATTAAAGTCTGACAATGTAAAGGAGTGGGGGGGACTTTCAGTCCCCTCTATAAAAATCACACAATAAACTGATATATTCAACACACTTTTTCACATTAACAAGCACACTTGAAAACACAGGAAAACGATTTGCCCAACAAACTGCCTTTGAACAACAATATCCATAGATGACCAGTGTGTCTGAGGAAAGCTGCATTTGGGCCTGCATGTAAGCTCCTGTAAGTAATTGGCATTCTTTTCCAAATTAATAAAATATATATTGATGAATTAATGAGATTTTATATTTCATATGTCTAATTATAAATTAAGTGTTAATATAGGAAATTATATTAATACATTTTTATGAACATTGAAAAAAACAATTATTATTTGAGTGGTTTTAAGTGCTGTTGAGTCATATGTGATTCAGTTATTTGCCCCACTGCTAAAGCAATGGGGTTTTCAGCATGACACTAAGGATTTCTTACTGACGGCCCACAGCACTTTGCACCCACTCACCCTATCCTCCTATCTTCGTCAGCTGAGACTAAAAATTTCACATGTGTTAAATCTGAAGGTAGCTGATTAGGTTTAATTCACTGATCACTAGGAAACATAATTTGCTGGGTTTTTTATGGGAAAAAAAAACCCCAAAACCTCAAAGTCTATACAAGTCCAATAGCTATCTACAACATTTTGTAATACTTCCTGATCTATCTGCAGATTTTGGACTTGGTTTGTCAAACTGTGAGATTATCAGCTGAAATTTAAAAGAGTGGAAATTTCTAGTTCTTCAAGTCAAATAAGAAAAAGTATTCATAATGCTTAGAAACTATGAATCAAGTAGAAAAAAATATTGTTAAGTCATCGTCATAATTTTTTTAAATAGCTTTAAAAGGAAAATAATCTCTGGAGACTGGCCAGGCTGCCTTTGCGTGTTTCTAACAGTGTTATCAGGCTTCTCAAGCTAAATTGTCTCAATGAACGGACTTAGAAAGATCACCTCTCCTTTCAACACTTCCCTGGATAATAATGGTGTTTATCTCTCCCAGAGAAGTATTTGAGGATCTGGTTAAGTATCCATTATCTGGCATCCAAAGGCAGGGTAGAAGTGTAAAACATTAACAGAAGCAAGCGATAATTACCACATACCTATTTAAGGCATAGATTTACCTCTCAAGGTGTGAAATTTAGTCACTCAATGTTGTTCGAAAATCCTGTATGTTTGCCAGCACAACCAGGAACTGAACATAATTACAAGAGGCTTGGGTGACTCACGAATAATGCTTCACATTAAATAAAGACAACAGCCAGCATTATCAGAGCTGCATTTCCATGCTCATTGTGCTTTGAGAGAAAATGGCCACAGCCATGGAGAGCATGCCATGTCACCCTAGCTAAGTAATTAATTTCTCATTTAATATTACCACTGTTGTGAAAGCCCAGCATGTGCTTGGATGGCCAGAGAAGAGAACAATGGCAGCATTTAAAATGTTGTGGGGTTTTTTTTTGGTTTGGGCTTTCCTTGCAAATCATTCAATTTGTAGATTAAAAGACTGGGCATGCAGTTAAATGATCAGATCTTCTGATTTATCCGCCAGCAACAGAAACGTTCTATTCTGTTAAGAGAATGAATTTAGATGGTGTAGCATTTTCATTAATTTTTTCTTCTTAATGTAGGGGGAACTAAAAATCTAAAGAAAAGCTTGATATGTCTAAACAACTCATCCTGGAATTTTAAAAGTAAAGGTAAGCTTCTCACAGACTAATGGAAAGTAAAGCTATGCAATAACTGGTTTCAAAACACAATACAAAGTTTAGCTAGCTTCCAACCAATGCCCAGATTCACAAAGGGATTTCAGCTTCCACACAGGCACTCAACACCTAAATCCTCAAGTGTTCTCCGCAGAAATCTCCACTTAAACTTTGGGCCTCCTTGGATGATGACAAATAAAGGCAGCAGCCTGTCAGCTTATCCTCTGTGGATGCTGGAGCTTCCAGCTCTGCCTCCCTCCAGACAGGACCTGGCAGAGCTGGGGATGCAGGCAGTGCTCTCAGCAGGGATTTGGTGCTGGTCCAGCAGCTGGGAGGTCACAGTGCTTCAGTGGCTGCAGCAAGAAAACTGCGTGGAAGATGAGGTTCAAAGAGGTGCCTGATGCTTCAGATGCTTCCTGTTCTGTTTTCCAGGGCTGACACATTTCCAGGGCTACAATACCAAGATCAATGGTTTATCCATCAGGAAAGAAATACTGCTTCTGATAGATTCTTCATTCTGTTTATTGAATCTTAGGAGGGGAGGAAGGAAGTAAAAGGAAGTAAAAGGAAGTAAAAGGAAGTAAAAGGAAGAAACATTTGCCAAACACTTTGCTGCTGCTGTAATTGATGGTGCACCCCCTTTGACTGAAGAAGGAGTGAGATGAGATTAATTTTAAGAAAGCTGAGGTGATGTGCAATCAGAAAAGAAACAAAGGTGAAAATACAATCCCAGACACAGACACAGTTCAAGCTTTTTTCCCTGGCATCACTTTTCTATTAGAATGTATGGGGACATTGTATACAAGATTAGTAGTTCGTGGTAGCTATTCCAAAGTACTCACCAAGGGTGATGATTCTGATCTCTGAATTTCTGACCTCTGATTTCTGACCTCTGATCTCTGTTAGCATGAAATCATGCTCAAACCAGTGCACCATTTTTTAATATGCACTGAATAGGATTTTAATGTGTGTTTCAATATATAGTTTCTTGTTACAAGACCCTTTCATTCTGTGTGAAGGTAAAAAAACCAGAGTTAGGGAGGGAGAAGATGGTAAGGCTATAAATATTTTGAAGACCAAAAGGAGGAAAATGGAAATGGATGTTAGAGTGAGACAGGAAAATAAAAGTAAAAATTAAATCAGAGCATCTACATGATTCTTTATGGGAATTCCTTTCTCATTTGCCACCTAACTTTACTATTAACATTAGGATATGCCTCAACTGTTCCTTGTAGTAATTAGACACATTTTTAAAATATTGGCCAATACCTACAGTGTCCTTCCTCTTGTGAAATTTAGTTGTTGGCAATATTTTAAAAGTCACAACTCCTACAAGAACATCACTTCCCTGTCTTAGTTTCAAGATTTCCCAGCACTCAAAAATTTGGAGATTGTTCAAATGGAAGTATTTAGTTTAGGTTCTAAGAGACGTAAGGAAAAAGAAGGTTGTTTGTCAGAGACATGGAGGAACCTGGAGATGTAGTCCTTACCTGTTTGGTCCAAGCAACAAGAAGGTGATGTTCAACAGAGAAACAAGCAAAGCGGATAACAAAGAGAAAAGAGATTTAAACATCACTGTGGAAGTAAAACTAGAAAAATCAAACCTTCAATAGCATTCTATCCATCCAACTTGACACGTCAGTTTCAATTTTTAAATACTTGGCACAAAAATTTTTTTGATATTTGTCATTTCATTTTTCTTTTTCTTTTTTTCTTTTTTTTTTCTTTTGAAACATGCACAGGAAATTTCCAGCCCATCTCTGTCATCAGCCAAGTAACACAGTCCCAGCTAAGGCCATTTGAACAAGGAACATAATCAGAGCTGGAGCCTCTGCTCCAGACTGTCTCTGCTAGAAGCAGCATTTTAAAAGAGTAAGTGAAGCTCAAGGAATTTGAAGCTGCCCAAGGCAGCTAATTTTTTTTTTTAATGTACTACTTTTCATCTCCACGCATGAAAAACGAGTCATTACTGATGATGTAATACATGAGTTCTCTAATTGCAATATGCACAACGAACTGGTTTGGTTCTGATCATGTAAAGTCTACTTTAGTACTTTTTTGTTCGTTTTAGTTATTTTAGTTCATGTTAGGACACCGGACCCGTGTAAAACATCATCATAACCAGCATATGGTTTTCGTGAACTAGATTTCAGGTGTTTTTATCTCTTCCCCTTTTAAAATGGTATTTACATAGCATTTAAATTAACCTCTGAACACTTCAGGTTCACCTCTGCTATTATGGATAATTTATTATGATTAAAAAAGAAACTTTCATTTCAATTCTGGTGAAATAGTGGTGTCATTTGCATTTGTCCCTCAGCCATGGTAATGTTAGAGTGACTGGAAGCTGTCACCATAAAAGGTGGCCGCTGTGATTACATCTGATCAGTTGTAAAAGGGATTTTTCCCAGGAAAAAGATTGGAAATGTTCTTATAGCCTTTTAGGTAATGTCAGAATTTTTTTGTTTTGTTTTGTTAATATCAACTTTTGCCAATCTCTATCAGCATGATCCAAATCCCATTTGAAGGCAGTGGAAAGCCTCCCATTGAGTCTGATGGCCTTTGGATCAGTCCCTAAGTGCATCTAGACTTACTGAGATGTTAATGTGAATTTGATCCTGCTATTCATAGGAATAGATTATCTAACCTTTCTTTTCCCCACTAACGCAAAAAGAGTGATCTGTCTTTTTAAATTTTTGACTTTCATTTTCCTGCTGCAATCGGTACACACGCAGAGGGAGGATTTGTGCAGCTCGTTGTGTTCCCTACCTTCTCCCGTTCCCTTTACTGGTGACACGATGAAAATTGCAGAGAGCATCACCCGGGCCCGGGGGTGTCTAAAGGAGAAGCAAACACCGGCCTTCCTTTTGCCTCACCACTGCCTTGAAACCCCGGTGTGAGGAAAAGGAAAAATGAAGAGCGGCGGAAGGTGGGTTGGGGCGGGGGAACACCACCGATAAAATCAAAGAAAATCAAAAAAGGAGCAACCAAAAAGCACCGGGGCAATCGGGAAAAGCCTAATCCTGGCTTCTTGCTCCACCTGGCGGGAGATGCTCGCGAGGTCAGGGAGGGACCCGCTTCCTTCTCCGATGGCTTTTGGGGATGTTTTAGGGACCCCGAGGGAGGCAGCCGGGGGTTGATGTGGGGTGTCGGGGAGCGGGTCTCGGCTCACGCACAGGTTTCTCCCTTAGGGTGAGCTTCCTTTTTTCGGTTGTCAAAAGGGAGTGATGCTCGTTCTGCATCTCCCGAGCGATGTCACGCGAGTTTCACTTCCCTAGGGACGCGGGGACATCGTGTAAAGATTAACTCGTTCCTTCCAGTGGCCTGATGCACGGCCCCATGGCTGTGCTCAAGCTTGCAGTGCTGCTGTCTGTTGGACAAGTATTTAATATATAAACACACAGAAATTCTCAGAAGAGAGAAAATGTACCTTGTGGGAATGTCTCAGACACTCTAGGAAGAATAAAAAATCATCTGCTTCGGGTCAGTGACATTGCTGACCTAGTCAGGAACACTCACGGAGTGTGGGAAGTTGGAGACACAGCACAACATGTACTGTAGGAAGTGGTTTTGATCAGTGTGAGCAATTCCAATACTTCCCAGAAGCTGTTAGCACATCTTAAATCTACTCTTTTATAAATATTTGGAACACAGACAGGCGTTAATGGCAACATTTTCATACCCTTGGGTACAAAGCGAGCTTTCTTCAGAACACTCTGCTCTGCATCTTGGAAAGCCTCAGTAGAGAGAGGATTCACCCCGAGCTGAAGCACAAGGGAAGCCACAGCTCCACACAAAGGCAGGCTGCAGAGGGGTGGCTGAAATCACATCCTCCCGAGGACAGCTGTCCCAGCAGGAGCCTGGAAGCAGACTCCAGACCACTACTGGGTTGTTCTGGTTGCTCACAGCCCAGTGGCTTTTTTGGGCTACCTTGAATGTGGCACTGTGAGGAGCTCCAGGGTCTCAGACTCCTTGCCAGCTTGTCTGTCAGTGCTAACAGGTGGTGGTGACACGCCAGGAAAGCCAAGGACTCTGCACTGTGAGCTGAAGAACAAGGAGAGAGAGAGAAAGATCTGCATCATCTGGCCATGTGAGGGAGGATACCCAGCCATGAGACAGCCCCTGCAGCCAGGGCTGCACAACAACCACCTTGGACATACAGTTAGACACAGGGAAAGAGGATTTTCCATGGATCCATAGCCAAACTTTGGCAGGAGAAGTGGCAAGCCCTGATCTTGGAATTTTGCACCACTAGGATGGAAGTAGCTGCAAAGTTTCACTGTTTGTTTGTTTTCTCAAGGGCCCATGAAGGGAAAAAAAAATAAAGTGTTACCAGTAGAGAATATTTATAACAACCATTAGTTATTTTCTCGCCATTCCTTCAACAACTGCTTCTGCAGTAAAGACCAGCTATTTGACAGGCTGCAGAATATAGATTCTCATTGTGTTGATTGATAATTGAGGTATTTGTAATTCAGTCTCAATTATGTAAAATTCTTGGCATCCCTGGCTTTTAAATAGAAACTTTCCTCAAACAAGCATCTTTGAGACCATTACAAACCCTCTTTTCCCAAAAAGCCTATAAAGAGATATACTATCTCTATCTTCCTTTAAATGTCATCAAACCAAGCCTATTTATTACATGTTTCAGATTCAACTTAACAGTTTCAGTGTGATGTATTTTAAGAGAGTGGTAATCTCTTAGATTTCTTGAAAACATTATGTTCTTCAGTGTAAAGAAAGAAAGATACAGACTGCATTAAAAACCAAACCAGAAAAGCTTGCATTTACCAGAGAATTATTATAATATGTCTTCTGGGCAAGAAATTTCTGATCTAGCTGAAGACTGAGTTTCAACATTAACAATTTGCAAAGCATACTAGAATATGGCCGTGGGTATCCATAGTAAATTTTAGCTCTGAAATCACATCATCAAGTAGATAATTTCTGCAATTGGCTGGTTGCAATAGCTCTATCAATTCAAACATTTATCCCACCTGGACTGGATGGGTATGTCCAATACTCGGTTCATGAATCCTGCCAGGAGTGCAGGAACAGCAATTGTGCATCAGGTGAGCTGTAGCAGATGACATCTTTTATCTGGATTCAGAAGCTGATCGCCCCAGCTGTTTGGTACAGTTTGTTTACTCCCTGAATTCCCCCTTGTGCCTCCCCTCTTTGCCCTCATCTGCATTGAACAAAACAAGTATATAAGTGAAAAGGAACTCAGGCTGACAAACCACATGTTCACTGCCAAAGGAAGATTAGATATGTATAACAAGAAGACATTTCATATTTTGTCATAGCTGCGCTCAATGTGCAGAGATTATTTTCCAGGTCCAGGGTTTAAATGTGGATGCAGGATAGCAGTTCCCACGAACAAAGATGCTGTTTCAGAAAAAAGGTGTGTTCAGATTCTGGAAAAGAAATTTACCTCTCAGCAGGCACTGGCAACTCTAATCTTATTTGCATTTCTCAAAGCAGCAGCACGCATCTCCCTTTCTCAGCCCTAACTCTCCTTGCCAGCCCAAGCTGTGCTGTACAGATAGGTAGTAAATAATGTAGGATTGTGCAGGTTGTCATGAGGCCTTTTCCTTCTCCTGTGCTGCAAATGCCTTTTCAGAAGCAATAGTTAAGTTGTCAGCAGACTGGGATTACAAATTTGATACTCAGCACAGTTTTGGACAGTTTGAGCTTTCAGGCATTTTCCATGAATAGACACCAATCATTTCATTGCCACGTGGGTGAGGTGCTCTGTGGGGTCAGGCACTTTTTAGATGAGGATCAGAGAAACAAGCACAGGAGGGTGAAAACAGATAGAATTATGTAGGTTCATGCATGGTACCAAAAAACCTAAGGCTATAAAATAATGGCATTTTACTCCTAGGCTTTGAATTAAAGTGTCTTTCAACTTTGTTTAAGGGATTTTCATTGCCAAAGCAAAATTCCTAAACATAAACACTTGTTGCTATAAATATTTAAAATTTTCCTCTGTGAAAATACAGATGAGACACATTAGCAAACACAGCATTGTGCCTCATTATGACTTCTATGCATAATGAAAATGTTAAAAGCAACATGGTTTCTTTTAAAATAATACTAGCACTTAGAGTATAATGGTACACCCTTGAAGATGTTGTTATTTCACAAATGTTCAGCGTGCAGGCTCTCATATTAAGGATCGTTGGAATACAGCAGAAACCTGTACTGCTATAAATTCTAACTAATGCAAATTACTTAGAGGGATAAAAAAACCTGCCATTATGTTATGTTGCTCATTTTAATGTCAATGCCTTTCTTCATTCCCTATTCATATAGCTCTATTATTAAAAATATTTGTGTGTTAGGTGGAGATGAGCAAACAGCCCAAATTAAAAACTCTAAAGGCTCAGGTGATTGCATCAACAATCTGTGCTTCTGGGCAGCCACCTCTGTTTGAGAGATTTCAGCTCATGCCCTGCAGGCACTAATAAGGTTGGGAATCTCAGGCACAGTAATAAGGGAGGAGTTCCCAGGTTTTGAAGAGCCTTAGGCTCTGTTCTGGCTGTTCCTGGAGAGGTTCCAGCATTGCCCTTCGGTGAAAAATGACAAACCCTGTTCCCCAGGTCAGAGGATGAAATTTCTGGGGCTGAGATACATCACAGGGCATCACCTTTCCTGCCACCACCCAGCTCTGACACATCGATAGGATCGTGGCCCACAGAGCTCTGTCTTCACCCTGAGGTGCTTTGAAGCAAAAACAAGAGATGTCACAGGGCTCACAACAAAAAACCTGAACTTTGGCAACAAAGTGCCTCCTTTTGGTTTTGATCAACAGCACAAACAGCAGGCACTAGCACAGAAGGTGGAACTCTGGCTTGTGTTAAGAGGCCACAAAATTTCTCCTTAGCTCCAAATAAAAAGGCTACAAAGATGGAGATGAAAAAGAGAAAAACAAAGCAGAACACACACATGCTAATGCAAACACAAACATGCTAATAAGTAAACAAACAAAAAACAACAAAAAGAGGAACCATGAAAATTTGAAGACAGGTATAACTAGAATTTGTGGGCTTGTCCCCCATCGTAATGCATCAGATCCACTTCCAATCTACCCTGTTACCTTATATCCTGATAGGTTTAGCATGATACTTACAGAGAAAAAAGCTGAGCGACATCCAACATTCTAATCAATCTTGTTCTGATTTTGCTGAACTAGAAACTGTGCATTTGGTTTTGTTAAATATATTGCCGTTAAATGAGTTTCCTAAAAAAAAAGCAGATAATTTCCTGGGAAAGACATCAAAAATTCCATAGTTTGTACAGTGAAAATGCCCCAAAGAGAGCAGCCTGTCTCTCCACTGTTTTTCAAAAGAAAAGCTTCCCCAAGGCTCTGTGCAGAAGATGATAGTGAGTGAATGTATCTTCTAATGTTTCATTGGTTACCACAGAGAAAATGTGAATTCCAGTGAAAGAGAATCAAAGATACAGTTAAAGGGCAACATGTATCTGTTTCTTTGTCCTTAGTGTCATATATGAGATTGTAAAGCTGAAGTGGAAATGTGGAATGTTGTAATAATTTTAACCAAATATTCTGTCTCTGAAGCCATCACATTCTCTTTTGCTAGTGAACTACTAATTTTTCTGCACCTTTTCTTCACACTCATGCACTATGGATGAGTTCTCAGAACATTGCCTCTTGTCTTTAATCTAGAAGAAGAGTTTGATTTCTTAGAAATGTTCTGAGTTGGAAGGGACCCAAAAGGATCAATTACAGAATGCTGTGTTTTTTAAATTACCTGGGAAACATTTTTTCCTCAGTATGTCTGTGCAAATAGTGAATTACATCTGCACTCAGTTTTCACTTAGGCAGCCCCTGATGGTAATGACATTTCCACTAGGTCCAGACTATGATGGGATTCCATCCACTCCATCATTTCTTGAAGCTACCAACCACACCACACAATCAAAGACATACAAAACTAAAGCTTTTCCACTTATTTAGGATTTTGTTATATGCAGGAGCCATTCTAACTGCAGATGTTCCCTTAGAATCTCTGGCAAAAATAAAAATGCAGTCACGTAACTCTGGTGCTTGTTTAGATAGCACTTAAGTCATTGAGAAGTATGAGCCTTGTCCATATTCATTTTTTTTTAAACCCATTATTACTAGACTCTTCCCTTCTCACATTATTAACTTATTACTGCTACAAAATTAGTGCTGAGATTGATGAAAATGTTACAGCATGGAGAACTTTCACATATGCACAGCTGGGGAAAAAAGGAAATCTTTGAGCAAAGGAGGTACTGACTGACAGCACAGGGCAGAAGTATGAGAGAAGTTGGTGAATACCAAACAGCACAAGCATGAGTCTTCATAACCTCAGAGTTCTAGATTTTTTTTCTTTCTACCATGTATCTTCTCATTTTTCAATCACCCATGATCTCCTGACTGACAGAAGAAATCAATCTCTATGCCACTATTATGGGTAATTTTATTATGGGGAATTATTTAATAATACAATATGCTTTATCTCTACCAGTGTCTAGGTGATCTCAGTGACAAGCCAGTAAAACTCAAAGCAACTTCAAGGAGACACAGAGGTAAGTGTCAAGGGAGAATGAATTTAAACTACAAATGCTCCTTGGAGAAATGTGAGTGTATTAATATCTTCCTTCTAAACACAAAAATGAGACATGACCATGATGTCAGAATTAGTGGATGTACTCAATGTTTCAGGAATGAGTGGTAGAAACAAGACTGCATTTTGGTTTTTTATAATAGAAAGAAAAATAGAAAAGGTAAGAATGGTGTTCTAAAATCCAATCTCTATAGACAAAAAACTGCAAAGAAGAAACTGCACATTATTGAGCTGAATTATATTTTCATGACATGTTTGAGGAGTGAATGAAGAATATTGCAGTTAAGTTCCTAAATTCACTCTCATTGCAAGCATATGTTTGCCAACATGTCAGTGCTGCCTCAGCTCTCTGTGTCAGCTACTTTTCTTCCATGGCTGTCTCTGATATTCTTCCTTTCCATTACTGTTTGTCACCTGGCAGATAAAACTCTTGATTTCTGAGCTTGATAGGCTAAATTCAATGCCAAATATCCTCATGGTCAGAGCAGTGAACTATGGCAGGCTGAACAGCAACATTATATTAGTTAAGGAGTTTGGGATTTTCCCTAACTCAAAGATAATCACTATAATTCTAAATTCAAATATTTCTGGCCTGTAAGTGTAATGGAGATTTTTGTGTTTCTTTGTTTGGCTGTTTTTTTTCCAGTTTATTAATCAAAACTTGTATTCTATCTCCACCATATTTTTCATCTTAAAAAGTTCAGTAACTTAAAGCTTATATTTCTCTAACTTGAAATTAACTTATTCTATGCTTTCAAATGTAGAAAACACATTGTTTTGGCCTCTACATGCTAAGTATGCCAGAGTTTTATAATCCAAATCATCAATATCTCTTCTCTGCTGCACTCCCTTCCTCAGTCTGACCACTATGGTGGCAGCAGGACTGGCTGTATTCTTATGACATGACGAGTTTGGGTTTCTTTAGTTTCCTGTCAGAAGAAATAAAACACAGAAGGAAAAACTGGCTACTGGAATGACATTGGTAGGACTGCCTAGTAGCTGGTTCTGTGGATTGGTTTGTTTTTATGTCAAGGATTTGTGATAATATTAGTGAAAGTGAGAAGTTGCCTCATCCATCATGACTCTGTGAAGGGCTTTCATTCAGCTTCTCTGAGATTCCTTCCCTGTTTCTTGTGATCCTGCTGGTCAGTTTTGTGTGTTTCCATCTGCAGCTCTCCAAGGATCGCACACTGCAAAACAATCACACAGGTAACAAAATATCACTCTTAAATACAACCAACCACCCATAATCCTAGCTATTAGTTTCATCAGACATTTCAGTTTGCCTCTGATGTTTCAAAAGATGTATCTAGAAAGAATTGGAAATGTTATAGGCAGAAATCATAGCGGGTTTAGTCACATGTTTTGAAGTCAATACAAGGTTAAATTAAAAAGATGGAGTTTCAGCACAAAAGAATTGTGCTTAGTAGAAAAATATGAGAAATTTCCCCTTGGTGAAGTGTTCTGACTGTACAGCTGCCATGTGCCTGTGCACACACTTCCTAAAAGTGTTGAGGCCTTGAATTTTTTTCTCTCGAGCAGCAGAACTCCTGAGAAACTGCAGCTAATAGAGAATGCAACCACACGTCTCCTTGGCAGCATCGCTTCTGGGAGCACATTAAGCTCATCCTTTGCTCTTTACAATCGCTTCCCATAGAATATCAAATAAAATTCAAGGTCTCGACACTTATCTGCAATGCTTAGATACCCAAATCTGTAACCAGAGTGGTGAGCACAAAGCACACGGGAGCTTTCATGTCCAGAAAAGACCCTGTCTTCACACTTGGGTAAGATCAGGGCATGCAGAAAGTCCCACTCACATTTTGTCTAGTTTTCCATAGGAAAGAAACCTGAGCATGTGGAGGAGTAGAAAGCAACTGCTTTGGATGAGAAACAAAGCAAGACAAGGGGTGTAACTATGTACAGACACAGGACTGAAATTCTGGAAATCTTATTCTGGAGCTAAATAAGATATCTGACAGATAACTTACTCTGAGCCTGGCCTGGATCAGCAATAGTGTGGCAGCAGGACCAGGGCAGGGATTGTCCCCTGTACTGGGCACTGGTGAGGCCACACCTCAAATCCTGTGTCCAGTTTTGGGCCCCTCACTACAAGAAAGGCATTGAGGGGCTGGAGTGAGTGCAGAGAAGAGGAACGGAGCTGGGGAAGGGTCTGGAGCACAGGTCTGATGAGGAGCAGCTGTGAGAGCTAAGGGTGCTCAGCCTGGAGAAAAAGAGGCTCAGGAGAAGCCTTATCCACTCTCTACAACTCCCTGGATGGAAGTTAAAGCAAGGTGGGGGTTGGGGTCTGCTCCCAGGAAACCTGACAGGATGACAGGAGATGGACTCGAGCTGCACCAGGAAGGTGCAAGTTGGACATCAGGAAGAATTTCTCCACTGAAAAGGCAGTTAAGCATTGGGGCCAGGGAAGTGGTAGAGCCACCATCCCTGGAAGTGTTCAAAAAACTGCTGGAGGTGGCACTTAGTGCTGAGGATTGCTGGACATTATGGTGTTTGGTCAAAAGTTGGACTCAATAACCTCAAAGGTCTTTTCCAACCTATTATTTTAAAGATCGCATAAATAATGCCCCCATGAACTAAGGAGCATCACAAAAATTTCAGCCCAATACAAAAGACATAATTCCATGCCATCTTTAACACAATTATTGACACAGATAAATGCTTGTAAAAGATTAAAAAAAATAACAACAAAAAGTCCATTTGGAAAGAATAAGTGATTGAACACTGTAGCTGAGGCTGCCTTGCTCCTCAGTGTGCAGAGCTCATAATATTCACACAATTTCAAACTACTTTTTCATTACAGACAACATTACAGATATGTGTCATAACTGCAGACTAATTATTACTGATGTAGTAGATATTATTTGATTTTAATTAAAAATATTTAAAATTGCTTCATAATAAAATGTGACAGGGACATGTACTTTTCCGCTCTTAATTATTAACACATTTTTAACTCCAAGAAGTAACATTATAACACAGTTTAAAACACATCTTAGAAAATACTCCTTCCTAAAATGCAGTTTGGAAATTTTTTCAGATTCCTAACACACAATTTAAAAGAGCTTTCATCACTGTGATCTGTAATATCCAAGTCAGGAGATTCTTAGTTCTATGAGGAGCTCCACCAAACTTAGTTAAAGCTCCTTGTGTGAATGGAAAAAATAAAGAGGTGTTTTAAACATGTTTGCAACTTTTGTTTTGGCAGAATTTGAAATAGCTCTGGTTTAAAGGATGAGCATTTTTTCTGCTGAACTGAATATAAAAGTTTAATTTAGGCAATTAAACCCAGACAAATAGAAATGAAAATGAAAATGTGAATTTTGGACAAAAAGTTACAATCGGAATAAAGATTTGGGTTTTGAAAAGTTGTGTTTGACTTTATAATACTAATTAGTGCAGATAATAATTCCTAGAACTAGAATTGGACATTCTTCAGTTGATTGCAAAATTGGGCTGGAAATGTCTCGGGTAGACTTGGGCAACTGGGAGTACAGTAAGTACCAATACTTTGTGATTCTTTGATTTTCCCTTTGCAACCATGAATGGATGGAGTTCTTGAGTTGTTTCTAAGGTTCTTTATGTAAATGTCAAAGTGAAACTTTAATTTTGAAAAACATCACCCAGGTAGGTAACAAGAAAGCAGTGATTTGAATGAATTACTTTTTCAATGCCACTTTTCGGTTGATCAGATCTATACTGTGGGAAATCACAAATTAAGAAAATTAGATAATTCGAACTAAGGACAAACTGTTTTCTTTCTCTTCCCAAATGAAATGTTGCAAGAACAGGTACAGAGCTGCAGCCAGACAACATGACATGCATCATCATTTTTGGGGCACTCAAAATTGTATCACAGCCTGAATACCTTTCACAGATGTCTCCTTGTCCTGACTTCCTTTAAAGTTATAGATCCATTAGCAAACTTTCATGACTCTGCTTGTAATCCCATGGGAAGTAAAAGGTGTTTTCTCCCCTTTGGAGCTGACTGGGGCTGTGTCAGAGCCAGTGCAGCCTATGCTCCCTTCCCACAGGGGCCACTCCTGCAGCTCCCTCTCTCCCCTCACCTTGCCACCTACACCTCACACACTCTTCCATTTTGGCTTTGTAAAACAACAAAACCTTTTAAATCAAACTGAAGACATCCTGAAGACATCAGCTCTGGTAT
The DNA here is from genome assembly GCA_013398615.1 of Brachypodius melanocephalos. Lineage (NCBI taxonomy): Eukaryota > Metazoa > Chordata > Aves > Passeriformes > Pycnonotidae > Brachypodius > Brachypodius melanocephalos. Next base: position 7,731,924 of record VZSR01000920.1, read on the forward strand.
CACAGTATTATGTGATCAGGCAATGCAAATTGTAGAAAGATTAAAAGAGTTTGGGAAACTAACAATAAGTAATTCAAGTACGTCCTTTAACATTTTTTATGCTTATACTATTTTTTATGGTTTGGTTTTCTTTCTACTAACTTGTCGTATGAAAAATTAAATGTATAAAGCAATGCAATCTTTTATGATGGATGCCTCAAGCAAGAAGAGATGTCCATCAGCAGCCATCCTATTTCAAGCCTATTTGTAGTTATGAACAGGTTTCATATTTAATTTCAAGGTAAACTACTGAGCAAACGCTTCTCCATGCATTTTCTCTTGTTTTCCTTCAACAGTCTATCTGCAAAGTTTCTGTCTTGCTTTTTATTCATCGCTGAAGTCTGTAAAACAAATCAAGTTCCTCCCTGAATCCTGAATGTGATCATGATAAACACCCCCACCCCCTGCCAATTCTCTACACTTTGTAGACAACTGTCACAATTTTCACTTTATGTAGGATTTTAATTTTGCTAAGAAAGCCTCTGTACAGCAGCTGCACATAAGGTTGCATTTCCCTCTCTCTGGGGAAATGCATTTCCTAGTGAATACACCTGTGTTACCCAGTAGGGGCTGCAGCAAAGTCAGTGGTGAGTTTCTGTTCTCTGGATGAATGCCTGTCTTTAGAGGTGGGTGATTTGGGGAACTCCTTATTTAAATTCTGTGTTCTCACAACCAGCCAAATACTTGGGTTGTGCATACCCTTCGATTAGCTAGATTTCCAAAACGCTTTTAAAAACCCCCAAATTGAAACCATATAGAAGGGGAACTATGGCAGAGAGAGAAGATAGGCAAGGTCGTGTCTGCTGCCAGTTGCCTCTGGCAACAATGTTCAGTGATAATACTGAAGAGCACAAAAGCTAGAATTGAACTGATGTAAAATTAACATAACCTCTGACATCAGTAAATATTATCAAAAGCCTGCAAAATTTGTATTTTCACTCTCACCTATCTCTTTATTATTAAAAATACAATTATATCATGTTCCCTAACAGCAGCTTTAAATGTTCTGCGTACAGCCCACAGAATTTTTAAATCTTTACTTTCCTTAAAGTGAAAAATGCATTTTCCCCCACTTGCAGACATGCCTATTTAAAAAACCCCCAACACATTCAAACACTCAAATCTTATTATCCCAATCTGTCTTTTTTGCTAAGCCTGAGATCACTATCTTCAGGTAAGTTAGGTAATGTTTAAACACAAGGGTTAGAAGGTACAACAGCAGAAGTCAAATATAATACCAGATATCTGATATTTTCTCATTTCTTGGATTAGTACATGGGAAGATACCCTTACATTATTTCACTGACAAATTCTGTTTGTAGATGAGGATATAAAACAGCACTGAGGAGAGAAATAGTGGTGATAGCCAACAATTGCTTTCCATAACAATTTACTCAGTGAAAAACATTTCCTAGGAAGTTGTTGCATAATTAGATTGAATTACAAGAGCAGGCAGATATTTTAATGCATATGCCATAAGGGAATGGATAATGGAGTGGATTATATTATACAACAAAGTTTTGGCTATTATCTTGTCTTTGCAAGATTTTTATTTTGAAACATTTTAAAAAGGACTAGAACCTAGAGTTTTTTTCTATTAAAATAAAGCTTTCTAAAAATATTAAGTGAAAAACTCCTTGTTTTCAGAAGATGGGATTGAAAATCTTAGGATTTGCCATGAAATTAAAATGCCTACAATATTGTTGAAAACCTAACATATTGCCCAGAAAAGCAAGCAGTCTGTAAGAGTGCTTTAAACAGTCAGTGTTTTACATTATTATAAATAGTTCTGTAGAAAACATTTTTTGAAAAATATATGTTGGTTAAGCAGAGAAGGATCAGCTAAATAAAAAAATCCAGAAAAATCTTCAGGAGGATTAACCACCTGCATCAAAAAGAAAAAACAAATCCATATGCCCTGCTAATCTCTGGATTCTCATCTATGAGCTCTTTGTTTGTAAAATGCATGAAATTATGATGGCAGCATCAGAATGCATCAGTGCTGAATATATCAGTGTTTATCCAGGCACAGTGTACACAATGCCGATGTTGGACTGACCCTTGCTCAGTGAAATCTGTCTCATAGTTTAGTTGCTCTTCTCTACTCATTTGAAATGTCCGTCATGGAGAAAGATGTCAGTGATGCACCTTTAAATTTCAGAAAAAGAGCTACTCACACCCCTCCTTGGGAGGACACCAGATTTAGTCTGAAAGAATGTCATGGCAGCTTTAGTTTAGAGCATGTCTCAGACTGCTGCAAAGAGTGAAGATAAAAGAAAAAGAATTTGAGAAAAGTGGGGTTACAACATTGTTTTCCAAATAGCTAGGGCTTGTTGTTTCAGGCAGGGTTCAGGAACAGAGAATGACAGATCATGTTATCCTACAGATTTCCTTCTCAAACTGAAGGATTAGTGAAGGAGGAGAGGAGAGTAAGGAAACAAAAATAAAAAAAAAATCTCAAAATCGCTACTGATGAAAAAATAACACATATTCCCAAAGCACTGCTGCTCTGTCGCTTCAGGTATTACTGGTAAGAAAATAGTGTGGGAGAATAATAGGCAGGCTAGGGGAAGGGATAAAGTGCGTTGAGAAAGCAACTCAAAGACTAAAAAATCACCAGAAAGTGTCATAAAGGACAAGGAGAGGAAAAGGGTGGATGAGGCTGGCCTCTTGAGTTTGGTGTATCTCTGAATAGCACTCTGTGTGTGTTTGGAGCAGTGTACATAGCAGGCCTCGGGGCATTTCTAGGCTATCCAAAGTTTGCCACAGCAATTAAATGTAGCATTCAAGAATAATCCTCGAGGCAAAAGTATCGCTATATGCCAGTTAAATTATCATGGGTCAGTGAGCAACAGACAACTGCCTACCAGTTTTCTATTCTTAGCATGAAGGAAGCATTTAATTCTCTGGCAACTCTGTTATTTGCCTTAGGTATAAGAAACATATCTTGTAATTGCCATTTATTAAACTTTGCCTCTATAAGTATACACAACATAATCAAGGTCCATAAATAAAAGTAGTGTGCCATGTCCTCTACTTTGCCTGAGAAATTACCTTTCTCCAGAAGACAGGTAAAACATGCACTCAGAAAAGTGGCAAGTACAGGCTATCTACCTCTCTGGTGATTTGCAGCATCCTGAGGTGAAAACCAGCAACACACAGGTTCATTTTTTTATTTAAGTTATAAGAAAGAGGCAGTGGAGAATGACTGTGAGCTCTATGGAGCAGTCAATTGTTGCATGGAATTATTATGGAAGTAATTTTAAGGGGAAGCTGAAAGCATCAGAAAAGCTTTTTGAAGACAAACAAAACTACAGGATATGGCTTTTGTTTTCCAGATACAGTTTTATTTCACTCCTCCATTTATGCTTTTAGCAGATGGTGTTTTCTTCTTGAAGACCCAGAAAGCCAAAAGTAAAAATAATATCATAGCGGAGTAGTGCTTCAAGGGAATTTTTAGAAGGTTGTCTTTTCCTTCACCTGTATATTTCCTCATTTATCTGAATTCATTGTGAGCTTTCAGCCCTTACCAGCGCTTTCCCATAATTATCCTAATGTTCATATAGTCACTTCTGACATGTCCACTGGCAGGTCTGGAGTGGCTTTTCAGAAATTTAGGAAGAAACCTGACTTGAAACCTTAGAGAGCAATTTAATTTCTGCTACCTTCCTTACTTTCTCACTGCAAAGCAGCACTTCCTTCCCATTTTTCCTTTTCATTTTGATGTAAGACTTGTTTATAAAATGTTCTATTGCTTACATATCTTGCAAATACACAGGTGAAAGTGTGAGTTATATGAGTACCACTGACTGGTGGCAGTTGAAACAAAAACAAAATATAGAAAGGACAGAGGAAGTAAAATAAACATGGTACAAGTATAGTTTATTTTCTTATTTCTTTACAACAGAAGAACCTATTTCTACCCCCGCTATTTTAGCATTGTTTATATTAAAATATTGCCTGCACTATGAATTAATATAGAATGAAATGGTTATCCATTAAACATTAATTTTAAAAAATTCTATTGTATTATGTTTGTATTACTCCACCAGCACTATTGTAGCAAAGACTGTATAAGTGTCCAATAATAACAACTCACTGAATTTGGAAAATAGATCTCTCAATAGAAACAGAGTAGCCAGTGGAAGTGAGAAGAATGGTTCACAGGTCAGCAACATAAGAGAATGAAGCGGGTTTTTGAAGGCAATATCCTCAGCTAGAAGCATCCAAATTCCTGTCAGTCTCAGGTTTCTGCTTCACTTTTTTCACTCCATTCCTGAATAGGCACTGAAGAATTTAGTAGCATAGGAAAGAGCTCTTTTGCAGTCAAAGAAATGTGATCCTTGATTGAGCACAATACTCTGCTCATTGCAGAAGTGGGATACAGCATTCTTTTCAGAGCTTGTTGTGTCATTTCCCATTGTCTTTTCCAAGGAAAGCACACTTTTCTTACTGACAATATAGAATATAAGAGACCATAAGCAAAGCTATGCAAAGTGGGGCTTTCTTAAGCCTTCAAAATGTTCTCTTTGAACGCCCTGCCCTCCACAGTACTGCAGTTATTATGGGGAGAACACACAGATCTCCTCTCTCTTGCAGGAGCTCTGGAGGTCTCTGAAATCTTTATGTGCTTGAGGCTGCCTGTTCAACAGCTGGGTTAGTGAAAAATGTGCTCGTTCCTTCAGTATAAGGGAATGTTATCTCTGTGAATCTCATTGATTTGGCAGATTTTTTACTACGTTTTTGTCTCAAGATTAATCTACATCACATGAGCTCTGAGACAACTTGGAGCTGGAGGGAGTGGTCAGAACCGTCCTGTAGAGCCAGGACCCTTTTCTATCTCATTTCTTAAGCTGATGAATCCCACCCTGCTGAAAAATTAAGTTAAATTTTCACCTCAATCCTGTTTCCAAAGTTACATCTCCAGAAGTTTCGAACGGGACAAGCCTTTGAGGATACAGAAACCCATTCTTTAACCTGAAGCTTCTGTTAATGATGGAACATAATTAATTCTCTATTTTTTCATACATAGACAGACACATGCATGGATTTGATAAACAAAAACTACTGTTAGATTTCTAGAAAATACACATGTGGTATTCATAGTAAAGCTCATAATGGAACATGGGCTAAATTCTGTCTCCAGGTGATAGGCTCTGAGAGAGCTGTGCCGTCAGTAAGGATGCTGATTCCTTTTTAAAAGATACCAGATAGTATGATCATTTTCATACCTCTCCACTTGTCCAATATTCCCCTTGAAAAATTAAGTCTTTTGAGCCTGAAAGAGCTCAGGATCTAAGTAAGAAAAAAACGAAAAAAACAAAAAAACCCCAAACCTCAAAAAACCTCACCACCTCACATGTATTATTTCCAGACTTTTAAGTTCTACTCTCAGCTAAGGTCTTAAGATTTATATAAAGCCTACAAGTTGTTCCCAGTTCAGATCCTTGGCAGCATGCTTTAATTTTAAATCTGCTTTTTTTTTTTTTGGGGGGGGAGGGGGTGGCGGTTTTTGGTTTATCAGTTGGGCTGGGATGTGGGAGATGGTGACACACTTCTTAAACTCCTGCTTCTGCCCTTCCTTGTCAGAATTATATGTAGCTCTGCAGTCTTCCTGAGAGTCATCTCCTTCATTACTTCACAAAGCTTATCCTTGCATTCTCTCTGGTTAATCCCCTGTCTCTCTTCTTTCATGTATCCCTAATGCTCTTAGGAACCCTTCTCAGCCTTACAAATCCCACTAAGAGGCAGAAGCAGCCCATAGTGAGGACCCTGTTTCCATATTCATCCTTATTGCCAAGGGTGCCAAACTCTGGAACATAATATTGCACTGACATGGCTATTAAGAGTTTTTGAGTGGAATTTTCACTTGCAAAGGGTATTTTTCTAAAAAAAAGGACAAGATTTCAACAAAAATATGAGTGAGAACATTTTAAAACACAAAGTAGGAGAAGCAGCCAGAAAAGGTTAATGACTTGCTCCACTGCTTTTCACTTTTCAATGCCTCCAGCATAGGATTTCAATAGTTTATTCCAAATTGATTCATATTGGAAAGATTATTGTTTATTTGGGGGTTGTTTTTTCTTTGATGTTCTTGGGCTTTTTTTACATATTTCCTTTTTTTCACCTGCTCATCTTTTTTGTCCTTCTAATCCTACAAATTGCCAGCACGCCAAACTTCCAGCTGGGCATCATGTGCATCTAATGGGAGACTTAAGGTGATCTCACATGGAAAGGTGTGCTGCACATCAGTCTTCCTGTAATACTGAATGGTATTGTAGGGTTTGGGCATTAACACTACCATTTCTAGAAGCAAGAGACACTTTCTGGATGCAAAAAGCACTTCAACATGTTGATGTTAAGGGAATCATCAGAGAGTGCTTTTCCCTCTAGCTTTACAGGGTGTATCTTTTCCATATCTTTTGGAAAAAGAAAAAAAAAATCTGTGTTGACACTATTTCTCAGCTGGACTTTCATGCAAGGCAGATTTCAAAAATAAACTGCTTGCCTTTTTTTTTTTTTTTTTTATCCTGGACCTTTTCTCTGGCTTGTTTTCTAGCACTTCCCAATAGAGATTGGCAACACCTCCGTCAGGGATGCAAGGTTTTTCATGTTGACTTGATTTGATAGAGAACATGTTTCTAAATGCTTTCACAAAGGCTGGAAACTGAACTGGTCCTGTACCCGGGACAGATAATTGAAAACTGTATAATAAAGTATTGTTTAGAAATACAAGTCATTAACTAATAACTACTTTTACAGAGATTGTCTATCACGCCAGAAGCCAAAAGCTTTTTTGTCCTACTGGTCAATCATAGTGTGATTTTGTGAGTTTTAGCATTCAGTCTCATCAGTCAATGAATAGAGATGCAAAGATAATGCTTTCATTTTTAAGCTAATTATTGCCATAAAACCCCCAAAACTTTCAGAAGATCCAGTAAAAGCCAGTTTCCAGTCAGAACCCAGAATATTCAATTATCTAGATTGAGATGGGTGTCCTGAATATGTGATGTATTGCTTCAGTATCATATTTACCTCTTGTATACAGAGTTGGAGTTATGATCCAAAAATTTTATTTCTTCCCTTGATATATAGTTTCCTGTAGTCTGTCAGACTCTGTTCCCTTGCAGCCCCTTTTTCACGCATTATCCTGAGGTTAGTGCTGTTTTTTTCTTGCAGAACATCATGCAGTTCAGTAGCTTGTCATTTCTTGAAAAATAATTGTTCAATTGCCTGTAAACTGAGAGGGATTTTCTACCTGTCAACATACTAGACTTACTGAGATAGTGTGTTGACAATGTGCTTTTGAAGTAAGGCATGCTCCCAGCTTTTCTGGCATTTGCTTTTTCTCACCAGGCTGACTTTGTACTTGTCTGTATCTGACTCTCTCCTTTCAAAGAAAAGTGATATCTTACATAGCATTTTCATGTCTAAAGAGGTCATGCAGCTGAGATAAGGGCAGATGTGACAGCCATCATATTGCCAGATACTGGGAACAGAGCCAGGGGACTGGCAGGCTAAAAAGCAGCAATTTCTACAATATTTACTAAAGTGCAAAGTTGCATATGCAGGACTGTTGCAGAATTTTATCCTTGATGAAATGGGCACAGAAGTGAGTACATAACATTGTCATTTTAAGAGATGAAGAATCTCACCCCATATGTTTATTCTAATCATGAGATTATCAGAGAACGGTTTGGGTTGGAAGTGACCTTAAAGGTGATTTCATTTCAACTCTCTACTATGAACAGGGACAATTTCCACCTTGCCAGGCTGCTCAGAGCCGCATCCAACCTGATCTTACATACACCCATGGATGGGGCATCCCCATCTTCTCTGGGCAACATGTTCTGTGTTCTGTAACTTATTGTAAACTCAGGATGCTTAATGAGAGTGGCAAAAGTTATTATGCAGCCTGTTGCGATGCACAAGAAACGACAAGAAACTCTAAACTTTTCCCCTCCAAGTGCCCAGCAATTTAGAAAGCTTTCTTTTTTTTTTTTTTGTTTAGTAAAATAAATGCATACCTGATCATACATTTTTATTTTCCACATAAAAATAAATTGGCTAATCTGTTTCAAGGAACACTAGTATGTTTCTTTCTCCTGTTGCAAGAGACTTGCTTCTCTCTTCCACAATACTGCTTTCCTGGGGTTTTATGATGTGCATTTTCTCAAAAGAGTCTTATGATTTTCTTATACCATGATATGTTCCTCATCACTCTCCTTAAAGCCAGCAGGTTGTACACCAGCAGTCTTATTAATATATATAAAAAAAACCCAACCAAAAAAAAAAACAAAAACCCCAACCAAAAAAAAAAAAAAAAAATACAAAACCAAAAAAAACACCAAAAACCAACAAACCCAAAGCAATATTAGAAAGAACTTTTCTCTGGTCATTTGAACACAAACATTAATGCCCAGATATTGTTGGCTGCCTGAAAGCCATATGATAAAATCTATACCACTGAAAATCAAAAAATTATTCTAAAGTGACAGTAGAATATAGTCAATGAAATACACTTTTAGTAGATTGGGAACTTCAAAAGGAAACAAACAAACAGAAATGTTCTATTGATTTTTTGAAAGTTTGCAAGACCAAAACTTTGTATCAGCATATGCACAATGCACGTTAGTACAGAACTGTCAAAGCCAGAGGATGTTCATAGACCCAGCTGGGTGGGAGACTGTTTTATCTGCATTTATCTAATTTGTTCAGATAAATGAAAGATACTGCATCAACTCCAAGCCTGACTGAGCAGAAATATGTATATATAGGATGAATATCCTCCATACACTGTGTGAGACAGAAACATCTTTGTTGTAGATAGAGGGAAATGAAGTTAATTAGATAAGTTGAGATGCAGTGGTTTACAAGTTTCACTTGCAAGATTCTTTTACATGTTACAAAGGAAATAGACATGCTTTGTTATGTGCTGTATCCTATTATGTGTATGGCTATATGTATAACACTATAACTTATTTTTTTATGCTAAAGAAACTTTTCGTTTGATTCCACTTTGACTGTACCAACACAGAGCTCACAAACCCAAGCATCCAGCCTGTGGCATACAGGAGCAGAGATCCACAGACGTGATGGCAGCATGGGAGAGGTGAATTACAGAAAATGCCTGTTGTTGTTTCTAAAATTTCTACTTGGTCAGCATCAATGTGGCAATGATCCATAACAACCAGTCTTTCATCAACAGCAACATCCTTCACCTTTTCCTGCAGAAAAAGAGCTGTATCTGCTTAGCATTATGAAATCCATGGAGAAAGGCGGCTTGTATCACTTTTTGTGAGACAGATGTTAGCTGCCCCATCTGCCACATGCCCTGTCCATGTCAGATATCCTGGAGAAAGGACTATGTCTTCCCTGAAGTTTTGTACTGCAGCAAGGCAGTAGTGGATGGAAAATTAAAATAACTAAATTAGATGCAACCTTAAAGTACCTTCTTTGGTATGGAAAGGATTTTGGGATCTGCTATCAGAAGGTATGAAATAATTCTTTTAATTTGGACAGGCGCATTCTTGCCAAATTTGAACCCCTAATAAGGATTATTTGGGGAAGGGGGGAGGAGGGAAAGGAAGGGGTAGAAAAAAAACATAAGGCTCCATACAGGGCTAACATGAATCTACTTTCCAGAGACTCCAGTCAGAAAAGTTGGCTTGTTCAGTAGGCAGTGGCAGTAGCTCCCCCAAACATAGCTGAGAAATAAGGGTGCAAAGAAGAGCTGCTCTGTCTCTGCAGCAGCAGTCAGAGCTGGTTTATCAACTCAGGGAAGCATAGAACAGCATTACCCAGATTTCCTCTGATTGGAGAACTATAAATCTGTTACAGCAGGATACCTCCCTAAACTCCCTGTGGCACAGTGAGACTCCACTCACATTCCTACTCTCTGGGTCTTACAAATAAAAGTAAGCATCCAGTCCTAATAACAATTCATCCCCAGCTGTTAGGTTTTTTCCTAAGTGTGCTTCCATGTTCTTTTTAGTGTTGGGAATGATAACCAGTCCTCAGTACCACTCTACAGATACAAGGGTTTTCCATCTTCCTTCAACTGCCTGTAGGGAATCAGTGCTGTATCACCAATGAGTTATATTCAAAGTCTACTCTCAGCGAATTTCCTGGTAAGGAATTTTATCTAGCTGTACCTTGGTGTAGTCTTGGTACAGATAACCTATGCAATGCTGTCATCTAAACATCTGTCTTTTCCTGGCGAGGACAGGGAATATCTATTTTGAACTGTGAGCATTTCTGCAGCCTCTGAACACTTTGCCATTTTGTCTTCACCCTGATGAAGTGCTGAGTGAGTGCTGGTGATGAGTGCACTGCCCTCCATCCTGTTTTGGGAGAGGATCATCACTCAGGTGCACTCACTAATGTCTCTCTGGAGCTGATGACAAGCCCCATGTGGTCAGACTTAATGAGTCAATTAGAGTATTTGAACAGGCAGTACAGTTCTGAGATGCAGGGACTTGGCCTTGTCTCGTTACATGTTGGTTGAAAATAGTCTCTGATGCAAAGTAATTAATTTTCTGACTCATGTAGGTGGACTACCTGACAGCTTTCTTCTGTTTGCTTCTGAAATGCCTTGACTTAGAGGGAGAAATGCCACTTGATAGTGTGGTGAACTGTTTATTGGTAGCAGTTTCTACAGAAATGTTACCTCCTTCCTCTGATTTTCTTCACTGCTTTGGTTAAGGGAAGGTTGATCAAAGGTCTGGCACAGCAATCATTTGTCATGCAGAGAGACCTGATAACTCAGTCCAAAATGTTGGAGGCAATCAAACTGTGGTTAGATAACAGAAGTCTGAGAATATGAGATTAATCACTACATCTTCATGGACAGCAGAACAAGTCTTTGACTTGCTCTGGTTTCTTCAGTTCTTGTGCTCATCTCTAACATTAACTACTCAATTTCAGATCTTTATTTTTTAAAGGAAGTCTTATTAATTGGAAAAAAAAAACCCAGTCCACATTCAAATCATATATCAGTTGTGATTTACCTCTTTATCTAACCTTCTTCATTTTAAAAGAGAATTCTCTCTTTCATCTTTGGAGGCAAAAATTAAAGTTAAATTACTACCTGAACAAAATCTGGAGTTTTAGTCTTTAGTGACACCTCAAATCATGATGTATGAAAGATTTCTTGGCAAACTGAATTACCCTTTAATCAAAAGAAAATCCTGTCTACAGAGCTGCACTTAAAGCATAGGATTGCTTACATGCTTTTTGTCAGCAGAGCAACACCATCTTTTTAAACCAACTACCATTATTATAATGTATTGCAGCTGACAGGCTAGTGAACAAAACCACAAACCTTGCTAGACTGAATTTGTTGGCCACAGTTTTCAGTCACATCTACCTAAATAAACAAACAGTTAAATGCCCTCTTCATTGCTGCTTTGATTACAATTAGATCAACAGAAAGCCACTGTTTAAATGGACTTTTCAAGGGTATTCTTTGTCTGGAATTTAAGGGATTTCTCAGGAGTCTGTCAAAAACCACCAGAGCAGGGATCTGACTTCATCAAAGTGAAGCACAACAAGCCAGTAAACAGGACTAGAAAAAGCAGTGAGAGAAACATAGCAATCACAGAATCACAGAACAAGCTGAGTTGGAAGGGACCCAACAAGGATCATGGAGTCCAGCTCCTGTCCCTGCACAGGACAGCCCCAGGAGTCACATCATGTGCCTGAGAGCATTGTCCAAGCATTTCCTGACCTCTCTTACGTTGTGACCACTGCCTTGAAGGAGCCTGTTCCAGTGCCCAGCCACCCTCTGGGGGAAG
>VZSR01000920.1:7743857-7782977 GCA_013398615.1 Brachypodius melanocephalos
TGAAGTGAGACTGACAGGCCTGTAGTTTCCAGGGTCTTCCTTTCTGCCCTTCTCGAAAATCATAAAAACATTCATCAACGTCCAGTCAGCTGAGACCTCTGTGGATTCCCAAGACCTGTTAAAGATCATCGAGAGAGGTTTAACAATGAAAATAGCTAGAAAAAAACACTTTCCATCTGAGAACAAAGAATTCAGAAATATTTTTGACTAAAATGGAGACCACCTTGTACAGGCAAAAAACATTTCTGTTTTCGCCTCCTCTTCTTCCCATTTTTCTAACTTCTTCAGTGAGGCAGTGATAAGTTGTACCTGTGTTACCTGTCAGAGAGAGGACAACTGCATCAAAGAGGCCCCTCATCAATTTATTTTCCTAATGGATATTGCACAAGCACTGAATTTTGGTTAATGGTTTGTGTCAGAAGAGGTAGAGCTGGATGCATTCACAGCCTGCACATGTGCTGTGACTCAGAGACAGACAGCCCCAAGCTACCATCCAGAGTAAGGAAATGCTGTTCCTCTCCTCCTAATTAATTGTGAGGGGAAAAGTTTGCATTCAGCACCAAATTCCTTCCATATGTCTTTGGGTTTTTTTTAGGGGGGGGACAAATTTTGCAGCTCCTATGATCGGGAAAGTCCAAAGACCTGTGTTTAACAAAAACAAAATGTATTTTTTTAGCAACAGCGAGCCAATAGTTTCAGGCATCAAGGCTTCCAGAACTTTCATGTCTCCAGCTCTCTTTGAACTTTAATGAATAGATACAGACCAGAGAGCCTGAAAAATAACTAATTTGGAGAATTTCTCAGTGTCAGACCCAGGCCAGAGGAAAAATAAAGGAGTTTTTTCAAGAATCTGTGTGGAAATTCAGAGCACCTCAGTGACAGCTGAACTTGGTGGGTGTTTGGGCACCTGTTGCAATTGGACATGAAATAAAGATGCTTGACTCCAGTCAGCAGGTAGAAGAGAATCAGAAGGCTTTATTATCTAATTCCCAACACTTTTTATAAGGTGTTTCGATACAGACTAACGGGATTGGTGAACAGGAACGACATCTCCCCAATCCCATTGGTTAAACTAAAGAAATAAGAAAACGCCATCTGCGGAAGGTTGTTTTGAGAACTTGCTAGTTGTTTTTGCTAATTTGTTTTGAGAGAGTCTTTTTGTTGCCAGCTTTTCCCTTTGGAAAAATCAGAACCTGCCTAGCAGGCAAAAGTGTCTCAGAAAATCATGCCTGCAGGCACCATCACAGCTTCTCACACTCTGATCATGGGTGGGACTGGAGGGTACCTGTTCCATTTACGAAGAGCCAGCAGATAAAATCTGCCCAAAGGAAGCCATGTTAAGGCAAAGGAGAGTTTCACTCTCGGTTCAGGGTGTATTCACCTTCTTTTGTCCCACTTCTGCTCAGATTTCAGTTTGGAAATCCAAAGGCCAGATGAATATCATGTTTATCTAGCATTAAAATGCTAATAGAAGTGGGCCCATGGTGTCTTTTAACATTTGTCCACCAAATGCTCACTGAAATATTTTTAAGCAATGAGCAATTTTTCCCTAGATCAAGTGATTTTTATTGCTGAACAAACACATATTGGATTCCCCATCTTACATTTCAAATTTGGTCACATATGGGTTTAAGATTCCAGCCCTGAGTAATTACCAATATATGATAATGTATTTAATTTCATTGGCTTTGCTTATTTGTTTGTGAAATAATATTTGAAATGTCTTTATCTCTTTTCTATTCGTTTCCTAATGACGTATTTATTTGATGGGAGACAAGTGGACACAAAACCAATCCCAACAAATATGACTGTTAACTGCAGCTGATGTACCTATTTCTTAATCAGTACATGTTGGGCCACCTATTCTTTAGCTTTTTAATATATTCTCCTCTTCTCACTCTGCCTGCATCACCTTTCTGCGTGGAACACACTCTTTTGTTGTTGTTTTTTATTTTTCAAATAAGTTATACTTTTTTTCCTGAAAACATACTAGGTTCTCCTTTACTTAAAAACAATAGCATAAATTTTGAAAAATACAGCAAAATACACTCAGTGAGGTGTTTATATTACCAGAACACTAAGGCTTTTTAGGCAGGTTACATATGACCACACATGCAGAACTCTTCAAGCAAGACAACATACAAGTCGAACCTGTTTCCGTACTCTTTTATTCTTTTTTGTTTGTTTGAAAGTCATACTGATTGCCCATAGATTTTTTGTCAACTAATGTATCCGATAGTTTCATACAGCTTTGTTCTGTAGATTTTTTTTAGAGAAGGCCCATTGTTTTGCATTAATAAAGGTTCTGTTCCAGTTCTGCTTTGCCATGGGGCACTGCTGCCCACATACAGCAGATAATCAGTCCCTGGCATGTGCCAGTCTGCTCCTTCATTAATCACAGGTTGTCTCCTATGAATGTCATCTGTGAGTTATAAAGGAAACTAAATGAAAATTGCATTCCTCTCCCTGTGGCAGCAAAGAGGGGTGGGGAGGGGAGGTTTTGTTGAAAGAGCCTGACAGTCATTCCATGAGAAATTTTGCTTTGCTAATAAACATCCCTCCACTTCATAAATGCATATCATCTCTACTTAACAGATGTGAGATGATCAAGAGGATTGTCATCATTTAAAGCTTTCCTCGTGTTTCAAAGGCAGATGGCCATCACTGCTGCACCTTTCCTGATGTCTCCAGGATACCAGCTTGCGGAGTTTAGCAACCTTCTGCTCCACATATAGGGTGTTTGTAAGTTTCAGAAGTTTGGTGGGTTTAAAATTCGTTTGTTTGTGGGGTTTTTGGTTGTTGTTTTTGTTTGTTTGACTTTTGCTTGTTTGTTTCATGTTTTGATTTTGTTTTCGGTTTGTGTTTTGGTTTGGTTTTTGTGGGTTTTTTTTTAAGAGGGGTAGGAGCATAAAAACTGGCAAAATAATTTCCCTTTTAAAAATCCCAGGGGCTTGCCTTATACAAAATGCAGTGTTAAGAGAGTAATAGCACTTCCAAAGGATTTTAAATTTTTCACATTGTGTTTTGGTTTAGTATCAGGAAATACTTCCCCTTCACACCAAATTTGGAATTAACTGAAGAACCATCCCACAGCTTTTAAAAAGCCAAAATAAAATAATTTTAAGGTGCATCAAACCAGTTCTCTTCCAAGAAACCTAAAATGTGCACTGAATTTTAACTGGTATTCTGTAAACCAAGTTGAAAGTAAATTTCAGTTTGATCAAAATACTTTTTTTTTGTTAGTGCCTTTAACAGCAAGCCAAAATACAGCATTTCAAAACACTGGGAAAAATAGAGCTGTAGTCATAGAGGAATGGATTCCCTGTACTCTATTAATATGTTTGTCAGCTGAAGAAGTACAAAACATCAATAAGAAGTAAAATGTATAATACATATTGGTCATAAGTGTTCTTGTATTAAATAATTTTATATTTATTTCCAGAAGACACTGCTCTGAATCACTCTTTAGAGGGTACCAGATACGTAATTGCAACCTGAACACATTTCAGTGTCTGTTATAAAATGGATGGATTGGGATGGTGATCTCCAGCCTAGATCTTAATTTTTCTCTCATTTATTGTCAAATCCTGCTCATCTGATAGAAGAGTACTATCAGGAATTCAATCCTTCATATAGATTTAAAGCACTTTCTTCACTGGTGAACTCATATTTGCATCTCAGAGATAGTAACACATGTTACAGGATGCTTCTGAGACCCAGGATATTTGTTTGAATGCATAATGCACTGGCCTTGAATCAGTACAGTTAATGATAGATCCTTGTTGACATCAGGTCACAAATTACCCATAGCTATGTTTTAAATAGGTTTGTACATACATTTAATGACAGGATATAAAGTTTTTGTCTTATGGCTTTATCACAGTTTCTAATGATATCGCATCCAGGTTTATTCTTAAAAGTTGCCATTTAGTTTCAGCCTGCCAGCCTAATGGAGTTCACAGAACATCTCTCAGGGCTGCTGAAACAGCAGAGGCAGCACTCGATATGATATGTATGCTTAAGCTTTAGGGTGCATAATAAACATGAGAGCTTCATGCCCTGAAAAATAATCACTGGGAACACAGTGCATAAACTGCAAGCTAGAAACTGCAAGCTAGAGACATGTTTTCTTTTGGGCAATTTCCCAAAAGAGGCATCAAACAATAATACATAATATAGTGTACCTAAGTGCTTATTACTTGAACTTTAGATTTACTTTTAAGAATAAAATATTTACACTCAGTTTCATAGTACTTTTTTTTCTTTTCCTTCTCCCATCCACGTGATTTAATATAGCAGACTTGATTATGGTGGAAAAAAATCCCCACTGCATTTTTCTCTTTGACAGGAATATAATTCTCTTTCTAGTGAGGATTCTTATCCTTACAGCACTTTCAGAGAAATTATGCACATGGGACAGAAAACACTCTTGAAGTAGCAATGAAGTCCTTTAAAAACGTGAGCAGAAAACTGTGCAAGGTTATAGTAGGACAGGAGTAATTCCCAGCCCTTGCCCTGGACCTCCTGAAGGTATGAATTTCCTCTCTCAGGATGCTGCAGAGGAGCTGCATATGTGTGCCAAGGCCAGAGACACACACCCAGCCCGTGCCCCGAGCCCTCTCTGGGGAGTGATGGCTCAGCCTGAGTTATCTGCATTGAATCCAGAGCATTGTCTGACAGAAATAAGACAATTTAACCAGCATCCATTCCTCATATCAAGCCACTAACATCTGAATAGTGTCTATATTCTCATTTTATTTCCTTATTCTCCTTAGCAGAATCACCTCTCCTGTCCCCAAAGTTTTGTAGTTCCCATATCAGAATCTTTCCTCTCCATGACTCAGTCTGCACACCTCTGCATTCTCTGTCTGATAACTCCCCATTCCCCTCCAATAAAAGTTACCTTGTGCTTGCCTTTTCTTTGTTGTCCCTTGGTTTTTAAGAGCTTGTATTTGGGGACAAGCACCTCTTGATAACCATTAACTTACATCTACGCTCAAAACCAAAATGCAAACATATTCCTTTCTTTATTTTCCTATATAAATTCCTATTCATCTACTTGTCTTTAACAAAAAATTCTTACCCCATTGCTCTTACCAAAAAGTATTTTACTTGAGTGTTGAGAAAAAGAAAAAAAAATTATGGGTTGAACAACTCTGGAGTTGACTGATAGGAAATAAAGGCAGCAAACAAGTATTAGATGCATTGCTAGGGAGGAAGAAAGAGACCACAAACAATTTGAATAAGCTCCTGTACTATTTCTTTTGTGCTTATCAGACCATACCAACAAACACTGTTCAATGTCTAAGGGTGAATTCATTTCCTGGGCAAACTCTTGCCACCAGGATGAGCACAAACATAGATTGCCTGACAACTGCAAGCAGTCTCTCCTAACAGATGAAGCACAGAGAGGACAAAATTTCTTTTGCAAATAAATAAAAACCAAAACAACCTGAATAAAAACTAGTAAGATGACTGTGCTGTTCACATTCACAACAAAACGCCCAGCGGAGTATAAATGTGTACACTGGCCTGTACTGACAATGCAGGTCCTGTCCTCTGCAGCCCTGTTTCACACAGCTCAACATCATTTCTTCCCTAATGCACCTGTGCTGTGTCCAATATGTGGGGAAACACAACCTCCCCTCCCATTGCTCAATTTGCCTGATTCATCTGGTACCCCTGGCAGAGGGTGCCTGTCATGCACGCCAAGGCACAAAGAACAGTCACACCTTTGTCTTCAAAGCAGAAACTGATACTGTTTAATCACTGTGCCTAGACTTCTAAAATAAAACAGGACACTGTTGGACTATGTTCCTTGTAATCAATCAACTCAGTTTTGACTCAGTCAGCTTCACAAGCTGTAGCTTGGTTATTTGACTTAACAAATCCCCAAAATGCACTGTTTCACTTGAAGTGAAGCTTTATGTACTGCCATAATTATTATGGCCTCAGTATAACTGTGTGTCCAATTAGACATTGAAAATCTATCTACATAAATATTTGAAGAGGTGCTTCTAGCGAGCTTGAAGGGAAAGACCCAGACACCTTCTCTCAGCCTAAAGCTCCTCAGAGAGGTTAATTACCAACATGTCTCACCTCAGTCAAAAGCTGGTAATGAGCTCTCCCATCTATATGTTTGTACGGGGTTCTGTGAACTACAAGATTCAGGCTTTCACCCCTGGTACTAAACCTGAGACTCTTCATTTAAAAACTGATGGAGGAGGAGAGATCATTATTATTTCTCATTGTAACAGGGAGTCAAACACAGAAGAAACACAGCTGAAATTTTAACAGGGTAATGCTGATATTAGCAAATGAAAAGAAGAGTTTCTTGGGGTTTTTTAAATTAATAAATATAATAACTTCATCTCCTCCTTGAGAAAAAGAAATACATTTGAAGGTGAAAAACTAAATCCACCCATAAAAGCTCAATCATGGAGAGCCATTGTATAACAGGTGCCTAAATACACTGCCCCTTGTGTGACAAACAAGTTACATAAAAAGGAGAGAGACATTTCCAATTATTTTCATTCTCAGTCAATTACGCATCATCGCCTTTCATAAACATTTGTAACTGTTATCCATTTTGGGTGTTGCAAATAAATAATGCCACTTGCATGCTACCTTAGTCTGGTTGAGGTAACAGAAATTTCAATGTAACTGGGCAGCAAGAAGTTACCTGTTTGTTATCCAAGACATCGATAAACCAACAACTGGGATGCCTTAAGTGTTCTGGTTCCTCATCATAATGTCCACAGTAGTCAAATGTGGCACAATCAATTCCTTTAGAAGTGGCATGACAGGAGGAGAAATAATTTTATAATGGTCAGGAAGAGAAGAAGGAGGAGAGCAAACTTCCAGTTGCAGATGATAACCAAGAAGTCCTCCCAGCATGCAGTAAGGTGTGCTGGGGAGCATCCTGGAAAAAACCTGCTCCAAGGAGCATGGTAAGAGCATCTGTCCACCCTTTTCTGTTCATCTGTGTGTCAAGAACAGCACACAGGCTGAAAAGGAGAAACCATTATGTCATTTGATGGTCACTTATAAAAAAATAACATAAAGAATAGCCATGGAAAATGGCTTGTGCGCAACACCAAAGTATTTGTGAGATTTTTGTTGCAGAAGGGATTGTAAGAGGTCTAACGAAGGAAAAAGAGTAAAAAATGCTGCCTGATGTTACCAATGAAAATAGATGCTAGTTCAGGTCTGTTAACTGAGCTACTCCTTGTACCTGTAGCTATATACTGATACACCTCAGATGAGCCTTGTGGTTTCACTAGCAGATGGCAGGACAAAAGGGAACTCTGCATTTTCAAATCACAGCCTCTGACTGACTGGAAACAGAAGTTGGAAAAGCAGAATAGCTGCGACCTGCAATATTTGGGTGGTTAAATGCTTCCACAGAGCTGAGAGGAAAACTGCTGAATTCTCACACTTTCTTTTTATTTTGACCTTTATGAAGCAGCCACACTGTGATCAAAGGCAGCCTCCTATCTTCTCAGACCAACAGTCAGAGCAGCTTTATTTGCTCAAGAGAATATATTTACATGCCAGTATAGAGCATTTGACAACAGCTGAACTAACACATGCAGCAAAGTTTGGCAGCTGAAGGGCAAATAACTGATTAGCAAAGATGAATGGAAAAAATTTATTTTTTGTGGTTGCTGTTGTTGTTACCAAACAATGACAGCTGCTCATGACAATACTGTTTATGAAATTGGAGATTTTTATCTACTAATTCAATTTTTGTGTGTATTTTTTTAAATGGGAAAGTTGGAAAGCATGCAATCAAAACAACATTTTGCTTGTAAAAAGGAGAAAATTAAGATCCAAATAATTTCGAATCTTCTTGAACATTAATGGTACTTGCCTTCACTTTGAAAAATAATTAGTTCAGTGCAGAAACAAATACTTGTCAGAGGCATAAAACCACTAGAATTTATACTCTATTAATAGCTGTAGCAGCAAATACCCCCAATAGAAAGGGCAACAGTTTTATTTCAAGATATTCAGAACACATTTCGAAACACCTTGGAAGTTTTAATAAACTAAGTCCCTGGCCATGCAAGGAAAAGATTCGAGTGGTACCTTAGATGGAATGTTATAGGTAGCAGAGCTTGTTAAAACATAAAAGTTTTTTCTTGAAAGAGTGCTCTGATGAAATATCCTTTTATCTTCAAATCAAAAGTAAGTAAGTAAGAAAAAGAAAAGAGAGAAGTCATAGCTTTCCAAGAACAGAGTCATTACAAGTGGGGAGTTCAGACAAATTAAGGTACTTATTAGAACAACAGCATTAAGAAATCTGAGTTCCCTAAGTAGGTTTGATAATTAACTTCCGTGGCAGTAGTCTAAAAATAGCCTTCTTTTCTCATGTACCATTAGATTGTGTTGAACTGACATTTTCTAGCGAAATACCATTCTTTCACAGTTTTCAATTGGTGCTCTGAAATAGCTCTGTCAGACCCTGCGCATGTTGGCTTATTAAGCAAAGCCCGCAGTGCTGAGCTATTGTTCAACTCTCTCTCCTGTGAAGCAATTGCAGAATTTCCCTCTCATTAACACTGCTGTCTGTGCAGGGGAAGGTAAAGGATTCTGTAGTGCCTCCTTTAACATACCTCAGACACCATTCCTATTTGGGGGCGGGGATGTCTGTTTTTTTTAAAGGCTGTCATGTCCATGTCAGACCAAGAGAGACCCTGTGGGATTTCATGAGGCATTTCACTTCACTTCAGATGCTGACTGCACCTGGGTGCTCCAGTCACCAGTGAGAGGGGAGGGGACCTTCCAGAGCCACACCCTACTGCAAGCACTTACCCTTGGTTGTTCTCCACTCACTGCAGTGGGAATCAAGGAGAACCAGACAAACTACATTATCTGACTTTAGGTACAGGAATTTGGGAAGTGTGGATGTTAGAGCCGTAAAACCATCATTAAGGGGCAATTACTCAATCCAAATGACCCTGGAGCTCCATACTAAGACTTTCAGACCATTTTGTGGAAATCCAGGCTTTATTCAGGATAATTTTTAAGGATATAGGAGAGACTAAAAAATTTTTCTTTAAAAAGTTTCTTCTTTTTATAAACAAGCTTTTCTCTTTTCCCCTTTGTTAGCAACAGAACAGTATTTTCATCCTTCAAAAAAACTCATCTACTTCTTCCTTTCCTGTTCTGATGGCTAATTCCTGCTGGTAAGAAACTCTTCTCCCTTGTCTCATATTGTCAGAACCACTCCCAGCCACTAAGTAGAACTTCATCCTTGAGACTGTGAGGTCCAAGTTTGAGGTAGAATATTTAGCACAGTAAAGCATGCCAGCACTTACACAGGAATAAGAAGCCTGAATGGTTTTGGGGTAGATTACAGAGCTTTTCGGACACTAGTCTTATTGAAATAAATGAGTAAGACAAAACCAACTTCAAGCTTCCTCTTGGTCTCTTTTTACTTTACATCAGTTTCTCAATTTTGTTCAAACAACAGATTTTCAAGGCAAGTTAAATGAGAAGCATTTTCATGCTGCCTCTACAATCATCTAACATATCATGGCCTTAAATTTCTACTTCCTTGAACAGAATTATAACTCAGATGAAAATTGCTCTTATGCTCACTTTAATAAGGCTTCTATTTAATTCATCTGGAGAGATACAAAGGCACAAAACTGTTACAAGCAGAGGAGTAGCTCATGTCTCAGATCAGTCGCTCAGAGCATTCTCAACATAACCAAGTCAGACACAGTGCCAGAAATATCTTGGGAATGCTCTTTCCTCGTTGCTGGGCTCATCCTTTCGCACCCACTGGCAGTGAACCAGGTTTTCCTTCAGTGGGTGCTCCAGCAGCACTCCTTTAACCTGTAGCAAAGCCAGCCCATGTGTTCCTGCATTCCCCATGTACCTCTGCCACAGCTGCTCATTTTCACTTGTCCACCAGAGCCTCCCTCTGCTGTGCTTGCACAACAGTGTTCTGCTGCTGGGAAGAACACCCTGAGCTACACTCCCAACATCACTGCAAAAAGCACAGTGCCAGCCACTGTGTTTGGTCTGGCAGTATACAAAGTTTACCTTCACCGAGCATTCTTCCAACTACCTGTGGAAAAGGACAGACTTCTGAAGTTTTAAGTTAAACCTCGCTGTGCATTAGGCAGCATTTACAGTGGAAATGAATTTTACGTAACACAAACAAGAAAAACAATCAAAACTGGTCACTAGCTCTGTTTAAAAGCTATTTTTACATGCAAAGAAATTTGGAGATGAAAATTCTGGAGAATGACACTCCAAAGCCTGCTTGCTGGAATGCGGGAAGGTGTTTCAGATTGCTAATGAACTTGCAATTCTTAGTAGACACTGTACCATTTGAAAATTTAATTATTATAAAGGGTTGGGATGACACATTCAAAGCTACATTTGAGAATCAAATGTTCAGTTCTCACCAAGATGAAAGCTTGAAGTAGTAACACTTCACATAAATACTGCAGCATAAGCAAAAAGGCCTGTGAATGGGGTGAGCAGGGCGGGCAAGAGCAGCAGAATATGCCTGACAATACAACAGTGACAACAAGAATATTGGCATCATTTGACAGAGATAATTTGCTAGAAAATGCCCACATTTGACCTAACAAACACAGCAGAAACAAGGATTCCTTATGAAGAGACTGCACAACTATTGTTAATTGGATTTGCCATTGGCTTAATTGTCAAGGGCAGAATTTGCTTGGTAAATATTTTAAATTTGGAATTCATCTACATGTCAGGTTACTTGAACACTTATGCATATATAAACTTCTTCAGGTGGCATGGCCCGAAATAGACTTGCATGAGGTCTGAATTATTAAATACTGAAGTAATCTTCCTGTAAAATAAATAAGTATTTTCATAAAGTGACAGGTAATTTAATCATGCTTAAACATTAGAAATATCATGGAATCATTGAATGGTTTGGGTTGGAGGGTACTTCAATGGTAGTCTAGTTCCAGTCCCCTGCAGGGACACCTTCCACTAGACCAGGTTGCTCAAAATTCCACCCCGGCTTTTTGTTTTCCAATTTATACACAGATCAGGACTCCATATAGGTCAAGTTCCTTTTCTAATTTTTGGTTTTTTTACTTTTGCTGTCAACCAGAGCAGGTCCGAGCCCTTCCTGAAGGATTGCTCTCTGCCCTCGGTGGTCTCTGGTGAGGCGGCAGAGCCGTCACCCCGCGCTGCCGCCGCCTCGGCCTCCCGCTATCTCTGGAGAAATGCTCGCTGCCTTTTCAAACACACGCACATCTTGGCTGCAGAAGCTCTACTTGGCCACGGGATGGGGCTCTCCGCACACAAGTGGCATCCCCTCGGCACACAGGTGACATCCCAAAGTCGCCGTGCCCACGGAGCGCTTCCCGGGCAGGGGCGGCCGGGAGTGCGTCGAGGACAGAGGGGAGGGGACAGCGGGGAGAGATCCAGGTCTGCAAGAGGCAAAAACAGTGCCGAGAGAGCTGCTCGCACGTAATCCTTCAAAACAGGGCTCATTTATTAGAGTTTGTGTTAGCCACAGAGAAATTAACGGGGTGGTAATAAGGGTATGTACTACAGGTGTTCGTGGCCCAAAGCAACACCTCACGTCTACTAATATTTAGGGACTCACCAAGAGGTCTCAACAGCAGAAGAACCATAAATAGCTTAGAAGTAAGGGATGTTGTAATTCTGCTCCTTAACTTCTTTTTTTTTTTTTTTTTTTTTTTTTTTTTTTTTTTTATCTGTATTACAGAATCACAGAATATGCTGAGTTGGAAGAGACCCAACAAGGATCAGGTTCATCAAGTTCAACTCCCAGCCCTGCACAGAGCAGCCCCAAGAGTCACACCATGTGCCTGAGGGCATTGTCCCACCACTTCTCAAACTCTATCAGAGTGCTGTGACCACTGCCCTGGGGAGCCTGTTCCAGTGCCCAGCCACCCTCTGGGGAAAGAACCTTTTTCTAACATCCAACCTAAACCTCCCCTGACACAACTTCAGGCCATTCCCTTCAATCCTGTCAATTTGTATAGTTCATAAACCCATAAAAATAGAGATCCATATGGCTTTAATTTTACCTCTGGAAGTAGGGAAATACACTTACTCCCATTTTACACTTGCTGAACAGACACACAAAGGGAGTCTTTTGGAAAAGGTCACAGAGGAAGTTCATAACAGAAAAGCAAACAGTGCGAGCCTGCCAGGCATTGACCCCATGTTTGCATCATTGAAACACCCTCATTCCTAATGGTCTTCTCAGTATTCATCTCTCGTGTAGAGAGGAGTCCTTTCTGCCCCTGCTGTTCAACACCACTCATATTCACTGTTTATTAAAAATAAATAAGTTGCGATTCCAGTTTGACCATCTAATGCTGTATGTGGGATAACTCAAGGCTGCAAATGTACTGAGCAGGCTGAGTTTGTGAGAGAGGAATAAACACACGGGGGAGCTGCACGGCCTATGATGGTTTCTAACTTTAATAAAAGCAAACACAAAAGCAGCAGAAAAAATTGTCTGATACACATTTTACCTGTGGCTTCTATTTCTTCTACTTTTGCTGTGAACTAATATGGAAGAGTTTATTTTAGTTGTTTTTTGATGAAGGTTAGGTACCCTATCCACCCCACCCCAATCAATCACTTTTTTTATATGGCTGTTCTTCATCCTCGTTTCCACCTATTTTTCCTTTACAGCCTTGTCCATTTTCTGATACAAGTTTAACTCTATTAGATAGGATGCCACACACTCATTCCTTTTTATACTGCTCAAATTTCACTTCTATGTGTTGTCCTCTCTGAATCTTCTTTCTTTTCTCAAGAGTCTGCCATAAACTGCTGCCATTTTGGAAAAAAAAAAAAAATCAAAAGAAATCTGTCATATTTTAACTCAGACAACAACTAAACACCATGAAAATACTCACCATCCCCCACCTCCAGCAGTGAGATGGGGAGGAGGATCAGCAAAAAAAGTAAAACTCATGGGTGGAGATAAGAATAGTTTAAGACTTGAAGCAAAGTAAAATATAATAATTCCAACAATACAGTAACAGTAATAACATTAATTATAACTCCAAGGGAAGATAAGAGAGAGAAATAAAACCCAAGAGAAACAACAGCTCAGGTCACCTGTCCTGGCTTTGCTCCCCTATGCATCTGCTCACTGGCAGAGCATGAGACACTGAGATGTCCTTGACTTAGGGTGAGCACTGCTCAGCAACAGCTGAAACATCACTGGGCTACCAACATTATTCTCACACTGAGTACAAAACACAGCATAGTATCACACACCAAGAAGACAACTAGCTCTATTACAGCCAAGACCAGCATAAAATCTCGTTTCACTCAATCTAGAAATTAAATTTATTCCTGAAAACTTAGCTAATTAAAAACTGGAGGCAAATGGAAGACAGCTGCATATAAGCTTTTTCCCAGCTCTCTCGGTGGAGTTGATTTTACCTTGTGACTGCTCAGTAGACTTCTGTTTTCCCATTCTGCACCCTCAAAATGCACAATTCCCCTCACCACCCTTCTAGACTGTCCTTTCCATACAGAAACTTCCTGTGACAGGCCTAAATACCATAAGAAATCTGTACACTTTGGGTCTGGAAATATAAAATCCCACAAATCACATATTCATAGTAACTAGGAGTGTCAGGTTAACTTCTCAGGACAGAAACATTTCCTGAGAGAAAAACTCAAGAGTCAAGGGTAATGACTGCTGTTGGAGAGCCAAGACCCACTGTCACAGTGACGAATCACAGAATGGTTTGGATAGGAAGGGATCTTAAAGATCATCTTGTTCCAGTCCTCCTGTCATTTGCAAAGATGTCAGATATTTCTTTTAGAAGAGAAAAAAAAAGAAATTACAAAAAGTTTCAGCTTTCAAATTTGTTTTAGGTTTACTTATACCTTCAGTAATTCAGCTTTAACAACCAAAGCATATCAGCTTTGGGAAAATTCCACCATTCCAATTAGTGGAAATAGACTGCCCAAGACCCAAGGGCAGCCTGGGGCATCCACAGCCACACCGTGGCCAAGCTGCCAGAACTCCAAGTTGCCTGTCAGCAAATACAAGGACTGGGTCTTCTGGGAAGCTTGGGAAAATCCTTGGTAGGTGATCTGCAGGGAGCCAATAGTGCTAAAGAGAAGCATCTCTTTACCAAGTGAGCCCTCAAAATAATGAGGAGTCACCAACAAGTGTTAGGCACTCCCAATCCTCAAGCGTTGTGAAAATTACTTCTGTGGTCAGAGACCCATTGCTTTTGGCAGTGGTCAGTATGATTCCTTAAAATATAATCCCTTCCACAAACTCTCAGCTCCATGAAGAAACCTAGTGGGTTTTTTTTCTGGTCTCCTTAAATTCTTCTTGGAAGCCTCATGCAGAATCTTGCTGTGTCTTGAAATTTATTTCTGATGTTCAAACTGACCTTATGAATGGTTACTGTACAGGCAGTGTCTTGTACCATCCTTTCCTCAGCAAGGACACCTGACAGTAATTTACCATAAGTTAAACTGTTGCCCTTTAGACTAAACTTACTGCTTTTGTGCCTAGTGTAAATTACTCACTAATTTCTCTTCTAATGCCCAGTAGGCCTAAGTTGGTTAAAATTTTCAGAATTACAGAAGTCTTCTATATGGTGCAAACTGTTTGAAACTGCTGGATCATAGGCAATACGAAATAAGTTGCACAAAACCTGCTTCTGGCCAATGCAATAGTCTAATGAACCCATTTACAAGGACTTCTTTCTTCAGGACTTGTTTAGGTTTTTTTCTCCTCTCAGAAGTGCTGCATACTACTCATATCATAGCAACAGTCTGGTATTTAACCAGATTTATTTCCTCTTTCTTAAAAGTATCTACCACATTTTTTGTTTTTCAGCAGTACCACTCTGATTTGGATTTGCTGAAAGGTCCCTTGCCAGCTTTGTGTGCCAGCTCCTCCAGCTTTCTGTGGTAGAGATGCCCTGACACATCCCTACTAACTGCAATGCGTGGACCACAAAATTTTGCTTCTTTTCGAGCCGATCATTTTTGTTTCCACATCCTCCTTCTAGATAGCTGTCCTGCCTTATCAAACCGTCCTTTGAAAACACAGGCAATATTTATGATTGTTTATAAGAAATAGTAACTGGGCTCAATTAGAGATTGTCTTTACTGAATGTGTTTCCCCCCTTCACTGTTAAAAAGTTACACCATTCCAGGCCTGTTATGACTTCTTTTCTTTGGCAAGAGAAAGATGAAAAGTCCCTTGCAAAAGAGAATATTTGATTTCTGAAACTTCTGGTTAGTGTTGCCTGGCTATAAATACAAATAAATGCTCACACAATACCCACTGAAAAACAGTTGGATCAAATGTCTCATTCAGCCACGTCAAAACTCTGCCATACCTTGTGCCGGCAGACCACGTACACTGCTCGATAGAGAAGGATTTGACATTTGAAAGGTGCATTTTTAGTGGCAGAGTGTTTGGAATAGTTCAATTACGAACAGTACTTTTCAAGGATACAGCCACTCAGTGTAATGATTTCATCTGTTTCCTTGGGGGAATTATGTGCTGAATCCACACAGAGCATCTGATTGCATTTACCACCTGCAGGTGTTTTTAAAGTCTTTTCCTGGGTTTAGGAACTTTAGAGCTTCACACATCCAATGGGTCTGATTATGGGTTTTAGAGCAGGTAGCAAATTATTTTTCATGTATAGGTATTACTTCACCAAAATCTATTGATGTATCAGTTGGCATATCAATTTTGTACATAGCTTACTACAAAGCCCTACCAACAGAGAAATATTTGTACTGTGGATCCATTATTATCACAGAATGCTGCGTTTCTCAGTGAGCCCAGATTTAGTTTTTAAACAGAGTCTGTGGAACCAGCTGTATGGTAATTAACCTCTCAGCAGAGTATTTTCAGCTTTCTAAGAATTCCATAACACATTTTGGGAGAGGTTTATTTGCACTTCTGCATCATGTCTGCTCATTTAAGTGAAAAAAGCTCTTGCCTTGGTACTACAAGAAAAATTTCCATCTGTTACTGTACACTCAAACCACTATGTATTATGCAGTCAGGAAGTAGAGCTCCATTCTAAAATTTTACACTTTTACATTAGGCTATGGTCTTTGAGCACAAGTACTGCCTCATTATTAAGATGTGTGACCTAATATGTTTACTTAGATCTCTGATTAAAGAACAAATATTATGAGCACAACAAACTCTTAGAGACTTATTTTAATAATCATTAGAATGTCTTGTGTGCCTACAAAGTAAGACAAATACTTTAAGCCACTGATTAAATCCCTGCAGGTGTTGTAGTTGAAATTTACTTGTGGACTTCTGCAGAGCCTGTAGAAGCAGCTGAACAGGACTTCACAAGAAAAAACTTCACTTTTGAACACTATCCTTCCTTTGTTTTGACTCCTGACAGACAGCATTCTTACAATTGGGCAGATTACAAATGTGCAACCACAAAGGAGCACAGAAACTTCTAGAAACTCTGAGCACTACAGAATCTTTCTAGATCATGAGTCTGGCAATATGTTTTAGACCCCTCCTGGGAACTTTAAGTACTGTAATCCTCCAAAGACAGAACAGGTCTCTTGTAAGGATGACATTTAAGTTAGAGCTCTTTCAGCAGAAATGCTTATAAACTTGAGCATTACGAAATACCACAGGAAAAGAATTGTGATGAGCAGTCTATATCCCCACTAAGCTGTTCATTGTAAGAGGCACTAAAACAGCTGTGACTGTGGGTCACTGCCACTAAGCAAAGAATTTAATTCTTGATTTGCTAGATTCTGCAAATATGAATTCTCAAATTACCAAATCAGCTTTATTCCAGTTTTCTAACAACAGCAATTTTGACAGAAGACTTCTGCCCATCAAACTTTCAAAATGTCTCTCATGCACAGCAGCGTACTGGGTACTTCACAAAATTTACAATTCTTGAAGTCTCCTTTAATTGTGTTTTTATAATGGATTACCTCATATAGCATATTTTATTACAGATTGTATTACTTCTGAAGATGTTCATGTATTTAAGTCAATCTTTCCTTCCCATTCAGGAGCCTGGCAGAGTTCAGAAGTGAGAAAAGTGGGCTTAGGTGTCTCCTCTCTGTAACAGACAGAACCACAGGAAATCTGAACCTTGCTATTCTTGACATCCACCTACTCACACAACAAACAAGTCAACCAGTTTGGATTCAGTAAATCTCTATGCAAGTGTGCAACCAGCTGTTCTGATACTGGGAAAAAAAAAACAAAACATTCTGAAATATGAGTGGGAATGAGAGTAGATTCCTGCATATTCTGCCTGGGATTTTCCACATACTCATAAGTCACCTTTTCTCTCCCATGTCTGTGATCTCTCTCAGCTCTGTGTCACCTATAAGGCTTCCCTTCTTAGATGAGACTATTAAAAAAAAACCCAGGGAAATTGATTCCAGCTCCCTCTGCAAGTTCCTCTCTTATTCCTATTAACTGGATTAGTGTGTAATCTGGCTGTGGTTTGTTTTACTGAAAGCAAAGGTGAGCAGATTCTGCATGGAGATATGATATCTGCTACGTCAACAAGCAAATTTCTTCAACTACTTCAGGGCTATGTTCATTTTTCATTTTTGTAACTTCAGGGGGTGAGCCAGTCCAGGAGCTGGACCTCAGCTTGGCTCCAACTCCTTTTTGGAGTGACCTGTGAGGCTGCAGTGGCACCTCCAAGCATGAAGGAGCAGGTCATGTGCCTATGGAACAGAAGTGTCCCAAGTCCCACGCACCCAGCCATGGGCACAGCTGGAGCCTCTCCAAAGCAGAGCTTACAATCTGGTATTGACAGCCTGACACAGCTTTTGGGAGAGACTGAGAGTGACAAAATATAAACACCTGTGCCTGATTTTAACCCCAAAAAACAGTCTGGAATGACAATGGAGGGAAAGACGACCCTTCAAGACATGATCTGTTTTATCTAAAAGATGTGGGAATTGCTGACTGAAAACACATCTAAAGGTAAGCTGTGCTCAGATGCAGACAAAGCATGTAATTGTCTAAATTTACTGAAAATGAGTTCCCCTCCATTTCTCGTACATTTTTGAAAACCAGGGGGCTAAACAGAGGGGATACACCCAAGATGACTTTCCCACAGGTAGAAAAGTAGGACCATAAAGTCAGCAGCCATTGATTGGTAAGCCTGACTTGTGGCCAGAGTTCACTACTACTTGTGGTGGTACACAGTTTGAGCGTACATTTACAGTGACTGGCCTCAGTATCAGCAGGTAAACTTATATCTTCTTTTTTAAGTCATATTTGGAATATAATACACTAATTACACTTCTTTCCCCAAACTATTTTCAGTAGCACTCAGATCTTTAACCATGATCAGTAAGATTTACTGGACCATGAAATTCTTTCTACTTACTGAGCTGAGTCAGGCTATGTTTATTTTATATTTCCCAAGAGGGGCTATAGTGGGATATATCTTCTTCTGTAGTAGTAGATGATTTGTCCACTGCTAATTCCAGTTTCTACAGTCCAACAGCTATGACCACATAAGTTAAATAGCTTCAAAAAAAATTAACTATTAAAATACAGCTCATGTTGTGTCATAAAGATGTTATACAGGTAACGGGTTAGATTTTTGGTTATTTCCACACAATGTGTTCCATATTTATAAAATTCTTATTCTTGCCATGACCTAGCTTGGTGCATGGAACCAGTCTATATATGAGTTATAAAACATACCAATGTGTCTATAAAATATGCAAAATATTTTTAAAACATTTTATTCCTCCCTAAGGAAAATCAAATGAATCTAAATAAATAGCCTTCATGTAACAGAGATTGAATCAGACAATTTAATACCAATATATTTGGACAATATATTGCTATTATATGTATAGAGCCAGGTTATTCAAAGTTCTTTCCAACTCACTCTGTATTCAAAATTCATCATGCTTCATGCAGCTTTACATTTTTATGAGTAACAATTTTAAGCCCAAATTTCCTCCAAAACTGAAGTTATCTTAGATCTTCACTCCAAGTTCTTGTTTTATCTGCTCACATTCACGTCTTCCTCTTAGGTGAGTTGTTATAAACAGATTTTTTCAAACTAAAAGATGAAGTCGATATAAGAGATTCGACTGGTTCCTAGAACTTGCAGAGCCCAACCTTTTCAAGAACCCAGCAAGGTTTAAGAGTAAAGGCAGAATGCTGTGTTCAACAAAAAGTCAAATATTTAACTAAGGATTAGTGAAAAAAGTTTACAAGCAAAGAAATGTACCTATAAAAGAACTTTCACCTCAATTTAGCAGTACATTTTTTGTACTCTTGGTTGTGAGAAGCCATCAGAGAAAGAAAGACTCAAGTTACACAGTTTGACCTGTTTCTAGATCATATCCTCAGCTTTACAACTCTTTTCTTTACCCTGAATTACTCAAATATCTTTGTATTCAAAAACTTAATTACAAATGTAAAGGCCTCTGCCACCCCCAACAGTTTTACAGCCTAATATGCAATTTCTGTCCTCCCTATTATACTTATTCTGCTGGATAAATATAATATGCAAGCTATTGCAAACATTATTAATTATTTGGGTGTCTCCAGATCTTAAGTCCAAACTTTTTCTTCTCTGCACATTCTCTTCCTGTTGTTACCAACAAGTCCTTCAGAACATGAAATATGATTCCAATCACATCCACACAGGGTGGAGTTCAGCATCTTCAGTCCACTATCAGTTTTCTGCAACAGCTTCACATGACAATACATGATGCACTTTGAAGAGCATTTTCTTCAGTCCCACTTCCAATTATGCACTGAAATTTTTAGGGGTCTGTTGTCAGACACAGTGAAGGGAATTATCTGTTCTGAGCTATTTGTTACTGAAACAGTTAAGTTGTTTTTCCCCAACTGTTTGTTGCAAAGACTTTTTCAGAGTCCTCCTGAATTGTTTGACTGAAATGAAATTATTTTTCCTCTAGATCACACAAAATAGATAGAAGATGTGATATATTACAACACCTTAGAAAATAAATTGAATTTCATTTCTTTTAGCCCCTATTTCTTCTTGTAATCTCATCACAGCCAACCATAATAGTAAAATTTTATTTCATGGGAAATTAAACATGATCTGTTTTACACAAAGAACAATCTGGGCTGAAGAACTCGCAGGCATTACCTGAATTCTGAAGTGGCTGAGTTTCTTTGATGATTCAAGTAGAGGTATGGAACTAATATTTTAAGTGTCCAATGGATCCAATTGCTTGTTTCACTGACAGCTAAAGCTGTGATAGTCAGATCAGATGCTTTAAAGTGGTCCCAAAATCTGTTGTACAGTTAGAAGGAATAAGCAAACCACTTAAGGAGAGACCTAAATAAAGTCTTCACAGAAATTTAAAAATAAACCATGTTTTTAGTTTGGTTTCTTTTCTTTTTTTTTTTTTTGTTGTTGTTGTTGTTGGTTGTTTGTTTGGTTTTTGTTTGTTTTTTGTTTTGTTTTGTTTTTGTTTTTGCTTTGTACTTTACGTTTATAGAATTTCTGAAATTATCTTGCAAGTATTCACCATTTTTTTTTTGTCTTAGTATCTGGATATACACTGAGTGACAGCTGCCAGTAATTGTATAGTACATCACAACAACTCATTTAATCACTAAGAAAAATGTACCAATAAACACAAGTGAGAAATCTACTAGCAACACATTATTGTAATTCATGTGTTTATAACATTGTGCAGACTAAGAAAATCAGTTCATACCTTCTCTCCATAATATTACCTTCTAATAGTGTTGGATAAGAAAGATCATATATGATTGTGAATCCACACCTCAGAATGAAAACCAGTAACACCACTTCTCCCTCAGATTCTTGCTTCAGAGCTTGTAGGTCATCCTAAAAGATTTCCAAAAATAAAAAAATGTTTTTATAAAAAAAAAAAGGGAAATTAAACAGCACTGTTTGTGTACTTAAAATTCAGCAATCTCATCAAGATGAGGCTGAAAACATGAATCATCAGATGCCCACCAACTCACATTCCAACTGGTTCACATTCAGCTGATCAACTCCTCTTAGCATAACCAACTGCAAAAGGTGCTTCCCAGAAAAATGTCAACCTGTAAAAAACCCCGAAAATTCTATTCTATGCCAACTTCAGTAACAGCACAGTTCCAACATCTCTTATTAGAATTTGGTATGATAGGTTTCCAAAACTCAGCAGTACCAAAGGTAAGGAAGAGTTAGGAAAAGATGCAGAAGAGCTGAGTAAGTTGCAGACACATACTCTACATCTCTGAGTTTCAGGCACATACTCTACATCTCCATCTCATAATTCTGCCTCTATTTTGCCATCATTAGAGAGCATTGACCTATAAGATTCACTGAATAAAAATAAAAATCTCCTGAGTGTGGCTACTTCTCTGTCTTACCAAGGTGAGCTCCTGCTGCAGTCACTTCCTTAAGATGGTATTGATGTCTGCCTTGTTTCCTCTCTCCTTTTTAAGTACATCCTTGTAATAGCTATAAAAATGTAGCACCTCTGGAATTCATGCTGTCAGGTTAAACATACGGAAAATTTGTCAATGGCTGCAAACTGGGGAAGGAAAGGAAGGAAAGTGGACAACTGGAGAGCAGCAGTGTAAGTGTCCATCTTTATTTTCCTTTAGGAGATGGACTATACGGGTCAGGGGAGAAGTTACAAACAGATGTAGCCAAAGATGAACCAATTTATACCATAGTCCTTAATATTAGTAAAAATTATTGATTTTATGACTGCTGAAAGATCCTCACCTGTATTGAACCTACTTTGGAAGTTAAAAAGGCTTTCTGTATTTTTTCAGTGTGACATATATCCTGAAAAGAAAGAAAATAAAAGTAGCAGGAAATTTCTATTTCTTTCTGTTCTCCAGAGAGTTCAGGTAACCCTTAAAACCCCATAAAAAATGCTCCTACCTACCCCCCATCCCCCCATAAATCACCGGGCCAAAGAAAGCATATGACCCAAACCACAGAACTGCAACTTTCATAATAGGTGAGTTTTCCCATGTTCATAATCCTCATATAAGGTGGAATTTCTCCTCCTCTATTTTCTGGCTGCCTTTTAGCTTTTCTTTTTAAGAGGTATCTAGATGAAAAACTCCTTTGAAATTACTCTCATTTGTATGCTTTGACAACTGAAAGAAGTAGCTGAAATCAAAGAATACAAGACAATCTCCAACTCAGCATTCCAAAGAATGTTTTTAATAACCTATCAACTATTTCACTGACAAAAAAAAAAAAAAATAGACATATATACTAAATAGTAAGCCTGAGGCCAGATTGTGCACATCTTGGTTTGAATTCTTTTCATAGCCTTACTCTGGGTTGTGGAAAAAAAATAAGGAATTTTTGTTTATTTTAAATGAGCTCATTGCAGCAACAAAACTTAAAAACATTGCCAACCCAAAAATCCAAATTAAATTCAGAGTGCTACTTTGACCATCTAAAAGTTTCCACATGCCTAACAGTAAACCACTGTAATCTGAGTTTTAACCTGTGGCACTAGTACAATAAAAAGAAAGGCTACAAGGCCCTGCAAGGCTCTTTAAGTACTACTATAAAATTACTATAATTGGAAAAGATCCCTAAGTCCAACTCTTAGCCTAATACTGCCAAATCCACCACTAAACCATGCCCCTAAGTACCACATCTACATATTTTCTAAATACCTTCAGGGATGATGACTCCACCACTTCCCAGAGCAGCCTGTTCCAATGCTTGGCAACTCTTCCTGTGAAGTCATTTTTCCTAATATCCAAATTAAAAGAAACAGAAAATAAATAGATATAAGTGATTATTAAACAACTTTTAGTGTGAAGAAAATAGTTGGTATACACATCACAGAAAGGATATAAGAATTCATATAATACATTTATTCAGAAAAGGAATCAACAATCACCATTTTTCCCCTGCAGTTTTTCTACATTAGAAAAGAATTTGCTGTTTCATACATAACAGGGGACCATTTCTGTGCCTCAGAAAACATGAAAATGGGCTTGAAGGTTACATCTTTGAACTCAGCATTTAAGGTATAAAATTCACACAAAACAAATCTTGAACTCAGACATATATTTAAGAGGATAATAGAAGGCTGAGGTCTGACAGAGAAAGAGGTTTACTTTTTAAGAGGTTAAAGAGAAAATATGAAAGAGATTTACTTAGATATTCTAGACCTACATGGAATAACAAAAAGGAGAGCCTGAAAAATAGTACATGCCAGAAAAATCTGGATGATGGTATCATCACTGGTAGCCATATTCCAAGGCCCTAAATTCCTCCTAAGTCTTTCTGGGAGTCAGCATTTCCAGTGTTTAGTACTGCTTAGCTGGCTGCAGATCTTCACAGAGACCTGGCCAACAGCTGGTACCCTGCCAAAACAGACAACCTGAAGATGTCACAAGGTATCATCAAAGTTAGCATGCTGCGAAGCTGCTTTTAAAATAAACAAACAAACAAACAGATAATTCTTCGGTGGTCTGTGTTTAATTGGTTTGTAGTCCTCTGCTTTTCAGGGATATCAAAAGAATTCTTGACAGCATAATGAGACAAATCACTCTTGTCCTCCTGAGCTCACAGACAGACTGAAGCAATACCTCAGATAAGCTGTGATACACCCCCACACTTTACTCTAAAATAATCTGCTTCCTCTGAAGAATACTTTGCCAGGGATTGTAAACAAAATTTATTCAATTGCAAGTCCCAAGATCAGGGGGGAAAAACTTGGTCTCATAGTTATACCTGTAGCAATAGAAACAAAATTAAACTCTATCTGAACTAGTGAAGATGGGGGAAAGACCAGAGGGCACAGAAAAGGCTGCAGATGGCTCTACTGTCACAAATGACATGCTCAGGTGGCTTACCAAAAAGCTAAAATGCTACTCTAACGAGGAAAGAAGAGGCAGGTTTATAATGAACTTCCTGAGTTACTTTGGAATAGGCCTTTTGAAGGAGCAGGGAATAGAGTTAATTATTTGCCTTTTTCTTGGTCTCTTTTTTCCCCTATGCAAACTTCACATGCAAAATGCACCTGTGAAATAATAAGCCTCCTGTCAAGTATAGTTATGGCATATGCGCTCGCAGCCCATCAGTATGCTTTTAGTGTGCAAACTAATTCCAAACAGCTTTAGGCTTAAACGGTCCTCCTCTCAACTCAAAAGCAAAAGAGAAATCCCTTCTCAGTCTCATTTTGCAGACTGTTAAATAAGGTGGGCAGAACCAGGATTTCACATCTCCCCTCTTTATAGGCAAGGGACCACACATCAACAGTTCTTGATGTTGCAATCTGAGCCCCAACAGTAAGAGTCATGAACTCCACAGGAACAACCAGTTTTGGAGGGGAAGAAAGGGGGAGCAGAATAAAGCTGACCTTCAGCAAGGTCCATCTGGGCTGAGCTGCTCCTGGTACCTCCCCCTGGCTGCTGAGATGATCCCCAGGCAGTGCAAGAGCAGTACAGGCAAACTCCAGTGAACATTTCTTTATATGGTCTTACAACACATTCCTGTCTGAAGCAAAGGGAACAATTTTATTTCATTTTCCGGGCCTCTTTTAAGCAGAGACTGCTGCTTTTGACAGACTGATGAACTATAAAATGATTCTGCAATATCCACAAACAGGATGGAATGAGGTGCTCCAGCATTATTTTCACATGATGGGCTTAAATACTGAGCATAGCAAGTTAAAAATCGAAGGCTGATACTAACTCTCTTTGCTACAGCTTTCCCTGCCATATGTGGAATTCCTGTATTGACATTGCCTTTTGAGAATTGAATTAGGAATTTAAATTGGATGCACTTCAAAACAGGTGAAAATTGTGTTTTTAAAGAGACAATCCTAACATAATTAGGTTGTCTATTGAGATCCAAGTTTATTTTCTTTTTTGTTCTAGCAGTGACAACAGAGGTAAATTGCACAAGTATTTACTTTCTCTGTCTTGGAATAGAACAAACATTAACTGGCCATAAAGTAAACTGTGTATATTACAAATATATTTAATCTTGTTAAAATAAATGTGTTCTATGTGCAAGGTTACTTATTCTTTCAAATAATGCTCTATTTTAGAGTTTAAAAATGTGCAAGCTGTTCCTTGTCTATGATATTTTCATATTTTTTTCAATTTTCATGTAATTAAAGATCTCTATCTTACAAACCCAAGCACTACAGTCCAAAAAAACCCCAAAAACTTTGGAAGAGTTTGTATGTGCTAGTTTTTCCATTCAGATAGAATGATAAAGCATTTTTCCATTGAATAAACAAGATGCTACTGTTTTATGAGGACATAATTTAACTCTTAATGTTTCCAGCTAACAATTAAACAAAACAACATGACCCAGAGACCAATAGTTTGTGTGGACAGAAACAGTCATGGGATAGCACCCAAATGTTCTGTCAAGTATTCCTTACAAATTATGTGAGAAGAGAAAAAGAGAGACCTCACCCATACGTGCATCGGGCTTTTCTGCTTTGTTTCACTCCTTTAAAAATGTTGTGGTTTCACAGGTTACCTTTCATTCCTCTCAAAAACAAGATTAGTAACACAGCTTTTGGTAGTTTGCCCAAGCATTAAATCTGGTTTTTTTGTTTTTCATGGAATTGGAAAGTCAGATATACTGCATTTAAAGAATGAATGAAAGAAGAATATTGGAGGAGCTGGGAAAAGAAAAGGCTTCATTAGGTCTAAAATATACTGTGGAAAGGTCAGGAATGTATCAACCTCCTTCTCCATTACTCTATTAGTTGGCACTGTTGATGACGTCAATGCAACAGTTTCTCTTTTAATGTGAAGATGGGATAATTTTGGTAAAGCTGTCTCAAGAAATTTTAATTCTATTCAAAGGAAAAGCTGCATTAATGCATTAATCTCAGAAAAAGAAAGTCTCATTGCTGAAGTTACTGTTGTGTGTTAGAGAGAAAAACATGAAAGTGAGATCTGGAAGCTCAGACTTTATTAAGTATTTGGAGACAGCTGCAGACTGTGGTGCCACATCTGTGCAGCCAAATTTGGCATAAAATTTGGGTTGCACCCATAGCTGAAATGACTGACAGGTAAGAATTCACCTCACAGTTGGTTCAGTTCTGTTAGTTTGATTGTATTAATTATCAGCCTAGTTGATGAAATTTCACATTGGATTTTCTAGAAGGGCAAAATTATCCAAATTCCTAAATACACCAAACAGCACTACAGACACAAATATTCTTGGTATATTAAATTCCACTGTTTACATTGTACTTAATTACTCCAATTCTATTTCTTTTGTAACTCTACTGAGTGGTTACTCTGGTTAGAGTTTAGTTCAGGACTCAGTAGAGGTGGTCCTAGTCTGTGTGTCTGAAAACACATCCAGCAGTCCCTTTTTCTGGAGAGTTTTCTACTTAAGCATGAAGGACACCTATTTTAAGACTGTGAAAGCATTTCCAGATAAAAGTGGGGGTTTTTTGAGGGGTGGGTGGGTAAAGCTTTGCAAAAGCAGAACACATTTTTAATAGGAACTTACATTAGTGCATTCTTCATTACTACCACTGCAAATAGCAGCAAAACAATCAGATAGCTATGATGTGATGGTATAATATTGATAAATCCTGGTATTTTTCCTCTTGCCCCACTCTCATCCTTCTTCCCCCAAAAATTATCATAGGTCAGGATAACAGGTCTTTAGCACAAGCATACATTATACTTTAGTTCACATTTGCAACTCAATACTAGATTTCAAGGTCATTAAAATAGTTCTTGTCCTGTGAACACACACAAACAAATCCATGAAGTCAGTAAGTACATTTTACATCATATGTCTGAGAATACGCTTTTATTAAAAGTATACTTAACGTGGCAAGTCCTGTGGTCAAGAAGGGACTGTCACAGAGTGCAACTGCACACCAATTTCAGGCAACTGGGAACTACTTGGCAGTAGTCTCACGTGTACAACAAGCATATGTTATAAGGGTAAATTTAGTGGAACAGTACAGCTTCAGCAGCATCTAGAGAATTCCAGTAAAAATACAGTTTGGAAATCCCTTGAGCTGCTTGGGTAAAGTTAAAGAGTGGCAGTGCAGTGTTTCTGGCACCATTCTGTATAAACTCACACATTTAGAGTGCTGTGTAAACTGGATCAGCATCACCACAATAGGGGTGTCAGAAAAGATGCAGTTCCAGTGTCCTTATGCCTTTGGGTCTCTGCCTTCCCAAGTACCCCTGATGCCCTTTGCATTTAAGGCAGAACTGAGAGGTTAAAGCCATGGAAATCTTTTAGGAGGTGATACATTTGTAGAGCCTTCACAGCAAGAGCAGAGCAGGTAATCCAGGTAATCCACCAACAGGAGCCCTTAGATGCATCTGTCTCTGTATACAATACTATACTCAAGTCACCAAGTTATTGTTGCAACAGAATTATAAAGTGGTGTAATAAAAACCAGAAATCACTTGAGTTCTGTAGAGCATATTCAGTTAAGGTGATCCTATGTCTGTTTTATTTGGTTCATTAATGAGTCTATTCATAACCTATCTGAATAGCAAGAAGCAACTGTTAATAATGTAGGTTAATT
Source organism: Brachypodius melanocephalos (assembly GCA_013398615.1). Classification (NCBI taxonomy): domain Eukaryota; kingdom Metazoa; phylum Chordata; class Aves; order Passeriformes; family Pycnonotidae; genus Brachypodius; species Brachypodius melanocephalos. Next base: position 7,771,392 of record VZSR01000920.1, read on the forward strand.
GGATCCTACTTTTAGCCAAATAGCCTGTGCAAAGGATTGCAACTAACCCTCTGTCTCCAAAAAGTGTGACATGTCAGAATTATTCAGTTAGTTTAGAGAAATAAGTAATCAAGTTACTGAATATCTTCAAAGCATCTAAAATTTTAGTAATTTAAATTAAGAATGATGAATAAAATTGGAAATGTTGAGAAAATTAATTTCTTACACAAAGAATAAATGATAGTGAGTCAGAATGATCTGCTGGATTTTTGCATAGATTTAAATGAAAATATATTTAAATTAAAATTTTAATGAAATTTCTTTGAAAAATTAGCTGAGCTTAAAATAACATGCAATGTGCACACAAACAGATTGAAGGGCAAACTCAGAACAATTTACTTGCATTGGTAATTTCTCATAACATTTTACATTCTCACATTTACCTACCTTCAACTTTCATGTCTTTTGCTATGAACTTTGCAGAATATAGAAGCTGTGTGCTCATAAATAATTACTAAGGAGAAAAGAGCAAAGTAATCTGAGTCTTTATGCAGTTCATCTATTTCTTCTTTAGGAATTAGTTCTCCATGGAGAAGTGGAAAACAAAAACCTGTTTAAAAAATAACAAATCAATATTATGCACACCTAGACTTCTTGAAGAAATGCAGCATGCAGATGACTTGACTCAAGAGAAAGGGATGATATCAAAAATCCTCAGTAGCCATGAGTCCAGTTAAGAGCTGATCAACCCACAGAATGACCAAGGGATGGGCAGCACCAGCGCAAAACGAAATATAAATTGTTCCCTAAAACTTAACTATGTTCAGTGCTGTCCTCTTTAGCTAGGAAAGAAAATGTGTGCATATGTGCCAATGGTTCAGTTGTTCAAGACAGATTCTTACTTGACAAGATTTTATTCTGAAGTGTAACCAACTGGGAGATCTGCAGGATGCCCCAAAACACAGTCAAAATGATATTTACTGATGTTAAAAAAAAGAAAAAAAGAAAAAAATAAAATCTCTCCCTCCAGTGCAATTGAGGGTATGTCCTAGAATCTTGACTAATTATAAAGAGTGATTTTGAAACAGGAACTAACTCAGAAGTACATAGGAAATTGTAACAAAATGCTTGCATTTAACCTTAAACCTAAAATAACAGTGTGTGAAATGTAAATATGAACTTCAAATTCGACTCTCAGTGTGGTGGCTCCCATAAAATATACCATCAGAAGCAACCAGGCCTTTATCCACGTACCCACATGGACAGATGTAGGTATGGACAGGTTCCCAAAGACTTTCTTTTTGCTGAAACTTTTAGATATATTTCTTCCTCTTGTAATAAAGGGAAGCTAAAGATCATTTTATTTTTCTCTGATTTATAAACATATTGATTAGTGAAACATAAGCACAGCAAAAGAAACGATATGCACATGATTAGCTGAATGAGATTGTTCATTTGATGAGCACAAATCAATACAAGGGTCAGGAAGCAAATGTTAATTCTGCTTGTCTGAACCTGCTCCACACTGTTACAAAGTCTTAAAACACTCTAAGAGATAAGGCTATACATTTCCCTTAAGGCAGTTTGAAGCTGACCCACTTCTGGGATAAGGAAATTCAGGTCTATTTTGTTGCAAGATTTTCTTAATTCATATCTACATCTTGAGACATAATCTCCAGTGCTCCATCCCTGCATTTATCAGCTTTTGGTGTTCAGACCAAATTCCATGGGGCAAAGCTAGGACTCTCTCCCAGTTTTCTTTCTGGAAATGCCAGTTCTTTTGGCTTTAAAGAAATATTCATTGAATGGGGTTTTTTTGTACTTTTAGACTTATTTATAAAAAATCCAGGATACCACACCATCTTTATTCCCCATGGACTGTTTTCAGTTCCTTTGCTGCAGTGCTTGTGTCCAGGGTAATAACTGCCTAGGAAAAAACTAGTAAAGGGCAACAGTTGAGACAGTAAGTGCTAAAAACCTCCCCCCAAAATGAAAAAAAAAAAAACACAAAACCCCACAACGCCACACATCCAAACACAATCAGTAACAGGCTCTCTCAAAATGACCAAGAGCAATTATCTGTCCTGACTAATTAGTAAATTCATTGTGTAATGCTCAGGAAAAGAGGAATGCAGTTGTTTCCCAGAAGGAGGATCTCTCTGAAGCCCTATTCCTTGACCATTTAAACAGCACATTAGAGAGAGAATTAGAATTGCTTTATCTTGCAATTTAATTAGGTGCATGCTTAAGGAAAACTAATTATTTGGTAGACCCTCGATTTGCAGTCCTCTCATATGAGCGCATAACTGCCAGACAGGTTCGTAATTACATCCTATCTGCTGTTCTATCTATTTCATGTCCAAAAGAGAGAGGTGAATATGTAGTTCCTTCAGAGCTGTTATTCTCCATTCTTTGTATTTCTTCTGTAAGCTTGCTAGAGTAGAAATGCTAAATAAAGCAGTTCAGCATAGCAGACCAGAGTAGATTATTGTGCTTCCCTGCTTTAAATTTTTTGTTCTTTTCCCAGGCACCTTATGCCACTTTTGACAGTGGTTCTTACTATTTTGCTTGAATAACCAAGGAGGAGGACTGCTGCTCTGCAGCAAAAAAGAAGTGTTAATAAGTCTACCTCTATAACATTTTTTTTACTGTCGGTCACTTGAAAACTGACAGAGTAATTGGAGCTGGGAGTGACATTTTTACAGTGAAAGAAGTCAAATGCTACAAACACTGAGTAATTTCTTCCAGGCTTTGGTTTTACTCTGAAATATGCAAGATAATTTCTCCTAACTATAGTATTTTAAAGCCAGAAATGAATGATAATATCTATAATGTGCAGACACACACTGTAATTTAACTGGTCATTAGTACAATGAATCTCTAGTGTGAAATTTTCTTTGCTAATGATCAGCATAAGAGATGGCTTCTAATGTAATTATGAATCCAAGCCTTGCCATCTATGTGGTACTGAGTAACAAGACGATATCATTAGACTTCTCATTTCATTCACTCATACCTATAGGGAAAAAGCAACCATTATTATAAGAAACTCACTTTTTCTATCACCAAAAGGAACCCTAGCACACATTGAATTACGTATTATAGGCTCTACATTCTCCTGGGTAAGTAAATAAACTGTTCCAGCGTTGGCAGTTTCTCTTTTAAATGGGTTTTTATTTTGAATAACATTAAAGGAAAATAAGGCAGTCTAGATAAGGAAAGAAGCTTTCCTGAGGCCAGAAGCCAGCAAGCCTTTCAGCCCCTTTGGAGAGATTCCTCCCTTTGAAGTGCCAACTATCCCCCCACCAGTGACCTGAGGGCTCCACCACCAGGACCCTTTTCCCAGCTGTTTCAGCAAGGCCTTGGAGCTGGCTCCATCCCATAGAGTGTGGCAGAAGAGCTTGAGCAGCTGCCTTCCAGAGCCTCCAAGGTCCCCAGAGATGCTGTGGAATGATTCCCCACCTTACCTGACCCAGTAACATGGTGGCAGAAATGGTAAATCTTTCCCATCAGCAGGAATGCAGCACTTGGGGTGTGGCCTGGGCTGATAAAAGTCTGTGAAGACCTAGAACAGAAGCATCAGCTATTTATTGTCAGATAATCCCATTTTCAGCAGCAGAAAGTTTGTCAAAAAAGTGGGGCTTGTCTAAAGGATTTCAGAAATTCACCCTATAGACAAGCATCCATTCTCTGTTGGGTGGAAGGTGGGTGTTTTTTCCCCTGGGAGGAACCTAGAAAAGGTGGTGTGTTTCCTGTCCACACCAGGGAGCCCCTCCCAGTCTCATATCAGAAGTTTATGCACAGGTCAGACATTTCCAGGACAGACAGGTTTAAGAGCCAACAGCTCTACCAGGTAGGCAGTGTTGGCACATGTGTGTGCTTTGGAAATCAAAGGGAGTGTACTGAGAAAATAACCACTGTTCTGTCTGCTCAACCTTGTTCCATACGATGTGTCAAGGCTACAGTTTATTAAAAAAACAAAACCTCAAAATATGTATATATGACAGGTATACACCAGAAATATTTTGCTTAACCCAACAGACTGAAGAGTGTTTGTTAGTCCCTCTGCTTGAAAATCCCTGTGTGACAGAGGTCAGTCCTGTGATGCCATTTCATCACCCCTATGATGACGTTTCATTACACTAAACAGCACTTCTAGAAAAAAAAAAATTCTTTACTTTTTTTTTTTTTTTTTAATCTTCATAGCTGTACTTTTACATTTCTTAAGAGGACAACTGACCTGCTTAGTAGCTAATATCTCAAACCTAGGAGCTTCCCTACAATCTCTTTAATAAGATTCACCTGAAAGTGAGAGTAGCTTCCTTTAGCAGAGATGGTATTATAAAGGTCTGTTTGAGAGACTGTGCAGTGGGAGTTTTGGATTAAGGGTTCTTCAACACAAAGCAGCTAAAAGAAGAATGTTATTAGAGAGGAGCCAAAAGCCGGATGGATGTGTTCTTACTATTAACATTCTTACCCCAAAGTAAAAATAATCTTAAAGGTTAACTCTAAAGATCTCATGGTTGTTTTTTGGGGGAGAGTTGTTTTTTGTTGATTTTGGGGGTGCCTTTTTCCCATCAGAACATTGGGACTGGTATTTTGCATATTCTTTTTCTTAAGACTAGCTGGACTGAGAAAGTCACTCACTGCTGACTCAATAGAGCAGTCCTCATTTCTGTACTGTTCAGATGGAAAATATGTGTTGCCTCTTTTTTTTCCAGTTTTTTCAGTTTTCACAGAGGACAAAATTTGAGGTGTATATTTTTCTAGACTGTCTCCCTGAATCCAACATTTCTAAATCAGAAACTGAGTAAATACAGATGGATCTTCAGATGACTTTTAGCAAACTAAATGTCAGATAGTTCTGGTAGATGATTGCTTAATCTTTTCTGTAACATCTCCAGTAATGTAGATTCTGTCACCTTGTCAGGCTGTTTAACCTCACCCTTATAGTCAGCACTTTTTTTTTCTGTCATCTAATCTACACCTTCTTTGCTGCAAATTAAGTTTGTTAGTTCCTGTCCTATCCTTTGGAAGTCTATTGCCTTTGAATTTGTAGCAACCATGGCTTTATATAATTGAAGACTATTACTACAATTTTGTTTGTGCATTGTCGTCTAAATTAACAACTCCAGGTCTTTCTATCTTTCTTTAAACTTTTTTTCCAGGACCTCTGATCCACTTTTTTTGTCTGTTCAGAATTCTTTAAAAGGTCACAAATAACTCAAACACAATATTTCAGCTGTATCCTTATTAAAATGGAAATACTCTGCACTTTATACACTCTATAGACAGTAAGATTTGGGGTTTTTTGCAAGCAACATTACCCTGTTGATTACTACTCTGTCTGTGATTCAGCTTTTTCATTCTATCTCTTCTTATATTTAAAGATCTTTCACTTTGTACATGTTCTTAATTATTTTTTGTATTGTTTACAGACAGTTTATGCAGTTCACGACTGGACCTCATTGTAGGAAAATTGCCTGGAAAGTGAACATGTAAGCTGACAACGCTGCAGCTGACAAGGGGAGTGAATGCTTGCCAAGTGACATGTTTGAAACCTCACAAAGTCAAGCTGCTAGGAACAGGATACTTAATTTAATAGAATATTGTTATCTCTGGGTGACTTCTACACACAGTTAAGTTTGCAGAACAGAAAGTACCATTGGTGCACTAAAGTAACCAAAATTTATACAGTGCTCTGTTAAACTAAGGGAAGAATGCTGTAAGCATTAACACCACCAGCACATGAGTTTTCATACTCAAAACATTCATCTGGCATCCCATATATAAATTTACTAAGGATAAAGAGATTTTAACCCAGTGCCATGAGGCTAAATAAGGAAATAAACCTTAATAATTTCTGGTTTTACACATTCAGTGTTTACAGCACTGAATGATTGATGCTCCCAAATCTGTTCTAATATTCTCCTTGAAGCATCTTTCTGTTATTTAATTCTTCATTCTATTTTATTTCATCATCTAGGTGCATGTAATCTGCTCCCTTTCCACCAGTACTTGAAAAAAAATAAATGTAGATCTATTTAAAAGTGGTTAATTTAAAATAAATTGCACACTACAATAAAGAATGCTCTGGCACAATGTTTTTACATTGAATGAGATGAGGTGACTCAAACCCTGAAGCTGGTATCACAGATAGAAGGCAGCAGTACTCAGCTTGTAATATGTTAAATAAAAATATTCTAGGTCTACTGACTGAGACATACTGAGATCCTGCAGATGAAGCTTCATGCTATAGTGAAGGACCAAGGATCTGCAGGATGGTGTTGGGATTTGAACACATCTGAAAGGAAAGGGCACAGTCAGTGTTACAGAGCTGATATGACAACCACGGTGTGTGGTGTTTACACCCCTAACTTGGGCCTTTGCAGTTTTGGCAAGTGAATTGAATGGTTTCAGTGAACATTTCCATCAGCAGGGAATGAGGATACAAGATACCCAACAGAATTAGATTCACGCCATCACAAGGGTAATTGTACTAGGGCTGAGAAATATTCTAGGAACATCTTTATTAAAAGTTACAGAAATTTCTCAAAACAAACAAATAAAAAGTAAGAAATGTTTCTCATTTTAAAGTGTTTTCTCAAAGACCCTTCAACCAGTGCCTTATTTGGTTTGCTTCCAGGGATGGCCCATGCACAGCTTCTCTGGGCAAACTCTCCAATGCCTCATCACCCTCACAGTGAAGAATCTCTTCCTAATATGTAATCTAAAATGAAACACTATTAATAACTCCTTGCTGTTGACATATTTTTCATGTTAAATTAATCATTTAGCAATACTGTGGCTGTGTAAGCTGTAGTAAAACTGGTTAATAATCTTCCTATCTAAAGAGTAAACACCAGACCCCATTAATACATTATAAGAAATGAAAAGACCACAAAACACCTTGAGAGAAAGCTCTGAAATTGCTCAGAAATCTTTTGAGTACTGAGGTGACCTCCTAAGTTCAGAAGTTTTCTAAGACATCCTGGATTAAACCATTATAGATTGACTTTGTCAATTGGAAAGACTGCCCAAATACATACAACCAAAATTAGCCATTTTGTTTGTTATGTTTCAATTGTTTTAGGAGGAACCAGGAGAATCACTGAGACAGATAATAATTAATGTAAATAATGCATGGGAAACTTTTACACTGGTGCTTTCAATTGAAGATATGTGATTAGCATTTCACTCCTCAGTTGGCAGTTTTAGGTCACTGGCCTAGTCTAGCATGAATAAAATCAGCGAATGAAAAATGACAATCATGAAGCAAAAATTAAAGAAAGGCAATTTGGAAAAGGAACTTTTGCTACATCAAGTAAAGAAGATTAAATTTAATACCTCATTTAATGTCACCATTAATCTGTCATTGCACTGGGTCAATATGTGTAGAGGCAAATGGAGACAAAGAGGACACCGAGGGCAATCGGACTTATGTGCATTCCCTTCATTTAGAAAGTTTGACTTGGTAAAGATTAAACAGACAAAAAAAGATTATTCCTGCCCTTTGTGGTGCCCTTGAGCTCTGGGGTCCTACCCAAAATAACTGAGGAATCACAGGTTATGAGATCAAGCTCAGAAGCACAACTCTTGGAAAAGCATCACCTCAGCACAGAGAAACCCTCTTGCTAGTGGTTTCTGGGTTCTGGCAGAGCTGAGGAAATGGAGCAGCCCTCCAGGTGATACATTAAGCCAAAAACCAGAAATAGCTTTTCATTATCAATGACTTGATGTGCTCTTAGTTTGCACTCTGACTTAACTCTCTGCAATTCCATGTGTTCCATCTATAGATACATATAAACACACATATACATGTATGTATACACACAAATATCCCCTTATGAATAAAATTTAAAAAGCACATCTGCCCACTCAAATTCAGGAACATCTTTAGATCACAATGTCTAAAGCGTGTGCATAAAAATGCTTTCTAGAACACGGCCATGCTGTGCCTTCCAACCCAAACCATTCAGTGATTGTGATTCTCTGCTACCTTAGGCTGCAGGTGTTACTGAGTAGCTTCCAGTGTTATTAACAGTATTTGTAGTAATTATTTATAGTAAGAACTTATCTTTTCCTGTATCTTTAGAACAGTGTACTTTAGTATCATTAGTTCCTGAAAATGCAAACATGAGTCTTATTTTCCATTACTTTTCATAAGGAATAGCTATTTGAAGTTATTATTTGGTTGTAGAGAGTTGTTTCCCTGGGGAAGAGGAAAACCTCAGCTTAATGCCCTGGGAAACCCCTTTGTAAGCACAATAACCAAAAGGCTTACTCACATGCTCCCTCAGTTCAAGTATGCAAATTGTTTCTAGAAAGTTCCTAGTTCTTTGTGTTACCATAGGTTGATTTTTGGTGCAGAAATTTTAATATTCCTAATCGTTCTCCCCTATTGGGCCCTTCCCTCAGACCCTGCTTTAACTACCCCCCATACCGGGAGGCATAAATACCCTGTCCGAGTCTGGTCCCTTCCCTTTTGCCGCTTGTTAGTGCCTTTTTTCGGTTTGCTCCAGATATAGTGTATGCTTTCTTGCTTGTTATTTTTGCATTATTAAAAGTCTGTTTCTGGACTATCGGATCAAGGCTGCCTCTTTCTATCAAGTCGCTATCGGGGAAGAGTCCTGAAGAAACTCAAAGGGGTCCCATTGTCTGGACTCTGACCCCTGGGAGTTTCTTTTGGTATTAGATCACAGACATACATGACTACTCTAGCAGCACAAAAGGTTGCTCTAAATACACATATAAGTGGAGGTTTTTAGCATGTGATGACAATAAATTTTGTTTTACATAGAACTGCAGATATAGAAAGAAAGAAAAAGATTTTCTGGAAGTCATTGCAATAAACAGGAAGTAATTGTGGGGAAATAATGGTAGCAGTTTGCAATATGGAGACCTCAGTAATTTTTTTTGCTCATCACTTGAATTTTTTACCATTTGTAAATATGATTAACATGGTTAACATGTGACATGCTAATCTCTTAGACTTTGCAGAGTCAGAACTAAATTCTCCAAAGAAGAAGATGCTACTTCTAAACCTTTATTGATTCATTTACCATTAAGGGTTGCTACATTGTTGTAGTATGAAAGGGATTAGGTGAATAATAAGGCTCCCATTCTACAGATGAAAAATTTGAAGACAAGGTGTCCTGGTTCAGGACGACTTTGAAAGAGAACTTCCAAAGGAACCTCTCCCTAAAGGATAGAATTCAGTGACCCTTCCCTCCACCTGTTCTCCTTCCAGAAGAGTGGAAAAAACTGCTCATTTAACAAGCAAAGTTCTCACAAACATGCAAAAAAAAAAAAAAATTAAACAATGGAACCTCTCATTGCTCTGAAAAGATGGCAAATTCAGAGTCGTTTTTGTGGGGTGTAGCTCAGGTCTCACAGTCCCTTTCTTGTGCTGGGAAATGCCATGTCCTGAGCCTCGGTGGGCCGCAGGTGTGAGCTCATGTGGTTTTCTGGGTTTTCAGTCCAGGGAAGGGCTAATCAGCTCAAAGAAAGAGAAAAGCCACAGTCTGGGGAACTTCTCTGCCTCAGCTAGCTAAAAAAACAAACTAAAAGCAAGGGAGAGCTCTTGCCTGCTCCCTGTCCATGCTGCAGACAACACACACTGAGAAAGAACTGAAGCTCTTACCTCGGTTTTTGAATAAAGCTGCCTCAGACATTCCACCACTTCTCCCTTGCTTTGCTCTCAGACCTAGTTTTAAAGGTGCAGAACTTATTTGTGGGCTAAACAGACAGATGGGGATATAAATACAATGCAGCATAATAAAGTCACCCCAGGACACAAGGGAAAACTCTTTTTTTACTACATTAGAGAGGTAACAGTGGTACAGAAACACACATAAGCAATACAGAAGCCTAACGGAATTTTTTTAGGTCTCAATCCATCAATTAAACCATTTTCTTGAATTAAATTAGAGAGATATGCTTACAGAGTGTTAGAGAGTGTCAAATCCCATTATTATTATCACCCACTGGTTTTCTGAAAACTGGTGAGAAAAGTTTTAGAATCAGTGTCTCCTGTGTTTGTTTATTACACAATTGGAAAAATTTGTTGGGAGAATCTGAAGGCAAAAGAGGCGTTAGGAACATACACTTTTATTTTTCAGAACAGAATGCTTTCCTGTGTATGAAAAGAGGTAATAGAAAATACCACATGCAAAGTAGAAAAAAAAATACTAAGAATCCGTGGTTACACAAAAGATTAGTCTTGAATAGGTAAAAAAGGTAATTTTTTTAAAGGTATTTTTTTCAGTAGAAAATGTCGTTTCCCTGATACATGTGTGGACCATAGCAGAGAGGAAGTGTAGAAGTTTATGACTTTCTAGGTAACTATAGTGAGTTGGCACCTTTGATCTCTATGGGCACTTGATTAAGAGATTCTCCCAAGAATTTGTGGACAGCTTCCTATACCTCCTATGGAAAGGCAGAGACTTGATTTTACTTGACAAATGCTCTTTGTCTGTATGGGTGATTTTTTAATGTGATCCAGTACAGCCACAGTAGTGAGAGGTACAGACATTTAGGTACTGCATCTCCCTAGCAACTGGTACAGGCTTGTGTGTGATGGCAAAATAACAAATATACAGTGATAATACAGGGTCAAAATATTCATTCTAGGCTGGCATTTCCAGGGGTTTATCCTCCTCAAACCTACATCTGTTGTGCTAAAACCATCAAGGGCTGCTTCTTTCCAAAAAGCTACATTTTTTGTTTCATTATTAGACTAAGAAATTATTCCCTGTTGTTGCTTGTTTTATTTTTACTGCTACGTATTTTTCCCCAGTTAATATCAAATGGATAAAGAGACAGAGGTGAAAATTTAGGGTCCGATTGGAATGTGCTGGTGCAGCAACCTGGCTCTGTCCTCCTGTAACCCTGCCTTCAGATATTTCTATATCCTCATCAAATTTCCCCAGTCCCCCAGTCCCCACCAGTTCCCCCAGCCTTTCTATATCCGAGAGAAGCTCCAGCCTGTGAATCATCTTCATGGCCTTTCAGTGGCTTCTCTTCAGTGGAGACACAGCACTCGAGGTGTGACCTCACATCACTGATGCGGGGACAAGGATTCCCTCACCCAGGCTGCTCTTAGTCTTCTGTGCTGGAAGGACATCACAGAATCACAGAATCACAGAATTTCTAGGTTGGAAGAGACCTTCAAGATCATCGAGTCCAACCTATGCTCTAACACCTCAACTAGACCATGGCACCAAGTGCCACATCCAGTTGTTTTTTAAACACATCCAGGGATAGTGACTCCACCACGTCCCTAGGCAGGTCATTCCAGTATTTTATCACTCTTTCCATGAAAAACTTTTTCCTGATATCCAACCTATATTTCCCTTGACACAGCTTGAGGCTGTGTCCTCTAGTTCTGTCAGTTGTTGCCTGGAGAAAGAGACCAACCCCAGCTGACTGCAACCACCCTTCAGGAAGTTGTAGGGAGTGATAAGGTCACCTCTGAGTCTCCTTTTCTCCAGGCTAAACATCCCCAGCTCCCTCAGTCTTTCTTCGTATGGCTTGTGTTCCAAGCCCCTCCCCAGCCTCATTGCCCTCCTCTGGATGCACTCAAGCATCTCAACATCCTTCCTAAAC
>VZSR01000920.1:7783077-7914348 GCA_013398615.1 Brachypodius melanocephalos
CCTGGGGAGCAGCGTCAGGGTCCTGCAGCAGCTGTGGGTACCCAGGGCTGATCCAGATGGTGATGGTCTGGATGGTGATCTCTTCCCAGTCCTCCTGTGACTCCTCTTTGTCTCTGTCATCTCCATCCTGGGACTACATTGGGTCTCGTCTGACTTCTTCAGGGAGCTGTTGGTCCATGGAGAATTCCCCAAGGGAAAGCACTTTGTCACTGTCATCTTCTTGGGACATCTCTTCATCTGTCTTGTCTTCCTGCTGGAATGGCTTTTGGTCTACGTCACATTTCCATTTCCCCTTCTCCATGGTCAAGTCCCATTCCACCCTCTGTGGCCCTGGCAGCTCTGCCTTCTCTGCTGTCCCCTCCCACTGCTTCCTCCCTGCTCTCAGCTGGGGAGCTGAGGGGCCTGGGGGGCAGCAGGGGCTATGTGGGGCAGGGCCCTGGCTCTGTGTCCCAGCTGTGGGGGAAGGAGGAGACTGCTGTGGCACATCAGGGGTTTGGGTTACAGGGCCCTGGCCCCCAGCAGCTGCTCTCTGGTCTCATCGCAGCTCCCTCTGTCCTCTCTCCCTCCATGGCTGGGTGTCACCTGGGGCCTCATGCACAGGCCTGGCTGCTCCGTGGCAGAAGGGGAATTGGGGTTTGCCTCCTCTGTGAGCATCTCCATCTTGCTCTGCTGCTGAGGCTGTCCAGGGAGCTGCTTCCTCCTGGCAGAGCGGCTCTCCTGGGACTAGGCACCCCAGGGCTCTGTGCCCCTTAGATCCCCCTCTGGCAGGGCAGGGCTCTACCATGTCACAAGAACCTCTGGTCACCACAATGTCCCACATCATCACGGGCCCTGACACAACAGGCCTATGTCACAAAGGGCCACACCCAACACCCCTTTGACAGCCAAACACACTGGAACCGACATGGAGCTGAACTCAGACTTGAGCACTTGTAGCCCCTGATGTGCCCAGAGCCCTGTGAGGCTTTGGACACAGTCCCACAGGACAGCCCCAGCCCTACACTGCAGAGCCCTGGCTTGGGAGGGTGGGCTATATGGGGCACGAGCCATGGGCCAGATGGACGCAGCCAGAGGGTTGTGGTTAGTGACTCTGTTGAAATGATACAACTTTTGAAAATTTAGAAGACACTCTTTGTGAATAGAGATAGTGCTAAAGACAATCTTGCAGCCAATATATTGCAGCTGTGTTAATTACCAAAGAGGGGGAACAGCCTTGCCCCCACAGCTCTGGGTGTGATAAAAAAGTGACTTAGTTGGTAGAGAGTTCATTTGAAGTCTGCTGTACGTGCTGTGAGAAGGAAAGGACAGGAGGTTGGGTGAGGGACAGATAAGGTAAGCCACTGTACAAGGGACAGACAGGGTTAGGCAGCCGTGCTAGGGACAGGCAGCAGTGAGCTGGAACTGCAGAAGGAAGAGAGAGAACCAGAGCTGTGCGAAGCTGCCGATGGGAAGCTACAGAGAAAAGGTATGAAAGAATTTTAGATAACAAGATGCTAATGCTTGAAGCCCTCTGAAGTTTTTACTGAAGTATTCTGAGTGTCATGGCCATCTTGACAATGGCAAATTTGTCTTGGGTTTGTTCACCTTTGTCAAGGTAGCAGGGGGAACAGAGGGTTTTCTTCAAAAGACTCTTTTCACCAAGGCTCTCTATTTTGCTGGCTGAGGCCTGATGGGCTTCAATCAACAAAAGATTACTAGACTCTGAAAATTTAGCATCTACAGGTTGGGAAAAGCCAGACAATACAGAGGATATAAATGGACATGAGAAAATCTGACACGCTGGTATGGTTTGAGACACCTGGTCTGGGAAAAAATTGGTAAGAGAACCAAAGAATGAGGACCAAATTAGCATCGAAGGCAAAGAGATCGATAATCAAGAGGATGTCGAATACTATGGATTGTGTAAGTTAAAACCAGTGAAGAAGAATTTCTTCTGGTTTTATTATGCATAAATATGTGAAAAGTCTGGTAAAGAACCATGTGGGATGGAATGATTTCCACTGTACAACCTGTGTGTGTGAAATGGAAATTATTCCACTGCCGGAATAACATCCTGGTCAGAATAAAGTGACCTCTGATTCTCTATTACTGAAAAGATGTTTTTGGAGAACTTCTGCTTTTCCTGCAGTTTTGGTGACAGCTTCATGTTCAGCAGCAGGTCCAGGATGATGGTGTTCCTTTAGGGCTCTGCCTTGGCCCCGGGGCTCTTTAGTGGCTTCCCCCGTGACACTGACATTGGATCGAGCTCAGCAGGTTTGCAGGGATGGGAAGCTGAGCAGGGCAGAGACACCACAGGGTACTGCACAGGCTTGACAAGCGGGATTATGAAAACCTCACCAGTTTCAACAAGGCCAAGTGCCAGGTGCTGCACCTGGCCCGGGGCAATCCCCGAGTGCCAGATTCATCAAGGTCGGAAGAGACCTTCAAATGCCCCAGATTAGCGCTGATTCCCCGGCCGCTCCCAGCACTTCCAGAAGCAGCGCTTGCTTGGGCGCTAGGGCTTTGTCGTGCCCGTGCCCCCTTCCAGCAGGGCAGGCCCGAGGGCAGCACCCGCTCCTGTGCGTCGGCCCCACCGCCTCTCTGGGCAGGCTGTCCGTGCGCGGCCTCCGCTGGGGAATGTCTTTCCAGGAGAAAGTGCCGGAGAAAGCCTAGAGTGAGAGTGTGCCCTGCAGATACGGCTTGTTCAGGGCTGAGCAACAGCTGGAGCCCAGCATTTACTCGCAGCAGGTGGGGGCGAGCCCCGCGCTGCACGGATAAGAGGGCTCGGAGCGGAGAGGGATGGCACCGGGGCTCCTCCCGCTGTGTCCCGCGGCCTGCGCGGCGCCCCGGGGACACAGCCAGGACCAGACTCGGTCGCTGCTGCCTGGAGGGCGCTGCCGAGGGCTCCACCGCCGCCTACTCCGGCCCCTTGTCCTGGTCCCATCTCCAGCAGGGCCAGGCAGAGCCCGTTGTGCAGGACCACATCCACACTGATGGCTTTTGAACATCTCTTTGGGCTGTACAACCTCTCTGAGCAACCTGCTCCTGTTCTTGGTCACCCTCTCAGCGAAAAGCTGCTTTTCCTCCTGTTGAGAAAACCACCTGTGTTTTCAGCTTGAGCCCTTTGTGCCTTGTTCTATCTTTTGGGCACCAGTGCAGCAACTGCAGAGAGCAGAATTTTTCTAGCCACAGCAAGGGAGAGCACTCAGCCAGGGCCAGGAAAAATGTGTCAGACACGGGAGTCAACTGTGTCAGTGTGGCCAGAGAGCACCTGGTTCACTGTAACTGGGTTGGGACACTCTTGTGTTCTGTAATGCTCTTTAAGCCAGTTTAAAATAAGAATAAGAATAAGAATAAATGGCTCTTTTGAGACAGAAAGTTACTTTCTAAGGGAAATAATACTGGACCTTTGCTATTTCTGAATATTTAAATGGTTAGGTCAGCTAGATAGTCTTGGATTTTAAAACCAAGTCCTTAAAAATATATGAGAAGTTTAACAACAACAAACCTATTAAATTAACTTTGTGTATGATAAAGTAAGCAGGAAATGTTAACAGTCATATCTTCTTTAATTCAGCTTTTTATGTAAATGCATATCTTTTACCAGATTCTGTTTTATTGGCCAGAACTGAAGCCATGGGGTTGTTGGGACCTTGGGACTTCTCACTAAGAAACCAGAAGTGAAGGGTCAGTGGGATGCTGCTGGATCCACAAGTGGTGACTATCTTCTGCCTGTTATCTCTCTCTCCCCTTCCCCCTACTTTCCTATTTTTTTCTCTCTACCTCACTTTTTGTTAAATCTGTATTATTGGCTTTGTCATGTGGCCTTGTTTGACTTAATTTGGGCAGAGGCTTCTCTCACTAATGGGATCTTAGCAGGGGTATGAAGAATCCACATGCTGAGTGCATTTACCAATGTGTTCACGGAACAGGCCACAAGGGTCAATGTTTGTAGCACACCTAAGTCTGTCTCAGTCTGTGAACCAATGAAAACTGTATCTGCAATGAAATTTTGAGACCCTGCTGAAATACATACCTTGGCTCAACGAATTCCTCCTGGGTTTAGCTGTGCCACAAGGAATGGCTCCAGGCTCCCAGAAGGGGCCATGCAATCCTCCTCAGAAATGTTTCATCATTTTGGTCCCCAGTAGCTGAAGTTAATAATATGAGTATTAAGGGTTCTGAATTCAAGTGCTGTAACTAACAACTCAAACAAATGCCTGTTAGCTGTCTGCCTCTGAGGAGACTGGAGACTGTAACCCAGTGTTACCCAAACAGCTCAGACACAGTCCTAGGGGCTGCAGTTATGATAAAAAATCCCAGTGAATACATCCAGATTTGGGGTTAAATCTGACAACAAGAACACAATACTAGAAACTTCCCATGGATTTAACAGCATCTTTATTAAAAAAAAAAATCTTTCCTGAAAGAAAAGTGAAATAAATTAAAGATGGGATAATTTGCAGTATAATCAGCTAAATGTCAGTAGGCAACAGGTATTTAACAAGCAGTGTGTGACTCTCAAATAGCTGGTTCTTTGTTCTGAAAATGGACAGAAGAGAATGAATAATCCCCGGTAGGTCTGTTATGAAGCCCAAAGAAATTGCTTGGGGGGAAAAAAAAGAAATGTAGCAAAAAATTAGAAAAAAAGAGCAAAGAAGGGAACAGTCAGATGTGCTCAGTTGCTGTGAGCTGGAGTTTCTCATTCATTCCCTATAGGTCATGAAATATGGGGAATTTCAGATAGAGGAAGTGAAAACTGTCAAACGTAAGTGTTGAAAGCTGGATCCAAAATGGCCTTAAAATGTTTACACAATATGTGAGGCTAATAAAGGTTGTAAAGTCTTAATTTTTACGCCCGTTTAAAATGTAGATCTCCAACTTGCACTTATGCAAGTTTGTATTATTTTCAAGAAAGCAGAAATACTTCCAGTTTAATTGCTGTTATTGCAGGAACTCAGTCCTCTAATTCATATATTAAAAGTGAAAAAAATCCCCATAGCCAATGTAGTATGTTTTACCTGGTGTAAAACTGAGGCTTTTCAGTTCAAAAAGGCTTCTAGGAGCTTAAGTCTCATTGAATTTACTGATGTCTGGGTTCCAAAATGTCCTGTGCCTTTGTGTGTCAGCATATGCCATCTTCTACAAAACATGCTGCCAAAATGAGTAAGAAATGCAAGATGCTTTTAATAGCTCAGGTTAAAAAAAAAATTCTTTACTCCCATTTTCCTTAATTCTCCCAGACATAGACCTTTCAATGTGACTTACTATTGGAAATAGTAGTATGTTTCAAAGTTTCTACAACAGTCTACCTTTCCCCAAATTAAGAACCATGCTGTATAAGAGGTTCTCTGTTAATTTTTCCATTTTGAGCAGAGTGAGATTATGAAGGTATATTCTATGCTTCACAAAGCCCTCATTGGTCCATGTTACTTTCTCTATATTCAAAATCATAATTATTTTTTGGCAACTATGTCATGTAAAAGAGAGAAAAAACAGTATTAAAGAGTCTCTGTGAAGTTCAGAGTGAGATTTATGCATTTATAATGAGAGGCTCTGGGTCTGTCCACACAGGCCTTTACTGACCTACCCAAGAACCTTGTGCGGTGCCCAGTGCAGCAAATCCTCTGTGAGCAGGTAGTGGGAAGCTAATTTATTATACATGTTAGAAATTGTGCAGTCTTGCCTCAGAGAAAAGAATTGAGCAAAGGTCAAGTAAACACAGCAAGGTACTTTGTAAATGGTGTTATTCATAGTCTTGGTAAATTTTGGAGCTTAGCAATGAGAATATGGCTTTGTGGTTAAGACCACAATCAACTACACTCTTCAAAATTTCCATTTTTAAGTATCAACAGTCTCATGTTTGACAAGATGCTGTCCAACTTACATCTCTTTATCTGTGGGGAAAGTAAATTTTTGTGGTCTTGTACTTGGTTCAAAAGGAAAGCAAATATAAGATTTATAATGGAACTCTCTTCATCTCAGAGGTGTCTTTATTGAGCGGCTCTAAGAAGGGTCTTGAGTGAGACGATGAAAGGACTAGTTCATGCATATGACCTCCTGTCTCCCTCCTACATCTTGTCTGCATGACTGCAAAAGCTAAAAATGATTTATCCTCTAAAACCAAAAGGAGTTTCACAATTAAAAGCTTTACTCTCAAGTTTTACATTACTTTATTTGATACTTTCCCTTCTCCTTGTCCATCAAAGTTCTCCCTGCTTCAAATTTAGTCAGCCATGTCCATTCATTAATATCTTCATTGTTATTTTTTTAACTATTAAAGAAACACAGTAGTTTAGCTAAACTCCTTTGGTGAATTCCATAGGGCTGCTGTGATATGAAAATGCAGAGAAATCACAATTCTTGCATATTCTACCTTTTACACAACACCAGAATTACACTGTTGATAAAATAAAATAGTATATTTAGCAAAATTAGTATCAAAAGAGACAAAAGCAACTTCACTTGTTCTGCTGGCCAAATAAAGCAGACAAATTTTGGTGTCAATTTTAAACTGTCTTCTTCATGCCGGGCTGTCACCTTGTCTCCAGCATTCTGTGAGGAAAACCTCTAATTTGTTCTAAAATTATACTCAATAAACATCAAAGGCGCTGAGATACAGTGCCTAAATGCATGGAAGACCATTAGCATCATTCAGTGAGCCCCTCTTGCTCCAGCCATGGTGTCTTGTTAGACAAAATAAATCATCGTTTAGGCACTGTGAGCGTTATGTTAGCTCATTTTTCCAGCAGGGGCCATTATTGCCCATTTATCCATATCTGTGATAAGTCTTTTCAGAACAGGAGTTGCCTCCTCTTTTGTAGTTTTAAGGAACCATCGTAAAGCCATCTGGCCTTGGACCAGCTCTTGGGCTCTGAACGGCCTTTTCTGTTTCAGTGCACACGAGCAATTCCTCTCAGGTCTCAGCCTCACTCAGACGTGTTTGGGAAATGTTAACTCTGTCTTGCAATTTTGTAGTAATGTTTTTCAATCTCTTTGTTGAGATAAATACAAGTTAGGACAGAATGCTCGGGGTGTTCTTTAGTATCTCTTGGGTCCCTGTCTGCTGTTCCTGCTGATCTTTGTGCTGACAGATGGCCTGCTTCTCTGTTCCTTTTCAAAGCTTCTATGTCAATATTACAGTAGCTGTATACCCTTACTTGTCCCTCTTTCCCAGAATTAATTTTTGGGAGTTTGATCTATAACCTGTTTTCCTCTCTTAAGTCTAAGTAATTTTAATTTCTGCATTAATTTATCTTATACATATGTAATATTCCCTGTGTATTCATGGATACTGTTTATCCTAATGATTTTTGACTGTAAATGTATCTAAACAGAGGCCTCATCCTGCCCTGCAGACACTATCCACATTGCCTAGCCTGTGCAGTTTGCTTTTACTAAGAAAAGAGATCATCAAAATTATAATCTCTTTTCAGTCTTGACTGTTTCTGGCAATACTTCTTGGCTCTTCAGCCCGTCCTCCTGGTTTTTCATAACAAGCTTCTGACTTCCATTTGCCTGCAAGAACCAGCAAAATCCATGTGGGTTTTTTTTGTTACTTTCTGACTTATCAAGGAAATAGATTTAATCCCTTATTTTTCCACTTATGCCATATGTCTTTGGGCATGGCGGTTTCTTTCAGTCAAAGGCAGCACTGGAATTCTTGTTGGATCCAATTTGCAACCATTTACCACTTATTTATGCAAAACTTATTGACATAGCAATAATTTCAATTATTTTATTCATCTCACACTTGCTTTGTACATTGCATTTGCAATGCACTTGGAAAATACACTTGGATTTCCTATGAAAACAATATTGGATTGCAGTGTAAAACTCCATATCTTAAATCCCCTTTTAATATGATTCCTGGTAATACTATTATTTCAAGGCACATATTTTAAAGTTTTGAGTCATGGTTCTCCGATTTCTTCCTTTATCAGCATGAAGTAGATAAACTGAAACCAGCAGAATTACTCTGTAACAACATAAATTTAGAAGTAATAATTAGTCTTTGACTAATGGTGAGGAGTAAAAAGATACCATTGAACTGTGTTTATTCTACATTCATGAAGTAACAAACAAGATTATTAGGCACAAAATCAGCACTGTGTCTTACAAACATATTTTGCCCTGCTCTGTGCTTTTTCTGTGTCCCTGTCTACCCTTGTTCCGTGTTGTCTGGTCCAGCATTACCTCTGCATGTTCACCTCTACCCCCTCCCGACCTCACTTCCATGGAGATGTTAAGGGTTTGGATCTGTTCTGCACTTTAAATCCCATGAGAGATCCGACTGGCTGATTCGTGAAGGTACAAAGCCACACACTGAACAATAACCTGAGAAATGCTTAGGGAAACAAACATTATATATCAATATTAAACACAGAGGTATTTGATAAGCTGGAAATATGGGAAACATTTGCACTTCATTTCTAGAGCACTGCTTCTATTAACATCGATATTGAACTTAAAAAAACAGATTCTGAAAACAAGCTACAGCAATACTACCAGGAAATCAGGTACTACAGTTACATGTGTACACTGAGATAACAGTTAAAAAGCCCTGCAAAACCTTAATAATTTCTCCTTATGGAAGAGGTTGTCATTGTTTATTTTATTTTCAAATTTTACTCCTACACGAGAGACATGATTTTAAATGCTTTTATCAGGTCTTCTGAACTAATAGAAATTTGTACTTGCCTAACATGATTAGTATTATTTCATTTATCTACTTTGCTGTTAATTCTTGATTATGGTGGCAAACTAAAGATTTAATGACACTTTAGAGCTTTGTTAAATCATAGTGTATGTTACACATGTTATTTACAATGTCCAGTACAAAAAATAAAAGGTTTCCTAAATCTTGGAAATGATGGCATGTAAATTACTGGTTTGCTCCCTTTGGAGGCATAGGGTAAATATTCCTGCAAGCATAATACCGAAATGTTAGAACTAAATGGTAACATGTGTCAAGGAACTGTACCCTGCACACTTCTCACTTTTCCTTCTCATCCTGTCCAACTGCTTCTTTTCTTCCCTATATGTTTCTTTATGATTTTCTTGACTCCAGTACTCATTTCCAATCAAAAACAAAAGCAAAACAAATGAAAAACAAACTAACAAAAAAAAAAAACAAAACAAACCCAAACGAAAAAAACCCCAAACCAACAAACCCACCACACTTAAAGTAAAATATGGAAGCAAAATTCAAGTCAATCCTTCTCTTTTCTGTCCACCTGAATAATTGGCTAGAAGCACCTTATGTCAGCATAAGCACTTTTGACACTCTCCTCCATTAATTTTCAATCTCCCTGATGTAGGTCAATCGTATCAGTGCTGCCCTTCAGCCAATATTAGCAGAAACGGTCCTTACTTGTCTTTCACATTTGCTGGTTTGTTGTTTGCTAATCATTTCTTCTCTTCTAGTTGGGCAGAAGTCTGTGTTTTCTACCTTCATATAGATTTTTAGTCGAGGACTATATAAGGAATGGACAGAGCATAGGTTCTGAATGTGGTTTAGGATTTAAAGAGGGCAAATGAAATGGATAAAGTTCATTAGTGCTGGGCTAAACACAATACAAAACACACGTTTTGCAAAAGTCTAGTGTTATTACCGATGACATTAATATCCCTTTAGGGAAAAGAGAAAGTATTCAGGGTGCTGCCATATCTCTGCAACAATCTGTTTAGGCCAACAAAAGAAAAATACTGCTGGACTTGTATTGGAGGTCAAATCCATGCTTGCGGGGGATGGATAATTTTCACTGAGTTATAGGAAATGAAGCTTCATTCCAGAATGTATTGTAGGAAAATGAAATATAGGAGACTCCATACAGTGAGCTTCCACACGGATGACAAAGACATCATCATGTTGATAGTAATAGAAAGAAAGCAAGAGAAGTCAAAAAATAGCTAGTAATTTCTATAGGGATAGTAAAGCTAAAGAACTTCTAAAAAGTGATAGGTTTGTTCTATAAAGAAAAATGTGGTCTCTTTATAAAAATCCAGAAATGAATTCTGAGTTGCCAAAACTCACTGCATGGAATCTTCATCCTGAAATTTTACTAAAGGAAAATTGGAAGAAGAATCGCCTCTGAAATTTAAAAAAGGTGGGAGGCAAGAAGGGAAGAGAGACAGAAAAAGTCATGGAGAAAGCAAGTGTGAAAGAGGAAGGGAAAAATATATAAAGACAATTATGAAATGTAAAATAATTTTTTAAAAAAATTAAAAGAAATCTTTCAACCTCTCTGGACATTTTGGAAAGAGTGAGACTGCCTAGCTTTTGAATATGAAATTCTGATTCATTTTTGCAGTTCTCCAGGGAAACTGTTCTGATACTATGATCCTACATTCAAAGGACAACTGTCAAGAGAAGCTCTTTACTTTTAGTATGAGCAGATATATATTGTGTAGCTCTGAGAAGTTAATTTTGTATAAAACCAGCATCTGATTGTACCACAGGAGCAATAGGTCCTGTCATGAGATTGCATTATTAACAATATAACCCATTTCCTATAAGAGTAGTGACCTTTTTTTTTTTTTTTTTTGTCTTCTATCTAGATAGCAAATTTTCTCAGCTATCCAGTCATTCATTTTAAGTCCCAAAGATTCTCTATTGGCAGTGACTCAGATCTGTCCACTGTTAATTTTTTTTTGTTACTTAGTAGATCTCTTTTCTTCATAGATGTTTGAATTGTCTTTATTACTGGTGGTCTGACTGGGAGCTGTATGGCCCAAGAGCTGCTGCTGTTGTTTAGGACTGGCTTTATGCTCATTTTAGTAATCTTACTTCTTTACTTTTCAGCTTAGAAAGCATCCCTCTTCAACTAAAGACTATAATACCCTTGCATTAGGAATTATGACTTCTATGGAAGGATTTAGAGTAGACAGAGAGTGTTAGAGAGCCATGAGCTGTTGTGCTGAGATGCTGATCCCTGAGAGCAGCCAGCTGCACAACTCCAGACACTTGGCTCCCAGGAACTGCCCTGGCTGCTCAGCAGCATTGCCTGCCTCACACAGTTTATGCTACTGAACTGGTAAAGGGTGAGTAAAAGTACTGGATGAGCAAAAGCTGTGAAAGTGAGATGAGAATGGCCTTTACAGTGGTCACATTACTCCGAGTTGAGAAGTGAGGTGTTTATTGTAGCCCAGCAATACCACTCAGCCACCTGGAAGTCAATCATCTTCCCCACAGAATTCCTGCAGAGGCTGAAGTTGAAAAATAGGAAAACCAAACAAAGGCTAGAAAAATGCATTATTATTATTATTAATGCTACAAGGCAGTGTAAGAAATATTACTGTGCCTAATGCAATGAAATGGTTGACCAGAATTTGCTACTGTAGCCAGTCACAAGCCAAGCCAAGACTCTTCTCAGAAGCTCAAATCCACCCTTCCAAGAAGTAAGAATGAAAGAAATGGTGCCATATTCCTTAAACTTTTTAAAATCTCTAGAACCCAGCCTTCATTTCTGGTAGATATGCACATTTCTTTCCCTACATCTACTTCCCAAACAGGACCAAGAATATTATGAAAGAGTGTTCTTAACAGCATTTTTCCTGAGACCAGAACTAGTAAGCACTAGAAATCTCATGTGAAAAATCTGTCCCTGAAAGCTTTCCAGCTCATTCCTCCAGATTCAAATGACTTGGATGCTCTTCACATAGTCATCTGAGCTTTCAGCTGTTTATCCAAAACAAACACAAATTATGAAAATTCTGACATTGCCCAATGCTACTTGCATGATGCAAGCACATGTGGCTAATCCTTGCCCCATTTAGCATCACTCTGGTGTCAATTCCCACAAGAAATTTTATTCTTGACATGGTTTAGGAGCATTTAATCTGATCTGACAATGTTCAGTCCACTTCCCAAGTCCCTGAATGATTTATTTTGATTTGCTTCAGTAATGTGTCCACTGCTTTTTGATTAAGACATCAGTATTATATGTGACCTACATACTTCCTTTTGCATTTCAGGATCTAGTTTTCCACAGACTATCTGAGAATCCTATCTATCTTAAATGGATCAAATACTATAGTAGTTGTTCCTGGAAGTTGCTGTTAGAAGAAACATTTGGGATTTAGTGCACTGTAATGGCTGTTCTTTTCAAATTACTTCCAAGTGACTTACACACTGAAAAATTAGATGTAATTTCGCAGACTAATAATTTTTCCAATAATACTTCCATTTGGATTTTAGCAGACTAAAGAGTTTTAAGCAAAAATAAGCGTAGAATTCAAAATGTTCATTCTGATGGTTAAGATCTATGAACTAAGGATTGTTTTCATAATCAGTTTTCTGCTTTGGAATCTTTAAAGCTCATCATGTATGGTTCATGAGAACCCTGAACCAGACACTTCCAAGTTCCACCCAAGTTGGCAATATTACTGATCTTGCAGTACAAGCATCCCTTACTGATGCTAATCTCAGTAGACATAAATCCTTAATGGCAAAAGCCTAGTTGTCGAAATGTGATGTATATCCTTTAATCTTTGCCGTAAAGACATAGGTGAAGCATTACAATCTCATGATACATTTGTGATAGGGCAGAGTTCATAGTTTAATCTATTAGTGCATGACTACAGAATTTACCATTTTTTAAACAGTGTAGCTATCTACATTTGTGTTCACACTGAGATCTGCTCTTCAGTGCATGGGCAAACAGCAATATAGTACACCAGGAGTAAACATGTTGCTGTCCAATTTAATTAGAACTAAAGCTGCTCAACAACTCTGTTGGCACACAAAGAATAAAAATTAACATTACTGAACTTTCCAACCCTTTTGTGGCTTTCTGTGCACTTCATAATTTAAACACATATACATCTTTTTTGCCCTGGTGGGTGTGGTGCTGATTAAAAGAGATAAACTCAAGCCAAATACATTGATCGTAGATTAAACTTTCTAATGTGTTGCAGAAGGCAATAGATAATTTCTACTGAACAGGATTAAAGAGGTTAATCTGTGCCAGCAGTCGATGACAGGCTTGTAAGGAGAAAAATCCAATGATGCTAACGCTTCAAAAAGTTGCATTGATGATTATTAACAGCATTGATGATGGACTTCTCATTAAAGATTACTAATTCTGTCTTTCTTGCATTTCCCCTTTGACTTGAGTAGTTAGTGAGTTTTTAGAACTTCCATGGTTTTTTCCCACAAAGAGAAGAAAGCTTTCTGCAAGGCAGACAACATCCAAGATGTTTTTCAGCTGGAGTCTTGAAGAGAAGTCCTCCAAATTAACAGCACGTTCTGAACAATACACTTGACTCTAAACAAATCAAAGTCCCACAAAATAATTGTTTCCATGTTGGGTTTGAAAAATCAAAAAATAAGGTAGCTGAAACAATCTTAATGAAATTCCCCAGAAAGTGATTACTCCCACATTAATTATGAGCCCCTCACTGGCCAAGTGCCCGTAGTGACAGCTGCTAATTCTCTGTGCCAGCTTCTCTTTGCTACTGGCTGGGTGTCTCAGGCCAGCTCCTCTGCTGAGGGCTGCACTGGAGGAGCAGAAAAGCCTCAGAGAAGTCTTTGCATGTGTAGACAAATAACCCTGTAATTTTCTGTGGCCAAGCTTACGACTCACACATTTTCCCAGGTGTCATTCTCCAAAAGTATGTATTACTGAGGCATGAATGGAGAAGAACTAAAGGAAACATGGGGATGAGTTCAGAATGATTTTGCATGTACAAGAGAGGTTCAATACTTCTTTTAAAAGATAGAAAGGGAGAATAGACTGGGAGAGAGCCATGAGTCCCTGCAGTGGTGAGGGCTGGCCAGGCTGGTCTGCTGCAGAAATGCTTCACTGGCAGCTCAGCCCAGCGAGGACAGAAAAGTGGCAGTGAATGCCCTCGTTTAATAGCACGTTTTGTCAGGACTGTTTTCTGAAGGCAATTATGGGCCAATCTATCTGAAGGCTTATCTGCATTGGCATTAGAGGATGGAAAGGAAAATATTTTCAGCTGAGACCAGCGCCAAATCTATCCTCTTCTGCCACTGCTTTGAAAGACAGCTGCCAGCCTGAGTACCAAGAAGTGAAATATGCACCAAAAGCCAGGACAGCCCCATGTTGGAGGTCAGAGCAGCAGCATAATCAGGAATTTGTGAGGTGATGCATGGTTTTGCCGAACATTCACAAAGAGAAAAATAAATCTGATCTACTAAATAAATGGCAGTTCCAAAATATTTTCTCAGTTCTAAAATTTACTCTGTCTGAAGCAATGTCTGCAGACAACCCATTCGCTCAGGTAGCACAAATGTTCTGGACACACCACAGGCTTGTGGAATATTTTTCAGTGTTTATGTTGGTTCAATACAAAAGTGCATAGCCTTAGAAACAGTTGATTGAACTGCATTGCCACTGCATTTTCTAGAGAGCCTTTTTCCCATTTTACTGCAATTCTGTGCTCATTGCTATGGTATCCTAATACCTGTGAGAATAATTATAACACTGTTCCATTTAGCACAATGTTCAGAAGTATTTCACTGAGACTTTTATATGGTGTTTCCAGCCTTTAGCTTTCTCCACTCACCCCTGACATCAGGAGAAATTGATATCAATCTCCTGTGAGCCAGCTTAATGGTTTTTTTCTCTCTGAATAGTGTTATTTGACCTTCTCTATTTACAATAATTAGGTTTATGCATTCTTTTGGCTTAGTAGATCGTGAAGAATAAGCAGAAATGGAGAGGTTTTCTCTACTGTTTTCTTTTTAAATGTTTAGCACTTTGCTACTAAAATAAATTGATAGGCTGCACAGAATAAAATATGTTCTTTAATATCTGCTCTTTTAGCTGGATCCAAATACATTGTATTACCCATATATATCCGAAAACTGCTAAGAGAAAAATTCTTTCTTAATGAGCCCAGCCCATTTCTGCTATGATAATGAAGTCATCTAATTGAATAATTACAAATCACATTGGAATAAATCGTGCAGCTCACTAAACTATCTACTAAATTCCCTTCTGTCTGCTTTTATCAATTTCATTACACAAAGGCTCCATTTGTTTATCTTGACTTATATCTTGAATTATATCTTTTAATACCTAAAACAGAAACAGTGAAAGATTTTTCCAATTTTCCCATCCTAATTTTCATGAAGCACTACTTAGAGGGATGGGATTGATCAGTTCTCTGATAGCAGCTTTCTTTAGAGTGATTTCAATCCAGCTGAAGGATAACACCCTTTCCCTTGTTTGATGGCACTAAACAACATTGCATGTTTATTTTCACTAAGCCTTCCCAACCTATTGTTGCCTCCTTCTGCTCCTCAGGTTTTAAAAGAAAAGTCTCTGTTAGAAAGTAAATTTTTAATGTATTCCTTTCTTTTTTATTATTATTCTGTTTTTAACCTGGTACATTTTCTTATTTAGATAGAACTGTAAAAAGAGAAAAAAATGGATCTGAGATTTCTCCAGACCTTCTAAGATTATGTTGATGATACTTCATCACCATCACCATCATGTTCAGAAAAAAGGTTAAGGTAGGTGAGAAAAAACCAGTTAGTCTCACTGCTGAAGGATGATTAAAACCCTCCTGAAACAGGTGAGATTATGGAAATGGAATAAAAGTGAATGAATGAATGAACATGTAGTAACAACACACAGGTTATTTAAAAGAGCATTTATCGAAGATAATGCCAACATCACCAGTTTTCTAAAGCTGTCCACGGCATTCAGCTTATTTATATATAGAAATAGACAATGCTTTATTCCTCACTGTTAGATTTCAACTCTCCACGGCTTTGTACTGTTTTCAAACATGCCATGATGCATCTGCTCCATGTCTGTTGCAGACAAGCTATGTTCCATGACATGCAGTTAAAACTGACTTTTTTAAGCTGATATTTCACAGTCAACTGTATGGCCAAAGGGCAGTTCTGATCTTGTCTGAACTCTTAAGCAGACAAAAAAAAAATCCACTTTTTTCTTTGCACCTGCACTGTGTGGCATTCTTCCCTCTCAGCTTGCTTAAGCTGCATTGAGAAAATCACAAACTACTAAGCTCCACTGCTGCTTTCCAGTTTGAGGCACACAGGCTGTAGTTTGCCCTTCCTCTTCGTGTGAGGGGTCTATCCCTGCACTCATGACAAGAAAAAAGACAATGAAACCATGTAGTTAAATATTCAGAGCTGGGAAAATTGGAGAAAACTGCTGTTAAGTTTGAAATTTGAAAATAGTCCAGTAGGTGAAATTTCAGGTTGAACTGAATGACATCTCTTAAATATTCATGGCCCTGGACAGAATGAAAAGGAAAGTGAAAGGGTAACATGAAGACATTACCTCCAAGAAAAGCAACGTGTTGTGGAGGCCCATTTTGTTAATTTTTTTTTGTTTTTAGGGAGTCTAAGTTCTCTTTTCAGACCCTATAATAAATATTTTCCCTTATAACTAAAAATGACCACAGGAATCAGAATACATGGAAGCAGAGAGCTCTTGTTCCCAGCAAAAGGAAACTTCTAAGGGAAAATAAATTACCTGCACAACAGGAATTTGTGTACTTGCTGGAGACCATCATATTGACCCTTAAGTTGCCTCTCTTTTCTCTCTGGCCTATGATTGCCATTCCTGTGTAATTATCAGAGATATTTTAAGTTATGCTAAAAGTTTTTTAAGTCGTTGCATTGATAACAGCAAAAGTGTTCTGTAAGCTTTGCAAATGAACCAAGAGATTATAGCACAAAGAACTTTTCCCCACTAGGTCATCATTAACTTGTTCTGATCAAAAACGTAATGACAGAAAAATGTTGACATCCAATTAACAGTGCATTGTGGCATATATATTGTGAGTATCTGGATTTAGCCCAGATCCTTTTCACAAGATGAGAAATAATCAATTTAATTGAACACCCACCTTGCCAGTCTTGATAATATTTAGCACAAAACCTTTTATTTTGATTGCAAGTGCTTTAGGGGAGACACTGTTTATTACTGTGCTTGAAAAATTCTACACCATCATCATCATGGTGAGGGCTGTGTCTCACAGACTTGAAGCAACTTACTGTGCTATACTTATAATTGGAGACAAACAAAAGAGCTGTTTTTAACAACTATCAGACTACTGCCTTTGAAGAAGCATATGATGTGTAACTGTTATACCTAAATTATTAAATACTCATACTAAGTGCAAGAGGTTCATCTTTTGATTCACACAGATTCTGAGTTTGTCCAAAACAGTTTTCTTGTCTCCTGTTATCATGTAGAAAAAAATTTTGGAAACAAACAAGTCTATCTCTAACAGAGTATGAGGAAGGAAGTAAAATTGCCAATCTCTAAACCTTAGAGGTCCACCAGCACTTTTGTACTAATGGGAGATAATGCAAAACTTTGAGCAGATTCTTACAGCATTCCAGTCACATGAATATCTGTGGAACAGAAAAATGGTGGCTCACAGTGACTAATCCCATAAGCACTAACCAAACTGCATACATGACCAAATGATTAATTCAACATGACTAAAATAAGTGGGTACCAGAAATTAGAGAAACTGAAAGAAATTACCTACTGCATGCATGAGAGTTTTCTCAGATAACATTTGTTTTCATCTCCAGAGTAACATACCTTATTAACTCATCATCTGTTGTACACTTAGGTTTGCTGGGCACAAGAGGCCTAATAAGACTAAATGGTCTAAGCCTTGTTGGACCCATGCAAAGAAATCTTTCTCTAATCAAAATATCTGATGAAATAAAACCACATCTGATAAACATCAGATAAGCATGGATTGGGTTTTATGGCTCTCACAATGAGCTAGAGAACGAGGGGACGAATCAGACTTTGGGCACTCTATGAATTTGACAGTGACTGAGAGAGAAATGGAGGGGGAAGAAAGGAGGGGATTAAAAAAGTAGTGACCACATAACAGTGAGCCAGGGGAAAGGAACAACTGTTTCAACATCAATTTGTCACTGCAGGGGTCTTTAATTTTGGAAAGTGAGTAACAATTAGGTGTAGGAGGGAAGTCAAAGCAGTGGTGAGACGAGAAGAGCAGGGCTACCTACTGCAAAAATAGAGGGAACATGGTTGCAGAGAAGAGTGATTAGCTTTGCTGGCAGGCAAAGGAGCTGGGACTGCAGAATTCTTCAAACTCTTTTTTCCTTTTGAAATCCATCTTTTGATGATACTGCCAGTAATTAAGGTCACCACACTAGGGCATTTAGTGTTTGCTGTGAGGAGAATCATCCTGAATTTGACAAATAGCATTTGTGTTTGTCTTAACTCCTTATCAAACAAGACAAGAATTTTTACTCAGCTGCAGGAACAATTTTTCTTGCCTCTCTGAAAACTCAGAACACTGGATATTCTCACAAGATTTCCAACATATATATGCCTTCAGAAATATCAGCAGAGACTTTTTCCAAAGACTCCATTTCAGTATTGAAGGTTTAACTTCAGAAAGAAGAAAGTATAAATATAACATGGAGGATATGATTACAAAAACTCCCATGCTCTGTAGGCATACTAATTTAAATACAGTGCCAAAATACATGGTTGGAACAGAATTTTCACCACCCAGATAAAAAAAAAAAAAGAGGAGTAAAAAAAGTTGTATCTGCTACGAAATACTTATTAAATATACCTTAAATGGCATCTGTGTACACAATGCTATTTCTAATGTAGCTTTTTGTCTACTAGATTACTGTCCTGATTTGGAAGAGACAGTAGAGGAAGATGGCACCAGAGAAAAAATTATTTTCATGGAAAATAATAAACAACTCAGTTTCTCTAAAGATAAGATGGAAAATTCTTGAGCTGAGTTGCTGGAGCACCTTCAACTCATTTTAAAGCATTTTGTGAGGGTGATTCCCTCATTTCTTTCTAATCTGTTCTCCCAACACCTCCACTGGCAGCAGAGCTGGTTCACAGCTCAGCAGCTCCATGTAAAGCACAACTGGCTCCTCAGAAGCCCACTGGAAATAGGTGTCAGCCTATTCCTCTTAAGAGAAATATCTTCTGAAAAGAAAATTACATCAAATGATTTATTGGCAGTATTGGTGTTTAAAGCCAATGGAACAAAAATCACTTTTTAATAAGAACAGACTCCATACTACAGATTCAGCTAGATCCTTAGTCACAGCTTCAGCTTCAATGTGATTTTGCTAAGCACACAGAGGATCTCCAAAAGACATCTCTTAGTAGGACATGCAGGGTACATTTTTAAAGCTGGTTCTATAAAGGAAAGCACAGCTCCTGAGAGAGAACAGATTTTGCAACCACAGAAGCACTTTCACTATCTTTAATGGAAAAGAAGACAAGAATGTAGGAGAGTAGCTTTGCATTAAATACAACTTCTAAAAATATTTATTTCTCTGAGTAGTTCAACATTACTATAGCCTCACTTGAACTCACTGTTCATGTATCCTACTTTTAAATGCATTAGGAGCTTTTTTTTTCTCACTGTTCTGAAAATACAGAGCTTAATGAAGTTTTAGTCCATGACCTAGGCTCCTGGATTGTACCTGCTGATGACAGATATTGTCAGCTACGTGTGTATTTCTATCCAGCAGAGTATTTTAATAAACACAGTGTTCCAGTCTAAGAATATTGGCAGAAAAACTGAAACTTATCATCTGAAACACTTCATAAACAAGATTATTGTGAGGATGAAGAGATGAAAAGTTCCATATTTGTATTTGTTACTGAAGAGGAATCTTCAATAGATGGCTTTACTCACTAGATTGAAGTTGTGATATGAGGATATGACAAAGAAGGAAGGCCAAAAGGATTTTTAATTAAATGGTAAGAACGAGCTGAAAATGATGCTATCCTTTGAATAGGATTGGAAGGAGTCCACAGGTTCTTGGGCTGACTAAACATTGCTCTCATCTCTGTCAGTTATCATTCCCATGAGAATTTTCCCATTTTCCCAATAAATCCATCCCAAATATTTCAGATCTGTTTTCTGACTGTGGACTGTAGCTCTTTGATCGGGTAGAGCTTTGCTGAAGTGCTGACCTTGTCCTGCTGTGCACTACACAATGCTGCTTTTCACCCCATCCACTTAGCTGGAGATCCTCTGCTTTTTCCAGCTCTCCTGGGAAATAAGATGTAGACATTCACTCAGCACTACTTTTTATCCTATGCTTTCTGCCACCTTCTTATCATCCATTCTTTCTTCCTTCCCTCCTCTCACTTTTTTTGTCTGTGATTTTTTGAACACAAAGAAAAACTTGTAGGTGCAACAAAATACCGAATGTAGCCAGAGCAGCCAAAAGGTTGGAGTCAGTATAAAAGGTATGGAGTCAAAATTTTGGCCAATCAGAACTCATGGCTGCAATTTTG
The DNA here is from genome assembly GCA_013398615.1 of Brachypodius melanocephalos. Classification (NCBI taxonomy): domain Eukaryota; kingdom Metazoa; phylum Chordata; class Aves; order Passeriformes; family Pycnonotidae; genus Brachypodius; species Brachypodius melanocephalos. The sequence continues at coordinate 7,803,339 of VZSR01000920.1, forward strand.
AACTACCTGTACAGACTTTATTGCTCTGTTTAGAGCCTGTGGGAGGTATTTGACAAGCAAGAGTGCTCAGACAGCTATTCCCTACTCTTTTCCCTGTTCCTCTGAGAATGGCTTATATTTCTCAAAACAGCACTGGTGTCAGGCACCCACTCACCATTTATCTTCCCAAGCAATTAATCACAATAATGTGCAGTTTAAAGCAGTTTCTGGGGGTTTTTTTCCCTGAAATGAAAGAGTCACTCTTTTCATGAATATTATTGGTCATGAATCACAGTGATTTCCAGCCGTGCCATCAGTTATAAACACAGCTAATTGAAGTGCCAATAGAGCTGCCTCTCTTCAGTGAGACTCCTGCCATGAATTTCACTGGCCATCAATCACTGTATCATCAAAGAAGAGACTCCCTTTCACTCCCCTCCATTGACCTGAAACCAAGACATCAGTATTGTCTTCCTGAAGTTACCAGGCTGTGTGATGTCATAAATACACATCTAATCAGTTAACCAAGTAAAATGCTGCCTCTCTGTGCTTATGTTGCTTTCAAATCTCAGATCAGGTTTTTAGATCTTTGCATTAAACTGGTATCATCAGAGAACTCAGCAGAGCTTCCTCTCCAGCCCTAAGATCTCATGCCAAGTTAATATTTTCCACATTTTTTACAGGGGAGAGACATGGATTCAGCTGTCTAAAATGTGATTCTGTTTTCTCTCCTTGGACATACAAAAAGTGCTGCCTCCAAGCTGTTAGTGAGTGCTTTTAGGATGTACACTGCTGCACAAATGATAAGTAGTAACCAAAATCTATCACTTTTGTTTCTCAGTGATAGCATTCATGGGAAATGAATCTTGTGCTGGACTGTGAGTAAGGAAGAGGAAGACTGGGAATTTAAATCGTTCCTAGCAAAAGAACAAGAAAATGGATTGCCTCTGCTGCCTGTAACTTTAAACACAAAGCAGTGTGAGAGCACAGAATTCAGTAATTCTTCTGGATCTTGTGTGAGAGAAACCATAGTTTAAAAAAAAAGAGGCTGAATTTGTTTCCTCTTTAGATGGTGAAGTATCAATCTACAAGCAACAGAGGAAATCTGCACTAAAGTGAATGAATTCATCAACTCTTATAACACCCACTTGTCACCCACACAACACATTAATTGCAGTACAACAAATTTTACTTTCATAAATTGTGTTGATACACAATCAGCCTGTCACCTTCAGAACCAAAGCTACCCAATAATGTCACTTCCACCCAGTTCACTGCCTCTGGTAGCTACAGTCGCTTCCATCACTTTCAGCTGTGATCTTCAGCCAAAAGTGAATGATCCCTTCACCTATTTCAGGTGCCATTAATTGTTCCAGACAGAACCAGCCATCACTATCTCTATTAACCACCAAACCATGACCTCTACTCTTCACCTCTGGTTTTCACTGACCAAGAATTCTTCCTCATGACTTCCTGACATTACCATTGATTCCTTCAACTACTCCACTTTTCTTAATCATTCTTTCAATAGCTGGAAATCTGAGGCATGGCCCTAATTCATCTAGGCTATCTAGTCCTTACAGGTACCAACAGAACTTCAAGACATCTGTGGTGCATCTTCAATGCCAGGTCTACACGATGAGACATGGCATGAGTGGCTGGCAAAGCCAGGCTCTCTGCTGTCTGAAGGATGTCTAGAGATGCACCTGCTCAAGAGCCATCTCACAGGGACTCTCTTTAGGCAGACAACATTAATAACAGATTTTAACAAAGCTGGAGTAGCTGGTTTATACAGGCAGCTGCAGAGCTGTCTACAGCTTGCTGGTTTTGTCCTGTCTTTAGAGGCCTCCCTATGAATCCCACCTTCCCCTTCAAAGCTCATCCAAACATGGTTTTCTTCTGGTCCTTAGTGTTCTACTGCTTAAACTTGGACTTGTCTGTTCCACTGATCCCCATACCAGCCCAATGGCTCACAAACTATATTCTAACTGCTGGCCCTATAAACTACCAGAGCAAGTTAACCACAACAGTCAGCAACTAACAAAATTCTCACTCTCCCTACTGCAGCAGACCCCTCAGAGCAGAACGAGAGAGCACTTCCCTCTATACTTTCAGTACCTCATCCTTTTTTGTTGGAATTAGTTGGGGAAGTGGACTGGGAAGAAATTTGACAAAAATATTTTTGGGGCCATTTTCTTGGGCCAATGGGAGTAATTATCTTATGTGAACTCGGAAGATGATTAGGCAAGAAATACAAGTCCACTGCACATGCATGTAAAAAACACTCTGTACTGACAGGACCAAAAATGCCAATATATCCAGTAGGCTGAGCAGAGTGAGTTATGACTGTCCATTATGAACAAAAGAACTCTCTGGTAAGCTAAAACATTTTCCAGTACCTAATTTAACCATTTTCCATACCTTCCAATGTGATTGAGACAGTGAATTGTTCACTTTCCCCAGAGAAGTTCCTGGGTACGGTAATTGTATCAGAATAGATTCAGAAATGACAATTCATGTGACCTTTTCCTCCACTTGCCTCGTGAATAAATATCCATTAGTTTAACAATAATGCAGATGATCATAGCCTATTGCCTGTTTTCAATTCCCCTGAAGCATTAAGCTTATTGGAAAAAAAAATCTGGACATTTTAATATAAGAGATATGAAAAAGAGACATCACTATTAGTCTAGGTCTAACCCTAGTCCCATACCTGAAATATTTTGCATTTTGCAAAAGAAAGAACTCTTGACTCAGTCTCAAAGGGTGAATGACTTTATACTTAATTTCAAATAGATAAGGTCTGTCAAGATTAGAATAAGATTATTGAATGTCTCCTTTCTTTTTCCTTGAGTTAATATAGTACATCCCGTGACACAAAATCAATAGTGTCTAAAAAATGTAGACTGAACAGTCTACAAGAAAATAAGAGCACGAGGAATTATGAATGCATCATACGGAACTCCCAGGCCACACAATTTAGAAGTAAAAGACAGTGTACTTTTGTGCAGAGGTCATCACCAGGCAGAACCCAGTGGATTACATTCCTCTGGTGGGGAAAGCTGCAAAATATTGCACTATGACAACTTCATTGAGAGCCTGGAAAGGAGAAGCTCTGAGACCTCTCTTCCCACTGTTATTGCTGTCACATATAGTCCTCATCCCCTTGAGCCTCATCTGCAGCAACCTAAAAAACTATCTCTCCACTATCCACATGCTGCAAGGTTTTAACACATGAAAATTAATAATAGACAATGGCCATTCATTTAGAAGTAAAGAACACCCTGTCCAATCTGCTTCAGTCTACACAGAAAATTTTCACTGAGAGTCTACACAGAAAATTTTCACTGATTACTTAGATTATATAGATTTATATAAATTATAAACATACCCAGATAATCTCCTCTGTAGAAGTGTAATGGAAGGATGCACAGCTTTGAGTGTGACACATTAGACCTTATGTCCTGTATCTATTTTTGGTACTACCAAGTTAAATATTCATCAAGTTCTTTCTGATGAATGCAGGTAAATGGGTTCCATGTTTGGTAACTACAAGCTGAAATTGCTCTTCTGTTGCTTTCTGCTTCTTTTCTTCTTTGTACACATGTGCACTTTATTTCCCTTGCTCATCAAATGATTTTAGAAAAAAGATTATGCAATCAGAGCTTATTTGAGGTGCAGAAGGGTTTAAAACTTTAAAAATGGTCTGTATAATATTCAGTCTGTTCACTGCTCAGTAGGTGTGCCATAACAAAATATCTACACTCATAAAGAAATCCTCTATGTCCAGCTAGGTCCTGGGCTCTTCTGGATTTCTGATGATGCCACACTGTGATTAAACCTTGGTTTGGTATTTATTTTCATTTGTTATTACTCTCACCTATTCACTTTGGCTTAATTCACCTACCCAGGAAACCCTGAACCATCAAAGACATTTCCTTGCCTCCCACTGACCAGGCTGGTCTCATTACATGGCTTTAAGCTTTTCCAAGATCAGAGCTTTTGGTTACACATTGGAATTAGGAGAGGCCCTTTTGTAGGTAAGACAGCCTGCACAATGGGCTGTGATCCTGGCCTGCAGCTCTTCACAGCACTGTCAGGTGGATAAATAATAGTGATGTGAGTCACAGCACAAAGAGATACCTTACAAACAAAGAAAAAATGCACAGAAGACTGCATTCCTTGCTTATGATTTGAATGATTTAGCAGCTGGTTTCCCCTTACAGCAATAAATGTCATATAACAGATAAGCAGCTGTAGAAAAAAAACCTTCACTTAGTATATGCACCACTGGAGCTTGTTGCAGATTTACATTTTTAGGAAATTATGTCCTTAGCATTCCTATTTTTGCCGGTGTTTGTATAAGGAGTATTGTGTTCCAATTTATTTTTAATGCGCAACTTACCCCTCAGTGCCAGCCATTCTTTGAATGAAGTGTTGCTTCTCCATGGGTATTTTTGCGTAAATATTTTATAACTCAACTAAATAAAAAATCACCTTGTAACTATTTGAGGTTAAACTGCTGAAAAAGCACGATTCCATTCCACTTCCACATTTATTCATTTATTCACATTATAACATTATATGTTATTTTGAGGCAAACTCTCGGTTCTACTCCAGTTTGCTTTAAATGACAAGACAGTAAGTTTGTTTTCAACATGATTTGGAATAAAACAAATCTGTTACTGATACAGAGCACCTGTGCTATAATTTAAATTATGGAGTAATTGCTGCAGACCTATTTAAACCTGGTATTAAAAAAATCCAAACAGCTTTCTACACTGTACAGACTCTCTGAGTTCTTTTGAAATCAGGGTGTGCTAAAAAACAAACACATATAGAATATTTTTATTTTAAATGCAAGAGAAATTACCAGCATGGAAAATGGTCAAGAATCCATTTTATGATCAAACTGAATGCTGCTTCAACACACTGAAAAAAAAAATCAATTTTATGTCAATAGTGTCTATCTGTATATGGTTTTAAACAGATATTTGAAAACTGGGCCACTTACCATCTGAAGTCTTGTTATATCAACACAAAGGAAGAAAAAGAACATTATGATGATGCAGAGGTGTTTAGGGGATACACCTGTGAGGACCCCATTCCTCATTTATTTATGTCTACGATTGAGGAAGTCCAAGTAAAATTATTTCCATAAAATTAATAAGAGAATAGGGATTTATAAAAAGGTTTCATTACAGATCATAAACAAATTCTGGAAGCACAAGCATACAAACTGTCATCAGTATAAAAGCACAAAAGGAAAAAAGAGACTTGCTTCTAATCACAGCTAATGCCAGTTGAGGAAGTCTGTTGCCACTGCTGAATGAGATCTCTTTTCTTCATTTATCATCAGAATCAAAATCCCATGACTAGTGTTTTAATCAGTTTTGCCACAAAGAGTAAATGCCTTAAGGGTCTACATAGCAATTCCTTTCCACAGGAAAGATTTACTGGAAGCATCATTAAATGGAAGTGAAATATATTTGTTTTGCTCTAAACTATAGGATGAGAGCACCATCCTCTTCAGAAGCCAGGAGAATCTGGGCCTCAGCCCCTGTAGACAAGGTCAACTACATTTCATGATAAATAATTATAGCAAACTCAGGGCACTTTGGCAAATTTGCAGAAGCAAAGATCTGCTTAATGTAAGAAATCCACTTATGAAGAAAAGTCAGTGAAGATCATCATGAGTTCCCTGTCTTGAGGAATACAAATCTCTCTAATCAGAGCAGAAAGCCTAACTGGCATGATAAGGACTTCCAGTACAGTTTGGAGTGCTACTTAATATTATTCAGACACACAAACACTGAAATAAAGCAGCTTTTCTTTGCCGTCTGCCTTGTTAATGAGCATGTTCCTCCATCCTGAGTAATAACTACAGCCCCTGCCAGGTCTTGGATGACCTGGGTCTGGATTCAGTGTGTCTTCCCTGAAATGCTAGAGCATCTGTCAAGGGAAATAGAAAATCATGTCCTGTCTTTAGAAAGTGTTGAACTGAGTAGGTGGGCAATGAATTTCACTGCATCCTTCCAAATAATGGGTAACATGGGCTTAACCAGGCAGGAGAGGAATTTTGCTCCTCAAAGAGAGAAAAATTCCCAGCAGGAAAACCAGTGTCCCCCCATTAGACTAAATGGATATAAATTAACTCCCTTTCCTTGTTGTTGGAGAATATATTTGCTGTGTGTCAGCTCAAGCACATTTCACCCTGAAGCTGTATTGCCTATCTGCCAATGCCAGCTTGGGATTCTGGGCCAGGGGCCTCACTGGATTTAAACTGGACTTGGCCACACTCAAACTGAAAGTATTTACTCTACTTACTCCTTCTGACAAGTCCCTTCCTTGCTACGTGTCCCCATCCCAGTTCCTGCCACACGTGAGGCCCTTTGCACAAGTTATTTTTGCTTCTTTGCCTATCCCTGGTGCCCATTGCTGCTTGTGCTGCTGTGCTGTGATACTGGCTTTTCAATGCAAGGGCAGCAATCCACAGGTGCTTTTGTCATGTGAACTCTCCTCCCTTGTCGTCTTCACAAGGAGTTAGCAAGCATTAGATCAACTGCTAAGCCCAGGCACTCCAGAAATAGTTGGATTTAATCAGTGTTTTGCCACAGCAAGAATAGTTCATCCAGATTTTTAACTTTCTTTAAAAGCACAATAGTTCTGCGTGAAATGCAAATGCAATTTCTTTAGGTTAGCTAATTGTTATTAACTTTCTTCATACTCCTTTACCCCAACCACATATCCCTAGCATGTGGACATAATTAATATCAAAATGCAGCCTAATATGTAGCAGTGTTAGCACAACAAAACACAGGGTAACCTGGGATATGGGAGTTGCAATGTGTAGACAGTGGGGAAAACAATGACCCCCACAAAACAGCTTTTCCAAAGAAAAAATTACTTGAAGCTACACTCTCTGTCCATACTCTGTACCTGCGTGTTTCAGAAACAGCCCTGGACTCATGGCACCACTAAGCAATTACAGCCACAGTTTCCAGACAACTTTCCAGATGCATGTCAGACCTGAACATGCTTTGAATTTATCTGCAGACCTTCACACATACTTTGGAAGCATTTTGGAGAAGAGGTGTGCAGCGGTGGGTCTTTTCCATAAATGATCTCCTGGACCTTGTGGATATCCAGAATCTTAGCACTCACTAAGTTACTATCAGGTGTAGCTGCAAGGATTTAGGGGCAGACACAAACAGCTCCACTGGCACAAGTGAAGCTGTCTGGGCTTCAGAGAAGCTAGAAACTCCAGAACTCACTGAGAAGAGTTAGCACAAATCTAGATGTTAACAGACTCGAAAGATAAGGCTCATTTGCTGCCCCTTCAGGCTCCCAGAGTTTTCCTCGGTGAGGAGGAGCTTGTGAAATGAGGCTTGCACTTCTGAGGAAAATATATCCATAGGCTGCTGCACTGAGAGAGCAGAAATTAACTCAACAGCTGTGGAGCTGTTTAGAACTGTGGGTGCTGGGACGGCTTATGATGCTCCTGGCACTTGGATGGAGGTGTTCACACAGCAGTTTCAAGGCACCTGCCCTGTTCTGTGTGCATGAGTTCTGCTCTGAGTGGCTCAGGGATGCCAGTATCCCTCCAGTCACTGCAGAGACTTGTCTGGGTACTGCTCTAGGTACTGCACTGTTACAGCAAGGAGCTCTCTGATTTAGGTCTAGCTCTTCACTCCTGATCAGCCACACCACTGCATGGACTGGCTTCATTTTGGCACTTGAGCTGGCCCTCTGGGTGGAGAATCAGGACATGGGTATTTGAATCCACATCCAGTTGCAGTGTGGGTGCACCTGCACTGTGCCAGTGTCCAGCTGGCATATCACTAAGCTAAATAAAGGTGTCACACCTACCCTCAGAACCAAGATGTTCAGCTCTGTGCCACCCTTGCAATCCTGCCACAAGCCACACTTGACATGCTGAAAGCAGCCCTTTCATTTAATAAACTGCTCACCGTATCATATGTATAGAGCAGAGTTAATGAAATATGTGTAGGGCAAACACTCTACTGTGCAGTGCACGTATCTGAAAAATTCTGCAGACTGCTCTTTTGTATGGCCACATCCCTTCCCAGCCTCGCCAGTAATACCTTGCCTCTCACACAGCAAAAAAGACCAGCTTCTCCTCACTTTATTGAAATGACAAAATGTTTGTTTCTATTCTTCTCCATTAGTCTAATCAGTGAGCTGATCATTTGGGTATATTTCAGAGCAACATCATTTCTGAAATAGCTGATTTGTCATCAGCTATTTGTCATCAAAACATTCAAAACAATGGTTTGGGATCTCATTTTACAAAGCATGGTTTCAGTCCATTTTTTATTTTAGCCTAATTAAGCCATGATTTGAAACAGATCTAATAAAGGTAATGTTTGATTAATACTTTGGGGGCACTCTTTTTCATAAGTTCTCAATGCTTCAGTTTGCTTCTGATCAACTGTTGTTCCCAATTGCATTTCCCTTTCTTTCAGGCTTTGTAATAAATAGAAAAGTGGTGTAGTCATCACAAGGAAAATCACCAAACAGCATAAAGAAGGCTTTGAGATGTATTTTATCAGAGGCTTGCCTAATCCAGAGGACCAGTAGGAACCTCTTAGAGTTTGTGTTCCCAGGATTTAAGAGGTCAGTTCTCTGGCTTTAAATCAATTTGTATGCTGTGGAGAAATTTGGAAGAAAGAGGAAGAAGAGGCTTAACCAGGACACTGTGGGTAATCCTCTTCATTCTGGTGTTTTACAAGTCTTTAGTCATCTTGAATGTGATCTGTCTATTGGCTGCCTGTGCCCCTTGTCAAAAATCTGTTACCTGAGAGTGAGCCATGGTCATGAGCTTTCTACTCTGACACTACTGCCCAAATGAGATATGGACTATTTTAGATTGGAAAAAACCTCTGATATCAACCAAGTCAAATAATTAACCCAGTACCACTGTGTTCACCACTAAACCACATCCCCTGATGCCACATCCACACATCTTTTGAACACCTGCAGGGCTGGTTACTCCACCACTTCCATGGGCAGCCTGTTCCAAAACCTGACCACCCTTTCAGTGAAGACATTTTTCCTAATGTCCAATCTAAACCTCACCTGGTGCAACTGCAGGCTATTTTCTCTTGTTCTGTGTCCTGTTATCTGGGAGGAAAGACTCATCTCCTTTGCTGCAGCCTGCTTTCAGGGAGTTGTAGAGAGCAATAAGGACCTTCCTGAGCCTCCTCTTCTCCAGTCTGAACACCCCCAGCTCCCTCAGCTGCTCCTCACCAGGGTTGTGCTCCAGACCCTTCCCAGCTCTTCTGTGGTCACACTCCAGCCTCTGATATTCTTCTGGTAATGACAGGCCCAAAACTGAACACAGGATTTGAGATGGGGCCTCAGCAGTGCCAGGACAGAGGGACAATCACTGCCCTGCTATGTGCTGCCTGACTGATCAACTCCACACTCAGGTTGGTGCCAAGAGCAGTAGTGACTTGCATTATATTCATACCCATTACCAATGTAAAAGAATTTTAAAGGCTATTTAAATACAGAATATTTAGTCACCTAATAAGTGAAAGTTATCTGAAGCTTAATATGAATCTCAGAATCTTTTTTCTACTTATTTTATACTTTCTCAAACTCCAATATTTTGTCAGACCAGAAACTATGCTTTGAGTGCTGGAAGTTGGCACAGAAAAGTGGTACAGGAAGTTTTGCTGTAAGGCAGATCGGAAATGTAGTGCAGTAAATTTAAAGGAAAAAAAAAAAAACTCACCAGAGATTGTCTTCCCCTCCTTTTCAATTGTGGCCATGCCATCGAGCAGAGAAAGAATAAAATTCACTCTGTCTCAAGGAGTTCCAATGCTCAAGGCACACACACAAAAAAAAAAAAAAAAAAGACAAAAACCATATTTTCCTTTTTTCTTGCCATTGTCTGCCCTGCTTATCTCCAGCTAACTGCTGTTTTTTTTTCTCCCTGAATAGTAGAATAAATATATATATTAACATTATATATATATATGCTATCATAAATATTTTTCCATAAAGCAACTTTGTTTAAAACGGAGTTTTCTCCCAGATTTTGAAGCAAAGTGAGCATCACCCATCATCCAGAACTCTTTAGTACCTCCTCAATACTGCCAGCACTGCAGCTTGCTCTACTTTGCAGAGATCTGCTTGGTCACAGCCTTGCCAGAGTGGACCAGAAAGTTTCCCTTCTTAAAGCAGACAACTGTCTTAGTGCCTAGATTAACACTGAATTTACCAAAGGATGAAAAAGCAAACCACAACCTCTCCTTCTCCCTCCCAACGAGCATTCCCTACTTCAATCCAGGCACTTTTGCCGGCTCCTTTGGGCAGCAGGAGCCCCATGTCCGTTTCCTGACCCCAGAGGCACAATTTTCCACTCACTGCTTGTTCATCAGTTCCCCAGATAGGGATACACGTTTAGTGAGCAACCAGCATGTTCAAAAGAAGTACATTGGTTTCTTTTTGTTAGTTAACTCTCCCTATCTGAAATGATTTCTTAATCCTGGAATACAGTGTGGTTTATTTTACAGTGCCATTTAGCTTCAAATTAATCCGGGAAACCTATACATAGCAGTGATAATTATGTATATTAGGTGCTGTTTACACTGGTACAAGCTAAACCCCAGTAAATTCTATCAAAGCTACTCCAGAAGTTTCCAAATGAGTATATACATCAGTTTAGTTTATTTAAACAAGTGCAAAAATATAAACGATCTAAACTGGTAGCATTCTTGTTTACACAAAGAAGATAAACATGTAAAGCAGATATCTGTAGTCTTTTATCAACAAAAACAAATAAAATACAAAAAACCTTCCTCAGTCTTTGATACAGATTCTCTTTTACTCAGGTTTTACCATGCCACCAAAACATTCCTGACTAAGAAATGAGGAAGACAGTTGGAAAAAAAATTACAAAACAAGCAGGGTTATTCCAGAGTTCCTGGAGTATGCTAACAGCCATGTGTTCACTTGAACTGGACTGAAAGATTGTTTTTGATACATATTTCAGGGCACATTTCACAAATTACTGTAGATCCTGGAAGAAACTTGAGAAAGCCAGTCTTGATTCCCTTAAACAATTCAAAAAGCTGATAATATTTTTTTTAGATACAATATACAATGATCACATTCATGATCAATTATCCATTGAACCTTCCTTACAGAACAAAAAGAAACTACTGAATGTGATATGAGGCTAAATTTACCCTGCACAATGTCAAAAAATGTCAAAAATTGTGCAAGAAAATGAGCCCAGTTATAAAGAGGATTATTTGTGCTATGAGCCCAGTACTAATAATAAACAACTACAATATATGGCAACTCCAGTTCTTTTAGAGGATCAGTCCTTGGCTTTTGCTGAGCCATAACTCAACCAGTGGAGTAGAGCCAGCTTCATACAGGACTGAATCTGACACTGTGACCAGATAAAAGCAGTGCTGTGGATATTGACACAGCATTCAAAAGGTTACTTCACAGCATAATTTACCATCAGAGGAATGGATACATGTGCCAGCCCTGTTATCAGGAAGACAACTTCCAGATTAAACCAACCTGAAATAAAAAATTAAGAATTGGAGATATGAATCTTATTTGCAGCGAAGATGCTTTTCATTTGAGTGACAGTGCAAAAGCATTCAAGTGGATATAAATTACATTTCCTACACTTTGAAAGCTTTTCATCTTGTCAAAATGGTATTAAGAAATTTCCATATAAGTATGGATCCAATAACTTAACCAAGCACCCTGCCTAACTGGGTCACTTGATTTCTTTCCTAATCAAGTGTTACAAGAATGAGAAGGTCCAAATGGCTGCTTTTTTGTTCCTCTAAAATTAATATTGTCAAAGGTTTTCCTTCCTTTTTTATCCATCCTTTTTGCTCCTGTGAGAGGGGGAAGAGGGAAGGAGAGGACCATGTTCTAGTGCATTCAATAGAGTAATAACTTTCTGCAACAAAGATTTTCTGCTGGAGCTGCTGAAGTTTTTCTCCTTTCTCTCTTAACAAAGAATCAAACTGCATTTTTATTTTCTTCATAATCAACCAAATTAAACTGCTTTAAAAAAGCATTTAGGAAGCAAATGGTTTCAATGAAACCTTGAGAGGTGTGGGGATTGTCTGACCTCAGGCTGTCTGGCCCAATAGGACAGAAAGGAGAGAGATCCTTTGAAGATTTGTCTGTGGGTTTTCTCAGGAAAGAGGCACAAGTGGGTGTTTGGAAAGACCTGATTTCCAAGCACTGTCAGGCTGAGTCTCCACCTTGGTACTGCAGCTTTTTAAAGGTAGAAAAAGCACGTTTGGCTGAACTTCATAAAAAGGGTTATTTACTTTAAAAAGAACTAGAGCTTATGTCTACAAAGATTGAATCTTTGCAAATACTTACATACATGCATATTTAAAATTGTGTTTGAAGTCGATTGCACTGCTTTTATGCATACTGCTGAGTGTGTATCCATGCAGTTGCAGTGATACAAGCATTTATTGGTAGAGAGCAAGATATATATTTGAGAATATTTCTCATGAATCATAGCTGCTTTAGCTATTTCTTGGGCAAGGCAGTATGCTGCTTATTTTAAAATACTCTTTCTCCTAATTACAGTTCCAGGCATACTGCCCTTATCAGAAGAGCAGCAAGTGGAAGCACTATCAAGACACATAATTTTTAGAAGGTCACTTAAGTAACAAGAAGGCAAAACAGTCCTCTGCAGTTTCAGTAACTTATTATTCAGTTATTTCTTAAGAGAAAAAAAGAGAGCACACTTTATCCTTTCATATCCCCAAATATGCAAGCTTCATAATTCTCCTAAGGTTCAAAGACTTATTAATTATTTGTATTTCTAGTTCACTGAATTGTTTTGCCCTGAGACACTTCGTCACCAGAGTGACAGTCAATCCCAAGAATGCTGCAGGGCAGTCAGTCTCTTTTGTCTGCTAACCAGGCTGATTGGCACTAAAGCAGTGCCCCAGCACCAGAGTGTTAGGATAGAACCATGGAATTATAGAATATCCTGAGCTGGAAAGGACTCCAAGGGTCACTGAGTCCAACTCCTGGGCCTGCACAGGACAATCCCATGTTCTTGAAAGGATGTGTGAGAACACAGGTGCAAAAAGTGTAAAGGGACAAAATACCCTGCCAGAGGTGCTGAGTTAGTGGTGAGGTACCTCTTTTAACCATGGCCCCTCTTCAGCAGCATTATCCACACCCCTCCAGGCTGAGAGCAGCATCTGCAGACCTGGATGGAGAGAGGAAGCAAAGTGTGTTAGTTCCACATATCCTCTTCCAGGAATGGCAGCTGTTCCTGTTTTCTATTCCTGTTGCACATTTAGCCAGATGTCTTAGCTGGCCATCAGCAAAACATCTCAGAAAATGTCCTGATGGACCACCCCTGTATGGTGTAAAAAAACAGAATGTGCTGTTTTTACAACACCTGGAAGATGGAAACAATGTATGCGGTTGTGGTAAGGCTCAATATTTTTTGGAAGAGATTCAACAAATTTAAAGTTTAGGTTTCCCTGCACCTGCAGAATCTGAAGGCCATACATACCTTTTGTGCATTTGGGCAGCACTCCCTTCTTGCACAAAACTCACATTTTGAATGAATGAATAATAGCTGCAAAAATTGGACATAAAATTCTTGCAGGTTTTGCAAAATGCTGTCATGAGTTTTAAAGTTTAACTTAAAATTCGGCATTAAGTCTAGCATTACATGAAGTTTAATATTTTTGCCTACTTTTTGTCTGCAGTTGCACTTGCCACAGGCTCCCATCACCATTTCGGATTAAGTCAAAATGCTGACTCTAGAACAGTATTTGTTCTTTTCAAGAGGAAAATGAAGGAGTTAGCAATATTCTGAGAAGCTTGTCCCTGCTGATGACACACTACATAAGCTTACCCAAAATAAAACCAGGATTGGAGATAACAAGGCTCCTTCCAAAGAATCACTAGCTGGCCATTGCCATCCTGCAAGAGTGATGCATTGCTTTACCATGAAACAAATGGGAGTTAACAGTGTCAACAGAACAGAATCCATCTTCTGAGATAATGCAATGTATCTGCTGAGATAATGTCACTCGAGTGAAATTAAAAATCCCACATAATTTCCTGCATTTCTTGTCACATGGCTACTTTTGAAATGTTAATTTCCATTTAATCACTTGCTTTTACCTCAGTGAAGCATAACAGGTAAGTCTGTAGCATGTTGAAGAGTCTAAATTCCTTTAGAAAGTATAGTGAACGTTGTCTTATTGCTTGCAGAGATATCGCAGAAAGATTTTAATTTCCTCGGAGCTTCTTTATAATTTGAGATTCCTCATCAGTTTAGAAAATACTTGTATGAGTCTGCAAAATGAATAGTGCTGAAGTTTTTGATACTCTAAGGAGAAAATGAGACTAAAGACTGAAAAAAAAATTTGGTTCATCCAACTAGGAAGGAAGATAAGCTATTGAAGAGAAGTTTCCTTTTAACCAATTGAAAAGGGTCAATTAGGGTTTTTTTAAAAATGGCCAAGTTTCTTTCATGGGTTTTGAAAGAAAAGTTTGAACTTGTTTCTTTTGGAAGCCTAATATGCCAAGTTGTTCCCAAAAAAGTAAAATGACACTATGTTTAAGGTCTGGAAGGTTTGTAAACAACTGATCTGGAGACCAAAGAGCTTCCGTGCTTGGGCTATTCAATTTCCAAAACAATTTAAGGATAAGTTACTGTGTGAAATCAGTACATTAGTCCAAAAGTTTATATTCTGAGATTTTCAAAGCTTGAACAAACTAGAAGAAGGAGTGGAGCAGATTTTTTTTTCCAGTTTGACTAACCCAAGCCAAGAATTTGGCTTTTACTAGGCAAGTTGCTCTGAAGATCAGTTGCTGAAGTTTTCTGTTGAGATTCATCCCCTAAGGAACTTTTATTACTGGCTCTGTGGCTACACTAAATAGGTATCTCTTTAGCTGGAATTCGTGTGGAATACATCTTTCTAACGTTCCTGTGAAAAAAAAGTTATGTTCACTGTAAAATGTTTACTGAGTTACACGCTAAAAGTTAAAACAAACCCCCAAAGATTTGGTGCTAATGATGCAGTGGAAAAGTTCTGTAGATTTTGAATCAGAGCAAAATATTTGAGGAATAATGAGACTGAATGGTTTTGTTGGGTTTTGTTGTTGTTGTTTTTAATCTATTCACCTGTCATCTTAACACTTCAAATTTGCATTTGTTTGATCTTATACACAGTATTTCAGTAGAAATTAACATGGCACTATTACTGTCACAATTTCTTCTGCCTTTTGAATTTGATTCCTTCATTTTACTTATGAACCAGTGAGCATAAAATAATCATTTTCTGTGTACCCAGGGAAAGTGGAAAAGGGGAATGGGTAAGGCTATTTTTGTAAAGCTCCTCTTCTAAGAACACAGTAAATAATTTAGAAAATCTTAATGAACTCTGTATTCACAACTTCTGGAGAAAAAAAAATAAACAAAGGGTGGCTTTCTGCAACCAGTGTTCTGGGTTTTTTTATATTATTTACATTATTTTAATGTGTGGTGTGAAATTGATAAAATAGCTCATCATCTACCGAAAAGTTATTTAACCTTCAACAATAGTATGAAAAAGAGCAAAGAGATATATATGACATAGTCTTTTCCAGCATTTTTCTGGATTCATCCTTTTCTTGTGGACTGCCTGTGGGGAAAATAAAACAAAAAAAAAAAACCAACAAACTTGTTCCAGTTCTACTGGCTTTGTGTGAAAAACCCTTCCTAGTAAAAAGGGTAAAAAAAAAAAAAATCCTGATTAAACCTATGCAAATTTACCTTTTTTTTTCTTCATTTAGCAAATGTCAGCATCTTCTACTGAGCTCTCATATTGTTCAACTGTCTGCATAACATGAAATGCAGCATTATATTTCTACACATTCATTCTTTAAAGGACTATTACCAACATTTTAATAGTTCCTAAAAATCAACATGCAAATGGTGAGCATGACCAGTCAGGGAAAGCTATTGTGAAGCTTATCCATGTGTGAGTTTATATATATTCATTTCCTTCTTACTCTTAGCAGGAAAGTGGAGGCTTAGGGAGCATGTCATACCTGAAAGCTGATTAATATTTTCCAGTCATTGCTGAGTATCTGTCAGAAGACAGAAAAAGGAAACAAGGATGAGGAATGATAATCAGATTTTTTTTCTTCTTCTTCCAGAAGAGGTTCAGTTCAGTAGTTTTTTGCTGTGAAAGTATTTGATGTTGCTTTATGAACATGAGTATTTAAATTTGAGGACTGCCCACCTGTCTTATGCTTGTTTTATTAGGTTAGAATTGAATGCTTTTTTCACACTATTTCTACATTAATATAACAAAAAGCAGAAGTCTATAACCAATTTTCATTTTCTTCCATGCAAAACAAGGGTTGTGAAGAACCCAGTTGTGCCATAGGAGGAAAGGAAGATATTTTCATTACGAGAAAAACTATGGGTAGAATATCCTGGTACTTCCTCCTGTTCCTAATTTAAAAAAGGATACTAAAGGGATAGTACTTGTATATGAAGGCATGGCTGATTTAAATTATTGACAATGTGTTCATGCTACCTGTATTATCATATTTTTGCAAAACTTCAAAGCTATGAGTAAATCCTTGCAGACTCAGAAATATGAAGGATACTGAGGGCTAAAGAACCTGTGTATGCCTCTCCTCTCAGCTCTGTCCTTGGATATGCTTTGAACAAGCTTTAACAAGAGCTTCAGAAGTACATTCCTATGGCTTGCTCTTTTTTTTTTTTTTGACAGAAAACAAGTGATGGATTTTTCACACTGAGCCAAAACAAATAACAGAGGTTTCTCTTACATTTGTAAGTGCATTTTTGACTTATATTAATTTTCTGAATAAAGCTGAAAGAAGTAAGGAAAAAAAAACAGTTATGCAACAGTCCTGCTTCACAGGAAGTTCAAAATAGGTAATGCCTTCCTGAAACTCTTTATACATGAGATTATGCATGTATGTATTTTTAAAATTTATGATTATGTAACAGTGTATACTGTTTTATATTACAATCATACATGTGCATTATTCTTACCAGAATTGGTAGGAATAATGCACACGTATGATTGTAATATAAAACCTATTACAATATTCTTGTCAGAATTGGCATATGTTAATTGTTCACCTTCTGTTTTTAAATATAGGCAGGTAGTATTTAGAGGACTAGATAAGCAAGTAGGCTCCAGGTAGGGCAGGATGCCTCTATTTTCAGCAGCAGAAATTATATGCAGACAATATTAAGGGTAATTTCACTTACCTCTCATTCCAGGTTACAAAGAGAAGTCTGTTTATTCCCTGATACTCCCAGATGTCCCAACAGAAAAATTATTAAAACTGCTGAAGACATGATTTTGAATTTAAATTACCCAAACAATACATTAACATAGAATATATGTTAATGATACTAAAGATAGGATGGAGCTTCAGTTTAAGTAACCATTAACATCTTACATTTTAGGAAACTGTCTAATTAAATGTGTATAAGTCATGCACGTATACTACAGATAAGTATTTTTATTAAGATCTATCTAAAAGCTGTTGCATTAGTTAAAATGAACCAAGATATTGGATGTGAGATTTGGAAATCCCTTTCATAAAAGACATGGTACTTGGGTTTGGAAAATTTCATTATAGATAGATTTTACAGGCAGCATTAAGTATTTGGCCCTCTTTTAAGCCAAACAAGCAAGGTAACATGGTCTTATTCAACCCATTTTAAAGCTATTTGGACAAACCTTTCCATAATTCAGGTGTGTTAGGTCATAGGTTGGACTCGATGGTCTCAAATGTCTTTTCCAACCTAGTTAATTTTCTGATTTTATGATTCTGAGTAAGAAAATTTCCACATAATTGGTTAGAGAGACTTGCTAATACTGCTAAGAGTTGGAAAGAGGCATATAAACACAAAGGAAGAACAATTACAGTCCAATCATAAAGACACCTGTGAGGGAACTGGAAACATTGAAATGGCAGAAGTGCTTCTGCAGAGGTTGCAAAGCACCCATTGATGGCATGGGCAGAGTTACCCTGCTCTGGTGGGCACCCCAAAACGGCACAAAAATGTTGTGTAATGGGTGTGTGGGCTACACAGTGACCAGAGGAATCACTGTGGGAAATGGAAAAAGCAGAAATCTCTCACAGGAGTGTGGGTGTAGGCCTAGAGTTAAAAAGGTACAAGAATGAGGACATGGAACAATGAGACTGTGTTTTTGTGCTGTGTAGAGTTAGGCCTTAGCAAGTAGGAAAATCTGTTAAGTAAGATAATAGAAAAGTTTAATAATGAGGCTCTGTGCTTTTTTTTATAGGAGAGTATAAAAAATTTCTGAGTAGCAAGAAATATGAAACACCACCTATTGTTAGATATAAGGTATGTGTGTAATTTTAATGATTGGTTTATGCAGATGCCTGTAAGCTCTTAACAATTTACTATTGGTTAGAAAAATTTTAAAAGGCCTTGTAACACAGAGAATTTTGGTGTGCTCAGTTTTGGTAAGACATGAGCTGTTGCTATCTTTATTGTCTCACCCCGTTCTGAGGCTGATGTTGCACTAAAGCTCAAGGAACATCTCCTGACAATCCTGTCCCGTTACTTGGAAACCACATCCAACAAATCACCACTATCCAGCTCAGCCTGCAGTTAGGCTGATTTCAGTGCAAAGTGGAACCAAAATATTTTGTAGCTGTCATTACCACAGCATCTCCAACCTTCAGTTGCTTGAAGTGTTAATTTTCTCAGTGTTCCCATGAGATGAAGAAGGGTCAGTTCTGTTTTATGAGAGGAGAATTGAGGCACAAAGCATTTTCCCTAACTCTCAGCTCCTAGGAGTCCAATATAGTGCACTGCAGACAAAAAGGAGGTTACTGGTAAAGCAATATCTGTGAGCACTCCTATTGCAAATGCAGCCTTTACTGACACAGGACATAACAATTCCCCAACTAAATAATACGTAGCAGTGGAATTTTCCACTTTTTGGTGTCACTGTGTTGATATAAAAATAATACTTGAAAAAACCCACTCAATTTAAGCAACATGAATGCATGGTTTTACAGTCACCTGGAGCTGATTTAGCCTCTGCCTATCTTGTGAATCACAATCCCCCCTTTCCCATATTCTTTGTGTACATATTGCCATCACCTGCTTTGTGTCACACCACTGTCACTCCAGACCCTGAGGACACAAACTCTGAAATTTCAGATATCTGGCTTAGAAGTACTCATTTTGTTTGTCCTCAGGGCCAGCTTTCACCTGGCCCCTGTCATGGCAGTAGGGGTGAACAGGCAGGGACAATGTGAGGGGAGGGTGACTTTAAAAGCTTAGATCTTACACTATCATAAAACAGCACTGCTGCTTTTACAGCACAGGGCGTTTGATTAAACATCCCTCATCCTCCTGAATACAGCAACTGGCAAATCTACTTGTGACTTTTCCTCCGGGGAAATAAAACACCTTGTCCAAAGTTCCATGGGATACCTGTGGAAAAGCTACAAACAGAATGGAATCTTTTCCATTTTAATGATTCAGACATGCTCTGCCAAGGGCTTAAACTTCTTATGCTGCATGTGAAACATTTATCACCCCTCACTGCAGTGTGTAGAACAGTTTGGTAGGGGTTTTTTGGAACATTTGTCTGTGAACAGATCTATTTGTAGTAAATAATACATCTGGGGAACTCCAACGTCGTCTCTCCATCACACTCCTTACTGAAATACTGAAAGCTCTCTGGTGATACCTTTTGTGTTTATTGCCATTCTGACCTAATTTTGATGCTTTATAATTGTTTAAATTACAGTTTTTAAATTGTCAGGAGGTTGAAGGGCAAAGAGGAAACTCATTCAGCTACTGTGTAATGTAGGATGCATTTCTCACATCTCTTCTTGGGGGAAAAACAGCTGCATATGACTTCTCTAACATAGTAAACAGGGGGTTCATCAATTCCAGGTGCAACAACTTAGAGTGTTAATATGTAATAGAACAGGGAGCTGATTTTGGTTATGAATTGCCTAGAAGGAGAACAAGTGGCAACAGAATTGAGAAATTATTTTTTAAGCCAGCTGACCAAGGAAGTGCAGATTGCTCTGTAAATTACATGGCTTCTCAGACAGCAAAGGAGTGCTCCATGTGTGATCGCCTCCTTTACTAAAAATGCACCATGGCCTTTCTTTTAATCTTGTGCTCAGTGAGTATGGAGCTAAAATGTTTCCCATCTGCTCCTATTTTCCTCAGATAATGTCAATGAAGTTTCACAGATGGAGGTACAGACATCAGGCAAAATTTACTTGGGCAAAGTAATAAAGCCAACCCATTACCAACAAGTTTGAGAAGAAAACAATGGTAGAACAACTATGAATATTTATTTATGACTTCTTAATTCAGATGCTAACAGTCACTGTAAGGTATCATAGAATAATTAAGGTTGGAAAAGACTTCTGGTATCATCAAGCCCAGCCATTAACTCAGCCATGTTCTCAGGTATAGTTTTCCAGCAAAAATGATTTTTTTTCTCAGATTTTGCTTTTCTTGAAAGTAATTTCTAGGACTTATGAAATATAGTAAACACACTGTGGTAGAAGGCAGTGAGCTTGAGAAGATGTGCAACATCTGTGATCATACAAACAAATAACCTTCACTATACTTAAAATGTGAAAAATCGCAGGAAGAAAACAATTAATCACCATTTGAGAGCAAATACTGCCAGCAGTAATTGCTGAAAGAACTGCAGATGAGGCAATTGATGTCCAAGTCTTTTGAGTGCAACTGAAGCTGGATTTTAAAATAAAAAAGCACTCAAAAGGTGCTTTAAGTCAGAAGGATGGCAATGGTTTTGGAGACTCACATAATTCCACTAACCAGATATCAACATTCTCCCCTACTGTGGCTTGGCAGCCCAAAGAAGACAAGGCTGTGCAGTCAGAAATCAGCACCCTGGGCTGATATGGGAGAAATGTGGGTTCAGATATCCTCAGAAAAGCTCCTGCCAAGTGCAATGCTAGGGTTTGGGGGCAAGGAGAAAACAATCAGCTCTTCCTTTTCTGGTGTGTGCTGTAAAAGAAGAATCTTTTTTAAACTTTTAGAGTTCAGCAGGACAAAAAGCCTTTTTCTTGTTGCTGCTGCAATTCTTGGCTCCTACAGATGCAAAGAGCTTTGGGTATCTTTCAGATTAAGGCTTAAGACTTCAGTTTCTGGGACAAAAATAGATAAGGTATTTTAACACTGTAATTCCATGAATGCTCTTGCTGGAAGCTTATGGCAGTGTAAAAAGTGAGAAGCAATCTACCCTGTATGAGGTGGCCACAACTTTCTGCCTTCCAAATGGTAACACCACCTGCTAATTAGAATCCATGGCTGTGGATGTGATGGATCACATGCAGCTCCAGATGGTGTCTGGTGCTAGACAGCACCCAGATCACACAGGATGGGGTTAGCAGCTGGCACCTGTGAATGAGAAATGAGAGGGAGCAGCATCACTGGTGGAGCTGCAGGTTGTCTTCTCAACAGAGCATCCTGCAGAGCTGGAAAAGGCTGGCTGCTCTGCTGGAGTGGCCACCACCATTTGTCCACAAGGAGCTTCTATGAAAAAAAAGGAGGGGGGATACTTTTAATTTTTTTTTTTTTTTTTTAACCTAGCAGGTAGAAAAGCATCCACCAGTCCTGCCTCTGACTGCCCCCACTGAACCCCAGAAAGGAAATCAGGAGCAGTGGCCACAGCCCAGGCTGGGCAGTGTGGGCTGTGCTGTGGGCTCATAGCTGGGGTTGCTCCCTTCCCCTCTCTCCACTCTAGCCAGGAGCAGGGCTGGAGTCAGAGCTGCAGACTAGCCCAGGAAGGACTCATACCCTCAAAGGGTACCTTTTTAAACTCAAAACCCAAGACACCTTTGTAGTGACATTTTTAAGGCCCAATGATCATTGCTTTTCCCTCTTTCTGCTGGCAGAACTCCCCTCACATCACCCCACACCAAATGCAAACAAAGCACTGCACAGCTGCACTCTCCTGCCTCTCCTCACTCCATGTCTGCTTTGGTGTGACTGATTGGTAAAGAAGGCAGGTAAACAAGCACCATTCCAGCTGAAATTTCCCTTTCATCAGGAATACTCCCAGCTGGACAGATGCTGCCAGAGGCTGACTCTTTTATGCTACCTAAGCAAAGTAATGGAACTGATTCAGTGGAAAGGATATTGCCCTACATACTCGCTATTTAAATAGCTTGCAAATTTAAAAGCAGTCTCTTGATAATTTTTAAAGTGCTCAGTGGATATGAAGTAAGTAATGCAAAAAATAATTTCATCTTATTAAGGGATTTCAGTGTGCAGCAGGGATGGTGGGCATTCAGTAAATTCACTTGGCAAAAAACATTCAAAAACAAGACAAATAATGAAATATGGTGTCTGCAATTCCCAGACTTCACTCTAAGACATTGTTTTGATAAACAATAGTGCTTAGGTAAACTATTGTCTAAGTTCAGTATATAGCCACAATAGAAGGCATTACTGATAGATATGTAATCCGATATGGGGGGTTTTTGTTTAAAAAAAAAAAAGACAGGACAATATTGGATAGAATGGAATGCTTTATGGGAACATCCAGTGTTCAGACTGTTAAAGGATAAAGGCATTTTTATGGTTATATTTTTACATATACTTAAGGTCCTCACTTTTATATTCATTTTAAGAAAATTTAATGCATTCGTTATCCTGATCATAACTGAAAGTTTCCACAGCTATCTCTGTCCACTTGTTATTCAGCAAGTTTGCAATAACTAAGATGCATCTTAAATCCAACCTCCCAAAGCACAACATATGAACATTCTCAGTACCCAACAGTCAGTTTTTATTGCTGCATCTTTTCTCAATGTGGGAGCAAATCAGCCCCACCTTCCACTGCTCCTTTGCAAGTACATTGATGGTAAAACTTGAACTTGAATTTATCTAGCATGTCATAAAATTAGTAAATGTCTGTTTTGAAGCAGCCTAAGCAATGAATGTTTCCAACACATAGATAGAATTCAACATAAAAGGGCCTATGAAAAATTTTACCAAAAAAAAAAAAAAGTCATGTAGGAGTTGAACAACATGCAGGAGTGTTTAGACAAAGAGTTGCAGAGAAAATGGAGCTATAACCAAAATATTTATATTAAATAGAAAACATTTATTCTAACTTCTGATCTAAATTTTCTTCTGAAAGGCTATCCACAAGGATAGGGACACCACAAGGGAGAGATATGTAAGAATACCAAGAGGAAGCCCCATGTGGGAAAAGGAAAAAAAGGTTCATTCTGGGATAATTGAACGTTGTGTAATCAACTGGAAAACCCCAGTATATTTATCTTTGGCAAAGAACACATCCTCTTGTGTTTCCAAGGCAGGACTTTGCTCAGTGCCTTTCCCCACACAGACCCTCTTCTCTTCCACAAGCATGAAGGGAATGTGCCCCCACACCTCCCCTCTGCTCCAGCCAGGCTCCTCCACTGAGCTGGGAGCTGTGGGGCTGCTTTAGGCTGCTTTTACCTCCCCCCCTGCCCCAGCTCCTGCTGTGTCCCCTGGAGCCGCCCTCCTTCCACTGCCCACCCACCAGCACAGCCCAGCAGCACCAGGGGTGCAGGCACAAGGCTCCTGGAAAACCCAAATTTGGGGCTGATGTGGGTGAAAAGCTCCCTGGGCTGACACAGGCACTGCTGCCCTGCTCTTTCTCCAGCACTGCCAGGGCACCAGATTGCCTTACTGAGCCACCCCAAGTGCCAGCCACAGCTCTCATGTGCCTTCCAGCCCTCTCCAGGTTCACTCTGCTTCCACAGGCAATTTAATTCCTGAAAAGAGGTGAATTCTACTGTACTTAAAAAAAAAATAGGAAATACATAGGAACAGTACCTCTAATGGTCCACAGGACTGATTAATTCATTGCTTAGATCGATTTTAGATGCTTCCTTTACCTTTCTCACATCTCAAGCACAGCTTAGTTTATTTCTTACCTCATTGATTCTTTAGTTAGCATAACTCCACTTTGCAGGTATTTCCTAGCACACTGAGGCAGAAAGAAGTGGCTCACTGCAATCAAGTATGATTACCTACAGCAGTCAGGACACTCTGAAGACGTGAGTTTGCTTGGTTTTTAAAGTATTGAGTTAAAGAATCGTAGAATAACGTGGATTGAAAGTGACCTCAAAAGATATCTGGTCCAACCTTTTGTGGAAAAGTGAGCCTAACTGAGATTATCTAGCACCTTGTTCATTTGTCCCTTGGAAAGCTCCACCACATCCTGTGGGGTTATTCTGAACATTTGTTGTCAATGTAAAAAAATTCTCATATATTGAGATGAAACCTCTCCCAGTTCAACTTGCACCCACCCCCCCTTGTCTTCTCCATGTGACTTGTGGTGAAGGCAGAGCCTCAGTTCTCCCTGTAGAGGACCTTAAACTGCTGGGAAAATGTGATAAGGTGCCCTGAGACCCTTCACTTCTGCAGAGTGAAAAGACCTTTTGCCTTCACTCATTTCTCACAGGGCAGGTCCTCCAGGCTGTCTTTGGACCCTTTCCAGCCTGTCTACCTCTTTTTGAATTGTGGGGACCAGAACTGGACACAGCACTCCAGGGGCAGCCTGACAATGCTGAGTGGGAAGATCCAGTGTCTATCTCAGCCAGCTGTGCCCCAGTGGGTGCAGGCCAGGATCTGATTTTCCTCATTGCTGCAGCCCTGCTCTGCTGGCTCAGGGTCACCTTGTTGTGCACCAGGGCCCCCAGGACCCTCTCAGCAAGGCTTTCCAGACTCACATCCCTGTGCTGGGATCTTTGCTTGTGTCATCCAGTGCAGGAGCTGCCGCTTGCCTTTGTTAAACCTGGTGCTGTTATTGCTGGCCCACTCTGCAGCCTGGGCAGGACTCTCAGGAATAGGAGGCTGAGCACTGGAACAGACAGGCTGTTCTGAATTTCAGCACTAGAGGCATGGGGCTGAGCTGGGATCAAGCTGTCAGGGTAGCACAGCTCTTCAGAGGAGCTCTTGTTTTACATTGAGATCAAGCAGCAAAATGAAGTGTTGGTGCCTTGCCTCACCTCGATGAACCCCACTGGCATGTGGTATGTTTACAGCACCAGTCCACAGGATGGAAAAAAGATTAATTTATCAGATTTAAAAGCAGTGTAAATCAATGCCTGTGTTGTTTTAATCCTTTCACCCTCAGTAATTTCCAAAGGGAGGATCTTAAAATTCTGTAGTGTGTTGAGCTCTCTTTGACGGGAGATGTTTTGCAGGAAATTTAAGGGTTAAGTCATCTTGCCTCTGTTATATCTGAAACATAAACAATAAAGAAGAAATCTGACATACCTAATGCAAATAAAATAACTTTGTCACAACATTTTAAAACTTCTCTGCTCCTTCCAAAGCATAGCAGGATACAAACAAACAAAAACCCCAAAACAAACAAACAAAAAAAACCCCAAACAAACAAAAAAAAACACCTCACCAGAGTTTCAGACTCTAAAATGAAATTCATTGCTTCTTTAAAGGCATATAAAACTTATCAGATTTATGCTTTAAGTCAGAATTTAGGAAGAAAATGAACCTACAATGAGACACACCATCCCCAGGAACAGTATTATTCTTACTTGTCCTGAAAACTGCCAGGGTGTCATCTCATTTTTCTGTTCTGGTACTAGCAGACAGAGGATTAAAACAAGGCAAAAACCAATCTTAAGTAAAACAGACATGGCTCAGGGCTCAAAGCAGAGACAGATCAGTTATCTTTGACTCCATGCTGAAAAAGCCTGGTAAACAGAAGCAAGTTAAATCACTGTTTAGTGCACAAACCTTGGGCTTGCAAAAACAGCTTTCAAAGACTTCTGTTTCAGCCTTTTATTTTCCTTATAATATAATTTATACTATTCTTATCTTTTTTAGGTGGATGAAACCAAATAAATAGCCAAAAAAATTATAGTGCATCAAGGTACTCAATATCCTTCATCATCAGTTTATGTACATGCATCCCTTCCATCTCAGCTGGGAAGGATAAACTTCTCACAGTTATTCAAATGGTTTGCAAGCACTGACATCCTGTTTACTGTTCAAGTCAGTTCAGAGGCAGCGCTGAATTTTAGGATTAAATGTGTCCATTACAGAGGTTGCTGTGGCAACAACTATACTTTAAAACTGAAATGTTAGTTTCATTATAGACTCTCTTTTCTTTTTCTGGTCTTAGCCAGTAACCAGCTCATCATGCCAAGTGTTTGGGATATGCCAAGTCAACTGATTTTATTTTGGTCATTTGCACATCATCCACCCAAGCATCCCTGAATTTTGTGCTTTGTTTTGGACACAATGGAATACACCCCTGGCCTCTGCATTCCAATCCTCATTTGTGTTATATATTCTGATATAATATTCCATGCAGACTCCAAAATTTAAGCTCAGGTTGTTTTATAGGTCTTAATTCAAGCAGAAAGCTTGGAAAACTTTGAAAATGAAGGACTGAACAATTCTGAAGCAATTTTTCTTCTGACTTTAGTGTTCCAGCTGTTTTAGAGGCCTCTGAGAAAATCAGATAGGCAGGTACTGCTTGGACTTCAAGCATATCTGATAATCTCTCCATCATAATTCAGTGCCTTTGCTGCTTGACAATCTCTTGGTATGATTTGCACTCATATGGTTCCCCTTTCCCTCCCAGATCACTTGAACTCAAGCAGCTCTCCTTGTTTTCCAGCTGCTAAATCAAACAGTTTGTCTAGGGTGGCTAACTGAGAGTTGCAGCATTTACTAGAGTTTAGTGACATTTAAATCTAGCAAAATCCTGGTGAAGAAAACTGCAGCAACTCCCTCAGACCTGTCAAGGAAAGGCTAGCACAGCAGCCCATGGTGTGTTGGTTATAACCCATCAGCCTCTCTCCATTTAACTGTTCCCATTCTCTCTTGCCATTCCTTGCCCTCTGCCCTGTCTGGCTGCCAAGAAGGCTCCAGCTCAGGCCAGCACAGCCGGTTCTGCAGCTGCTGCAGCTCCTGGGAGTGTGGCAGGGCCAAGGCAGGTTTGGCACCTGGGAGGAGGCAGCGCCTATAATGCCTTAAGCTTTAATTTTCATATTTTCAGATTTTGTCCTGCCTAGGGGTGCAGTTCTGAGCCTCATATTCAGTGCCAGTCAGCTCTCTTCACAGAGTAGGTGTCTGTTCTGGTTTGAGCAAAGGAAAACCAGTGAGATGCTCCAAGTCAGAAACAAAATTTAATAGGAGGAAAAGAAAGAAGCAAAATAAAGAATACAACCTGGCACCCTGTTAGTTAGGGTGATGGCAGCAGTCCAGGTGAGGTGGTCTTGTTGAAGCAGTGATCCCATAGAAAGGTCTGGTAGCTCCTGTCCTCTGGGAGTCCAGTGGATAATAGCTCCTGTGCTGTCCCAGATCCTGGATTATATCCAGGTGGGAATGCTTGGCTCCTCCCCTGGGTGGAGCATCTCACAATAGGATGACATCATTCTATGGGTGATGGGATGGGTCCTTAATGGCCCATTGAACAGAGAGAGCTCCCAGAGGGGGTTATCTGTGAGTCACACAGGACAGCATTGATGGGCCCATTAACAGAAGATAAGAGAAACACTGCCCCGCCTGGCTTCAACAGCCCATGAAGATGGTGATAGGATACATACTTTGGGCACATCTTACATTTTAGCCTAGGACAGTGAAAAAACAAATCCTTTTTCTGCAGAAGACCAAGGAAAAGTGGACGGAAGAGAGGAAACGAGAAGGATGAGACCTCACAACCTGAAGCTGTAATTGGACAATTAAACCCCAATATACAAATGGACCAAAACTTATAAAAATGTAAGATCTCATGATTAGCCAGCCATTTTTGTGACCATTATTAGTCCATCTTGGGTGTAGCCCTGCTCAGGCTCTTGTCCTGCCCAAGGTGGATCCTGGAGGCCTTTCAATAAACATCTACTTTATTCTCTAGCTCTGTCCAGTCTCTGTTTCAGGTCAGCCTTCCAAGGCACCACCTGCAGCATCCCAAGAGCCAGCCCAGCTCCATCTGTAAGCTCCTGGGACCCCCTCTGCCAGCTCATCCCTGCCAGTGCTGGTGGTGTTAACACCTGGGAAGAGGCAGAACCAATGACATCCCACACTGTGTCCCCCTGAGCAGCATCAGTGTCATTAATTCTTTGCCAATGAGACAATCATTAGGAAAGATCATCCCACCCTTCTTAATTAATTTGCCAATCTTTGTATTAAATTTTTAACCATACTTATTCCAAGTGCCTTTGTTTCAGATTGAGTGTTATTTTTAAAATGCTCACATTCTGCTGATAAAAGTAATACATTTCTTCAAGATGACTGGTTATGGCAATTCTATTAATAACTTCTTAATGAAGTGCAAGGTTTTTAATATGTCTTAATCTAAGCTATGCTAACATTTCAGTGTAAGTAGAATTAATTCAGGAACTTCAGATATGGTTTTCATTTAAACAAGATTTAGTGAGTGATCCAAGATTCATGCATCAACACAATTTTCTACCTAAAAAGGAATTTTACAAGAGAAGACTTCTATTTTATTGTTTTATTTACTTTGAAGAAACAAAAGCTATCCATTAAAAGGATAAATTCCTATTTTTTGTCAGGAGCTTGAACACAATGTTCTCACACTTCCGTTTCCTTCCCCCAAACAATGTTCTAGACATTGCTGATACACAGCCATGGCATTCACAAGCATATTAAAGTTATTTACAAAATTGTTGGAGGCAGAGAAAGTCTTGGGTACATGTCCCAGAACATATTGCCTTCAGAAATTCTAGTTATAAAGTCATTTCCTCTAGTTTAATCAGAGCCCTGAAATGTTTCAAATGGCACAGTATAAACAAAGCAAAATATTAAACAACATCCTCCCTGTTTCCCTCAGCAAATGAATAACTCAGGCTCCATAAGACCTGAAATAAAATGAAGCTCAAAGATTACAGTACAACCTTGAGAGAATAACTGCAATCAGTCTTGCCAAATTGCATTTCGGTTTCAATTAAAAACACCTTAAAAACTGAAAAAAAAGTTAAATTTGTGGCTCACAGATGGGTGCTTGCAACTTAAAAATACTGCTGCATCTCATTCACCCTGTTCAATGGAAATATTACCAGTACTGTCTATTAATTCATATATCTGATATGTTCTGTGACAGGAAAAAGCAGTTTCCTTTCTCCCTGTAAGCTGGTTTTATTAGATGATAGAGGAAAAGCCAAGTGAAGAAAGCTCTACAGATAAATAGAAAGAACTCATGTATAAAAATAGTTTCAGGAAAAAACAAACCCCACAGGTTTCAGTTCTGTTCAGTGAATCCAGCCTGAAACACACTCACATCAATTCAAACAAAAGGAAAAAAACCAAAAGAAACTCACAAAAAACAACAATAAAACCACAAACAAACAAAACCTCAAACAATATAACCCCCCAAACCACACAACAACAAACAAGCAACAAAAATCTTCACATCAGGTGTGACCCATAAATTGAGTTTTTATGCAAGCAGGATGGTTCCAAAGCCATTTTTCTCATTAAGGAAATCCTGAGTATGTTGATTTCATATTCTTGAGCATAAATATGTGTCAAAAATAGAAAGGAAATGGCCACACAGTGCAGCATAGCTGATATTAATGAAGCCTGTAATGTTTACTTCTTATTCATTTTTCTTGAATTTATTTTTTATTAAAGGAACCTCTGCCAGAAGATTACAAGGGAAATTGTAAAGGAAAGTTATAATTTGCCTTCTCCTTTGCCAAAATATAACTCATCTTGTGGCTGTGAATGAATTTTCAGTGGTGAAGTGGGAAAATAGAAGCAGAATATAAAACCAAAATTCCTTACTATTTTTTGTATTCCCTGCATTTCTTCTTCTGCCACAGACAACTGAATTTTTCCACATTAAAATGAAACTAAGTCTACTGTTAGAGAAGGGTAAGTACATCAGTGCCAAGTCGTGACTTGGTCAGTAAGATTTTGTTTTCACCCAAGGCAGCAGGGAAGTTGCAGTACACATAAAAGATGAACAAGCTCAGATGGCAAACCAGAGCTTTCTGATGGCACATAATTTTCACTCACAACTGCTACCACAATTGCTGACTGCAACTATGAGCACTGCACATGTGCTCAAAGTTGAGCTGCATAGTTATTCTTTTACACCCCACCTAAGGATGTGTAAATGCATTGTAATTATTCATAGACTAATTCATTAAATGGTGGCTTTTGGGGGAGTGGGGGAATAGTAAGTAGTGACCTTTCACAGTATGCCTGGAAAGAAAAATTATTTAAGATAGGAAAATTGCACGTTTATCTTTAAGAAAAATGCCAATTCCATAATCCAAGATAATCTGGATGTGAAGGAGTGAAATAGTTTGAACAGTTTGACAGTATGAACCTGTTCACTGCTTTCCTTGCAGCCAGCTCACAGGGCTCCATGGTGAAGGTGTCCTGCAGTACTCCCTGTGGGGTTCATGGCAGCCTAAAGGAGATGAGGATGGGGCAGCCTCACCTCCAGCAGTGTGTGAAGTTTTGGTCTCCAGAATATAAGAAAGATATTTAGCTCTTAGAGAGCATCCAGAGGAGGGCCATAGTGGGGAGAAGGACCTTGAGAGGATGCCGTGTGAGGAGCAGCTGAGGGCCCTTGGTCTGTCCAGCCTGGAGGAGGCTGAGGGGAGACCTCACTGCAGGTACAGCTTCCCTGTGAGGGGAGGAGCAGGGGCAGGCACTGATCTCTGCTCTGTGGTGACACTGACAGGACCCGAGGGGATGGCCTGAAATTGTGTCAGGGCAGGTTTATGTTGGATATTAGGAAAAGTTTCTTCCCCCAGAGGGTGGTTGGGCACTGAAACAGGCTCCCCAGGGCAGTGGTCACAGCTCCAGCCTGACAGAGCTCAGGAAATGCTCAGACAATGCTCTCAGGTGCATGGTGGGACTCCTGGGGTTGTCTTGTGCAGGGCCAGGATTTGGACTTGACAATCCTTGTGGGTCCCTTCCAACTCAGTTTATTCTATGATTCTATGATTCAGGAATGCACATTAAATACAGTCACTTTTTCAATGGGAATAACTCACAATGGTTTCTTCTGAACACGTGTAGGCACCCAAGGAACAGAGAGAAGAATCTGTTTTTGCAGACTCCTGATTCAGGCAGCCCTGGAGAGCAAAGTAAAGGTTCACTTTTTAATGTAATTTGAAGAAAAGTTAGCTGGGGTTCTACAGAGAACAGCTCACCTCCCCTGCTCCATCTATCCATTCACATCTGCAGAGGCACCAGTGACTCACACAGCTGTTCCCTACATAGTGCAGAGCATCTCACAAAATCATCTAGCCCCCTTACAGGAGAAATTCTTTTCTTCCTGCTGTCTAGAGAGAGGATAACTCCTTTCACTATATTTGCACACAGGTAAAAGACCTTTTCTGTGCTGTCATTTTCCAAAAGCTTCTGTCCAGTGACAGTGACATGATAGGTCTTGTAAAGTGACTGCCTATACATTCCAAACAGGTAAACACAAAGCATCACTGAGAGGTATTTACTCAGATAAACCTTTTTATAGGGATTTCCAGAAAACTTACTGTGGGAAAGTGAAAGCTCTCTATGTCTTCCCAGATTTTTACTGGGCTTGGAGCAGCAGCACGAGGGACAGATGTGAGCAGGGCTACACTCAGGATTAATGAGCTGCCTCAGAAGCTGTGCAGTGATGAGTGACTCACTCAGTACTTAGGTGTTCATAGGTGGGATGCATCAAATCAAACGTAGAGCTTTACTGCTGAGCTTTTAGGGCATGAGTTCTCAATAAGAGCTTGAAGTAAATGACAGCAATTGGCCCCCAAAATTGTCATGTATTTCCTTTCATTGGAAAGATGATCTATTTAGTAAAGTTCTAAAGTAAGTCAGATG
The DNA here is from genome assembly GCA_013398615.1 of Brachypodius melanocephalos. Lineage (NCBI taxonomy): Eukaryota > Metazoa > Chordata > Aves > Passeriformes > Pycnonotidae > Brachypodius > Brachypodius melanocephalos. Next base: position 7,835,218 of record VZSR01000920.1, read on the forward strand.
AACCCTGAGGGATTGCAGTAAGAATATACAGGAGGAGAGAGGGGGCTGGAAGCACCTATCTTTTTATGATCTCACACTTGTCTTTACAGATGACCTGGGTGTGATGTTTAGCTGCCTCTGGATGTCATTCATTGAGTACTGGAGACAGAGCATCTTCATTAGTCTTGCCCTCTACCAGAGATAATGAACCCAAGTGATTCAAAAACACAAACTACAAACAAAGCCTTCAGGTCAGCAGTTTCACTGGCTGTTTCAGAATCTTTCAGACAACTAAGAATTTCATAAACGTGGTCTTGAAGTAATTTTAAATCCTTCTGGTTACTGCTAGAGTCAAATATTAACTTTATTAATACAATTACTGGAGGGGATAAGGGGAGGTAGCAGCTGCTTTTAATAAAACACAGAACTCAAAGCCAATTTTTATTAATGTTTTGTGTGTGAAAATTATGATAGTGTTGAAATGATCTTCAGCTTGCCTTTGAGGATAATAAAAAGCACTACAGCAAATGCTGAGTAGTTGAGATATTCTCTCTCTGCTCTGTGATTTTTCATTTCACAGACACTTATGAATTACCACAGTTATTTCACAACCTCAGTACCTGTTCTCAACAGCATTTTGAAAGCAATATAATTTCCAGCCCCTCTGGTATCATGGTGGATGTGCACTTAGCACAAAGAGCATTCTAGGTATTCCTTAATAGATTGGTATAGGGCTAACTTGAAATGCAAGAGTTTGAGAAACTCTTGTCATGTGATAATGCAGCACAACAGTGAGGATGTCCTTCCCATCAGAAGTGGGCAAGAGTCAGACCTAACAAAAACACCATGATCTTCTCAAGTCGACCCAGACAACCAGGCCACTGCAGCGCTCTTCTGGTGAAATTCTCACCTGGAATAAATGGGCAGGATCTACCAAAACCTACTTCAGTTTTTTGCCCTCAGCAGTGGAGCGGAGCCTCGGTTCTAAATTAATGTTGCATTGTGTAATCAAATCTGTTGGTGTGAGTTAATCATTTACTTAGAGGGAAAGCATAAATGTCACAGTAAACCACTGTCACAGGGAGAAAGCAAGTTTGTCCCATGACATCTCAAGTAGAATGCCAGCATCCCTGCACTGAGACCAGGAGGGAATTCACAGCAGGGCAAGATACATAAAAAGGAGGACTGAGATTTCTGGGATGAGATTTCTTCTCAGGATTCACTTCTGCTGGATGTCTGTATTGCAGCAGAGCAGAAAGAAAGGCTCACTCATGTGTTTACAGGAAATTATTTTTAATCTGTGGTCAGAGAGTCAATGGTCAAGAACCTTTCCACCAGTCTACGTGATGGGTTTTGGTAGCTGTGAAATTGCACACTGCCAGAGGTGATTTAGGGGAGCAGGATCTGTTCACCACTGCTGGCTAAATGAAAACCCAAGAGCACACTCCAGCTCACACTATGAAATTTGCTTGTAGAGCTACTCTTTTTTGTCTTGGACATCAGCAGAGCTTCACACATTCTGACTCAGAGGCCTCCCTAATGCTTGGAAGCTTCGTTCTCAGATGAACCCAATATTCAAGAAAATATACATGGAATATGAAACTTTAGATTTCAAAATGCTCAAATGTTTTTTCTTTCTTCTGGTGAAACAGATTTACAGACTTCTTTCTTTATCTTCACAACATTGTTCCTGTTACAAATAATGGAACAGATCTTTAGTAAAATCATTTTTACAAGGTCCATTTTTCATCAGTTTTCTCTTAAATTAAGCATAGAGGCATTAAAGTAGTAATTTCCCTTGAAGTTAAACAAAAATATTTATAAACATTTCCTTCAGAGCTCAAAGTAATTATTTTGAAGTTTTTATTTGGTGAGAAATAGGGGGAATTTGATAACCTAAGGCACAATCTTATTTCTTTATTTATACAGCACCTCAGACAATCCCTGATTTCAGATCCACAGCTGGCCAAGAAATATCTGCATAATCTGTTTGTAGATGACTTCTATGATGGTACTTTTCTAAGAGACACTGGAACTTCACAGTTGTGTAAACAGGATAAAAGAAAAGAAAAATATCCACAGAAATCAGGGAAACTTTCAGCAACACACAAATGTGCTAAATGAGCCTAGTTGTATAGAAGCAAAAAAAAAGTGTTTTTCAGTTGCATTGTTTTCAAACATGTTTCACTTAAAAGCCCTTGGGACAGAGATTCCTAAATCATTACAGCAATGAGAAATTTAAAAATTACAAAACCTAAGAAAAGAGGCAAGAAATACCTAAAGCAAACAGTAAAATTGATGGAGCAATTAAAGCTTTCCACCTTTGCCAAGTTACAGGCCAAGCTGAGAGAATAAGATCTTGTTTGCAGTATGGAAAAATGGGCACCCTGGAGGCAGTCAATGGATTTTAGTCAGTTAATTGGAGTAATTCCCATGCAGCATTTTTTATTTTCTGAGATTTCTTTATGAAAATATTGCAGAACCAAAAATCTTCATGCAGCATAACAAATTCAACTTTAGTAGATATTGCCTGAAAATGGGACCCTGGAGAAACATTACTTCACACTTAAGTGAAGCTCAGGAGAACTTTTGTTCATTAAAAGCTCAATTAATTTCTTAAAATGTGACATTTGTTTCAAAAGCACAACTAGCACTGGAATCAACAAGTTGGCAATTAAGTACTTACACTTTTGTCAATGCAATGATAAATTATAGTTTATTTTTCTAACAAAGGGATATTTTCATTAAACGTGAAAAAAATCATGCTAAGTACTATGAGAAAAACATAACTCTGGAGAAGATTAGTTAATAAGTAATCATCAAGGCTAATTTTCTTTCCCAAACATGAGCAACACATATATTTCTTGTTTCAAAAAGGTAGATGACTTGTACCAAAGCCTGACAATTTTGACAGCAAGTGTCTTTTGATGATGTAGCAAATTTCCAAATCAAAAGCCTGATGATTTCCTATTGCAAACAACTGGACCATGCTCATTCCCAAAACACTGTGTTAGACATGGAGCTGTAGCAAATTGGAAGCATATTAAAACAAACTCCATTGAAAGGGGACAGGGGAGGAAGTATTCTTCCTCCTCATCATCCTTCATACCAACATCACTTTCTGAGCCTCTCAAAAACAGAACACCACAGAAAAAATATCATCAGGGAAGCCCCTGTGAACAGCTAGCAAATTAAAGAGCAACTATTGTATGAATTACGGACCCCAGCTACATCTCTACCACCAACATTAGTTGCCAAAAAACCCATTGTGTGACTTATACAAAGAGGGGAAAAAATCGAAATGCAGTCTGGTTTTCTGCTGGTTTTCCTAACAAAGTGCTTGTGTTAATCACCTTTTTAGTAGTCTCATAAAGAAAACATCAAGTTGTCTGCACTAAGGTAGTCTCCATGCCAGCTTTAGTGCATTTAAATTACAGCAAAGATGTCTGGGCTGTCACTGGCAGGTATTTTGTTCAACAGAAAGCTGAACACAAGGACATCTGCTATCCAAAAACTGGCTCCAGTCGGTGACCCTTGCAGACATGCAAAGACGTGCAAATGATAGATAAGGCAAAGAAATGATGGTGGGAATTGGCAGCACTTTGTGGCACTGGCCCTGCATATTTTCGGGTGAGGAGCAGCACTGTGCTGCAGCAGCCACACAAATCCAGTTTCCTCCATTAGCACAAAGTCAAAATAAACAAACTCCCCTGGGGAGCAGGTGATGTGCCAAAACAGTGGGAGATAAAGGGCAACAGGTTTGACATTTTTGCCTCCAGAAAACCTCAGGCAGACAAGAAGCAGCGAATTAGGGAGACACCCTGGGACACAGCAGCAGCAGGTCCCGGGTGACAGCACCTCACAGTGATGCTTGTCGGGGTCCTGCAGAAGTTGGCAGTCTCAGGCCTGTCACACAGTGTCACCTGCTGCTCCTTCTGTCTTTTTTTCACAATATTTGGTCACCCCAGATCCAGCCAACATTAGCACTGCTGTTCTGTTGGCCTGGCTACAAGAAGGCTGTGTGCTCAGCAGGTGAGAACAGATATTGTGCCAAGTCAGATCCCAAACCACAGAACAGACTCCCAGCTTTGGAATAAGGTGTCACTTTTGGAATAATGTGTGGAATATGTGTCCCGTCAAATCCACTTCAACATCTAAATCATGTTAGCCAAACTTCCAAGATTCACTAGTGATTTTTCAAGATTTAGAATAAATCCAAGCTCTGTACCAACAACAGCCAACAGGTATTGTTTGAAAAATGCAGTGATTGGGGAAGGGTAAAACTGAACTGTCTCTTGTTACTAAATAATGGAACTTCTCATGTTATAATTTGAATAATTCAGTGCTGTGACAGAAGTCTAATGTAAAGATGGAGAGAAATTCTCTTTTACTTCACCCTCACTAGACTGGATTGCAGTCTTGCTCTTGTTTTGTACCCCTAATGACATAAGCAGGGCAGGTGAATAAAAGTGAAGTATTTGCAGCAGATAAAAGTTGGCTTGGATCGTTTTAGGCCCAAGAGAATTATTTAACAGTGACTCAACAGATCTCTTCCCTCAGAAGGAGTAGTGCAGCAATTACAATGGGTACCAGCTTTTTTTTTTTTTTTTTTTTTTTTTTTTTTTTTTTTTTTTTTTTTTTTTTTTAGCTAGAGAAAAAAAATCCTGATTAAGATTATGTTCTGGTTTTAGCTGGGATGGAGTTAATTTTCTTTACAGTAGCCAATATGGGGCTGTGTTTTGGATTTGTGCTGCAAACAGTGCTGACAACACAGGGTTTTCACAAGAGACAAAATTACTGCTTACTTCCAAAGCTATAAACAACATCTGCAAATTAACATCTTCTGACAATGTTTCTTGGAGATCTTTTTAGATGGCTTTTACAATCCCATTTAAAATGAAGCATTCTATTGCAGTCAAGAATACAAAAGGGTTAATAGCAGTGTCTTTCCTTGTTTCCTCATGTCATATTTGTATTTCTGGGTAAGAGTAAGGCAGAATAGGGATATTGCATTTAATATTTATTATGTTGTAGAAAAATAATGAATAATTTGAGAACAAAAGGTAATTTGGATTTTTTTTTATTGCTTTCCCTGATAATGTTGAGGCTGAAGATAGAATAGCAAAGAAGGATACAGATACTCCAATACAAGTCATTCCTTTTGTAAGTTAAGTCGGAAGAATTTAATATCATTAAGAATTAAGGAGGGTTTTAACCCCGGATAACACATGGATTCTTGTATGGCCAATTATTCCCTAGGTACTCAGAGCACTTGGCCTTCCACACCAAGAATTTGTATAAGATTTAACCATCCTTTAAAATGGACAAAGCTGCTTCTGTTATATCATTTACTACAAGGCAAAAGCTGAAATGTCAAAATACTGATTTTGCATTTTTTTAATTGTGTAACACAGGTACAGGACAGTAAAATGAGAAATCCAAGAGACTTTCCTGCTACAGGGTGGCAAGGGGGGCACTTTCCTGAGCTCACACATTTTGCACTGTGGTAGTTTCTTTCCATGGATGAGGTGTTCAAGCAAGGTGTGGCTATGAGAGGCTCTTTCTGCTCTTACCTCAGAGGGTATGCAGATGAATTCACGTGGGGTGCAAAAAAAAAAAAAAAGGAATGTTTGCTGAAGGGTTCCCAAAGTTGTTGGAAAGAGCCAGATGATAGCAAGACTCAGATATTTTATATTCCCACCTGGCCCCAGCTGCAGACATAGAGAATAAACTCCTGTTCATGGGAACAAAATGGCAAAGAGGAAAATGTGGAGTTGGGAAGAGCCCGGATCCTCCATCACCCTTCAAGAGCACCTTTTCCTTGTGATGGGTTATGTAAACATAGTCAATAAACCACAGCTTTTTCACGATAAACTTATGACCTAAAAAGCCAAGACAAAGACAGGAAGAATTAAAAAAAAAAAAAAAATACAGAGACAGGTGAAATGATTTACACAAGGAATTGGTAACCTTGTTGTTCCCACCATGTTTCAAGCTTGCTTGTTTTGTTTTTTTGACCCAAGGAAACCTTTCATCTTCAGAGTTGTCTCTTTTCTGGTTTAATAAAATCTGATTTTGTACATGAATGCTGACTTTTCCATATAAATTTTGCAGTAACCAATTAGCTAAAACAATCCAGAAGTGTCAGGCAGGGATAAAATTATTTTTGGGATACATTCTAACGCTGTATCCATATCTTCCCATATTAACTGTGTGTCTTTTAAGACTGTGTACAGATATTTCTGGGGGATGAATTTACACTGTTATTTGGACCTCTTTTTCCAAATGACTTTTATGGGGAATTTGAGTGTGGGGGTGAAGGCTGTTAACAATTGTTAGTGCCTGAATTTTAGTGAATTGTATTCCTAAAGCTACACAAAGTGGAAGGATTCAGCTGTGGACAGAAAAAAAAAGCACAGCTAAGCTCTCACATGAGAGACAAATACATGAGTATGGCACGCTCAGAGCAGGCAGGGATTACATCTGTTTGCAGCCCAGGCTTTCTTGCTGCAGCACAAGGTTGTCCTGCACCTTGTCAGAAACCTTCAAGGAGCTTGAAATCAGATTTTAAATGCCTGATGTGCTGCCAAAAAAAAAAATCCCCAAACAAACAAAAAACAAATAAACAAAAAACAAAACAAACAAAAAAAACCCCAAAACAAAACAAAAAAATCCAAACCAAACAAAAAAAAACCAAAACCACAAACAAAAAAAAACCACCAAAAAACACAAACCCCCCAAAAAACCCAACCACCAAACAAGTTAGGACCCCAGTAAAATTCCAAGTTGAATTTTGTGGAATTTGTTTAAAGTGAAACAGCATCAACCCCCAAAACTCTCATGGAGGACAACAATAAACTGAAAGTATCAGAAGAGTTGAGCCATCCAGACAGAAACTCTGACACACTACAGGAAAGTCAAGGGTTAAACCAATGAATCGAAAACTTCATGGGTTACTTTGCAAAGGCTAAAGTAAAATTAGAACAAAACGGGGAAATCACTATGTTTCATTTTAAAGCAATATTTGGGGAGGTGAGGCAGGTATCCATAATTAGGCAAGCTCTTTAAGTAATTGCCCATTAAGCCTTGCAAAAGAAAGAGAAGACTGTTAACCTAAAACAGTGAATTTTGCAAGAATTTCTGGATAAAAATCAAAGGCAGTCAGAGTTGGAAGAGGGATTCCCAAAGAAAATGTATTTTGGGGGGGTATTTTTTTCGTTATTGTTGTGTTTTAAGTGCAGAAACACCAACACACATCAATGGAAGAAAAAAACAAATGCCTGTTGGGTATCATAACAAGTGCTACTGGCTTGGGGGGCACCATCGTGTTGATATGCTGCATATCACCCTCTGCTCTAAGAGCCAGTTTGAAAAGGTTTTGCACAATATGCTTTAGGATCTACCCTGAATTAGGATTGATTTCTTTAATGGCCACAGCGGAGCGAGAGGAAAAGAATGACTCAGACAAATGGGGGTCCACACAACCAGAATTATATTTAATATCACCACTCTGTGCCTGCAGAGTACTCCAACGTGCAGGCAAAGCCACTATTAAGTATCAATTGATTTTTATATGCTGAAATGCAACTTAGCTTCTAAGAGCAGCACGCTGCACTCTAGCAGACTGAGAGATTTGTAACCCTCCCAATTAAGTGAATTGTACTGCATAGAAAACCCTGAGAAGTCATCCTAAATCACCCATAAACCAAAAAATTCTTTAATAGCAAAGATCAAAATAAATCACTAAGATGCATTACTTTATAATAAGTCATAATTCTGACACAATTAATGAGCAAACATTCATTAGGGCCAAATAACTCAATCAGACAAGACACAAAAAACCTACACCATAATTCCATAATACATATCCTCATCCTCTCTTAAGTCCCATTAAGTGTATACATTTTACAGTAATAACTGTAATATCAAAATATTCAAGGGCATGCAAGAAAGTAATTATTTTTTTAACAGAGGGAGGCAGAAAAAAATTGTACTGTAAAAAGAAGAGTTATGGGAAAAGGAAGCTGAAAAGCTGAGTTTATTGTGTTCACTGTCACCAGTTGCAGTCCTTTAACATCATCTCCCCCATTTGGGAATTAGAAGGAGGAAAAAGCAGGCAAGTGTATTTCCCTCAGGCAGAGGTGTTTGTTCAGCATTTTGAAAGACTGCATAAGATTGAATCTGTCTTCTATAGATCCAAATAAGAGTCTTAAGGATGAAATTTTATCCCAGCAACCACATGGCAAAAGCGAATAATAAAAGCTGTCAGAAAGAAAATGTGCCCTCAAAAAACCAAATCTGTCTGGGGATCTTGTTTGAGACAATGAAAGTTTTATCAGAATCCCAGAACTACAGAACATTCTGAGCTGGGAGGGACCCATTGGTGCTTTTAGGGAAGCCAGAAGCAAGATGTTCTGTGTCGGGGAAGAAGGGTCTGTACTACTCTGAAAACTCACTGGACGACCAAAATCAACACATTTCCCTCAACAGAGGTGACACAGAGCATGCTGGAGGCACTGTGAGGACTACAGTGGAGAAAAGGCAAGGGAGGATATGTATTAGAGAAGAGTATAAATAGAAGTCACTCATAAAGATGTTCACAATGGGTATTTATAGTAACTAGCAAAAGTTCCTCTACATCTATGTCACTGTTCACCTTAAAACAAAACAAAACAGGAAAAAGAAAAGAGCTGGACATTAGGCATTTAAATAAATTGACCTAGAGTACTTCATCAGATTGCTTTATTAGCAGCTGCCCAGTTTGGTTTTAATCTGATTGCCCAGACAACCCCCATCCTTCCAGCATTCCATGGAATTGTGCCTTACATAGCTGAGATGGCTCTGCCTGCAGAATGGCCACAGGACCTCTGCCCCCAGTTATAGATATAAAGAAAGCTTGTGGTTAGTGAAGCATCTGTGTAAAACTTTACTTGATGTATTAAGGAACTCCTAATGAATAATGGACAGGTGTTTTCATCTTCAGCTCATTAGAGGAGCTGTCCACACTAGAGCTTTGCTAATGGTTTGTCAAGCCAGAGTGTTATTCCTGGATATTACATCAACAGCAGCTCTTCTATATATCACCACTTCCATGAAACATTTTACATCACAACAAAGAGTTTTCACAGGGACTGGTCCTGATACTCTTGAGCTGTATTTGATACTCAGCTTGAGGCCAGTCAGAGGTTTTAATGGAAAGCCATATGTCACTTTCTAAAGAATGGTGTTTCTTCAGATCTCCTCAGGTGGCATTATAAGCTTTTATGCCTGGAGCCACTTATGAAAAACTGTAAATCCCAAATTTTTAATAATGGGTACCTACAGAAAGAATGTCCCCATATTAACAGACCTACATGAGCAGATCTAGGAACTATGTTGTTAATTCCTTGGACAGGAGGAAAATTCACCCTCCTACAGGAGCAGACTGTCACACCAGCTGACTTAGCAGAAACACCAAGAAACAAGAAGGTCCAAGAAACACCACCTGCACTTCTGACAGGAAGGTTCATGGCCCACAGTTCTGGATTGCTCTCCTTCTGAAATACCTCTTCTTGCATCTAAAGAAAGAGAGGGAAAAGCAAGGATTTGTACTCATGGCAAGATTTGATTAATTTAACACCTGGTCACTGGAAATTAGACAGTAGATGGATTTGTTTTATTGAGGCTGCTCATGGCCATCTGAACACAAAGATTTTTTTACCACCTCTTCCTTGAGTCTGGTATAAACAGCTGGCCTAGAACAGAATGACTCCACTTTACATTAACACATGAAACATAAAGATGCCTCTTGCCTGCATTTCCTTTTTCTTAGATTTTCTACCTGGAGGTGCTAAGAGAAGTAGCAGCAGAGTTATTTTTACTTAAGACAGATTCTAGAAATAAATTGGAAAAAAAAATCTAAAAAAGAAAGCAATTTTCCAATAGTAAAACTAAACAATTGCTCCCTAACTGCACACACTGTTCTCATGAAAGAACAGTGAGGCCCTTTGCTGCTATTTCCTAGGTAACAATGATACAGACAGAAATAAATCCCACTGAATTCTTGTGAATTAGCCTTAAAAAATAGATTATACATGAATACAATCCATAGCATAAGTCACGCTGTGCAAAAGCTGAAGGAATTAATAAGGTGTTCTCAGTAGTTTTGATAAAGTGCAGCAGCAGCTTGTGCCACCTTAGCCACTCAGAGGGAAAGGAAGGGTTTTTCTTCCCCTCAGTCTCCTTCAAATATACTTGCTGCAGAAAGGGGGATTTGTTAACCTTATAACACTGACATTTTAAAAGTACAGATAATTATAAACAAGGTGAGAAAACCCTACCAAATGAGTTTAAGTGGAGTACTTATAAGGTCTCTTTTTTTTTTTTTTAGCAGCTAAATATGTACTAGACAACTTTAATGAGGCAGCACAAACAGGAACTATCTCAAAAGACATTCACCCAGAGATAACACAATCCAATTTCTGTTTGGTTCAGAATTTAACTCACAGTAGCAAGCATTTATCCTGTTTAATTAGAAGAAACATTCATATAAGGAACATGAAGTTCTTGAATATGAATTTAAATATAACAGCCTAAGAAAGCAGTTAAGATTAGGAATGGACTACAATTACAAATTAAATTACCTGCAATCCTTACACTTCAGAAAATTCAATAGCTGTACAAATAATATAAGCTTTGAATACAAGGTATCAGATCTCAGCTGATGCAATCTGTTCAGATCAGTTGATAGTATGACTTTGGCTCTGTGTGTGTGTAAGTAGCCTAAAATTATTCACACTGGAGTTGTTGCCAAATCCTTCAGATACATCTGTATTTATATGACTCCTTCCACCACACCAAAATATGGTTCTACTCTCAAACAGCTCAGTAGATTTTCTCTGCCAGTGTTCAGCCAGGTTTTGTCACTCTGGTACCAGTTTCTTAGATTTCACTAAAACTAAGGCATAAAGCTTAAATTTTTGTTTCCTTCCAGGCATATCAAGAAGGTGTCTGGGAACAACCAGACAGAGTTTTTGGTAATGAATCATACTTTACTAACCTTAATGCCATCTACCAGCTGGGATGGCTGGTAGCATGGATGATGGGAGAACTCTGGATGTAGTTTGTCTTGGATTTATTAAGGTCTGTGATGTATTTTCCTACAGCAGGCCTGGAGCAAAATTAAAGAGATACAGACTGGGAAAACAGACAGTAAAAAGGCTTGAAAATTGTCTGGACAGCCCAGCTCAAAGGTTCATCTCCAAACTTCAAAGTCCATCTAGTAGCCAGTAACCAGACAAAGTAATCCTTTAGGAGCCAAAACTGGAACCAATAATGTCCAATAGTTTATTAATTACCTGGATTATAGGACAGAAGGTGCTCCCAGCAGAGACAGTTTGCAGATGACACCAAACTGGGGAGGACAGTAAAATACAGTGGGGAGCTAGGCTTCAATTCAGAAGGACCTCAGCAAGGTAGAGAATCTCACTAAGTTCAACAAAATCAAAATCAAATCCCTGTACCTGGGATGGGGCAGCCCAATACACAAGATACAGGATTGGAATGACTGACCAAGGAGTAGCTTTGCTGAAAAAAGCCTTTGAGTCGTGCTGGACAAACTCAGAATGACCCAGAAATGGGCCCTTGAAGACCAACAGCACCCTGGGCTAGTGGAAGTGCAGCCTGGAGGTCCAGGAGGGTGGTTCTTCACCTCTGCTCAACACTTGTGAGAGCACAACTGGAGCTCTGGGCAGTTTGGGGCTCCCCAGTGCCAGAAAGACATGGAGATCCCAGAGTAAGGCCAGCACAGCCCAGCCAGGGTGGTCCAGGGGATGGAGCACCTGGCAGAGGGGGCAGGCTGAGAGATGTGAGTTTGCTGAGCACAGACAGAAGACAGGTCAAGGGACCTACTGCAGCCTAAAGCTAATTAACTGCAGGATGTGAGGACAGATTGTTCTCAAAGATGAACAGTGGAAAGATGCAAGACACCATGGACATGTTGGAATACAGGACATTAGACACAAGGAAAATGGGTGGTGAGTCACTGGAACAGAGATCCACAACTCCATCTTTGAAGTTACTCAAACTTCAGCAGGGCAGCCTTGTCTAGCTGACTCTTCTATGAGTAAGGACTGGAGCAGTAGGCTTTCAGAAGCTCCTCCAAACCCCATGATGACCATGATTCTGTGATTCTAGCTCTGGATTCAGCAAACAAAAGAGGTACATGAGGTATATCTCAGTGTATCAGCACCTTGGTGTTTCTACCTAAACTGTCTACAAAACTCTTTTCCAAAATTCTGATTTGTGTTACCCTCAGAAGTGGGCTCTGTCTGCTGAAATATCATTGCCCTCCTTTACTGTGCTGTCCTGATCATGTGTTGTGTATCCTCTTACTGCTGCCTCCTAAATTAATTAATTAAAAAGGTACCAAACCATCATCTTGTCACAAGAATGAGGAAGACAAAGGTGAAAAGATACAGGATGCTCACAGAACCACACAAAAATTTTGGGGAAATCTTGGAATTCCACATATGCTCCCTGAATCTTTAGTGTAACCCTAAACTTTCAGGTGTTCTTTCCTCTTCAGAAGGTGGACATGATTTTGCAAAGATAAAGCAACTTCTGAAAATCCACAGGTCTCTCAAATTACCCAAAAAGAAGGCAATTTAGTGTCAGATTATTATAGGTGACACTATGTGACTACCATGGCCAGGGTGTAGGACTAGAAAATGAAGGTAGGAATGAAAGTAATGCAAAAGCAAAGTGGAAGAAACACCACAGGATATTGCACATATGGCAAGATCCCACCATATACTTTTGTAGAATTTCCAGAGTCCAGCCTCATTTTAGGCTTTGTATGTTGAATCAGCCAAGGGTGCCCACAGACTGAGTGCAGCTGTTTTAAAACAGAATCCATGGGTTTGACTCTGCCTTCAAAGGGGTGACTGGCCCAGCCAAATGCATGTGTGGCCCCATCCCTTTTACCACCCCAGGTAATGTGAAAAGCTCTTTAAGGCAAGCCTGCAGCTGTTAGCTAGCAATGATAAATGCTTTGAGTGCATTACCATGAATATATTATCCTCACCCTCTGATTCCCACAATAAATTAAAACCTGGATCTGTTTGAATTGTATGAGTGTGGGGAGAAAGCTCAAAAATCAGCAAAGTGTGACTGTATTGTAAAGTTAAATTTGTAGGTAGTTCTCATTTAAAGTTTTATGGGCTTGCAAAGATTGGATAATATGTCAGAACAGTTAGGAGGGGATTGGGAATCCTATTTGCAGTTCTCCAGCAGGCTCAGTCCTCAGGCTGATCTGCTAATAAAGGCAACCCTTGGACCATGGAAGAACTACTGAAGCAAAGCAAGGTGTAATGGCCAGATGCAGTATTAATACCAATTGTGAATTACATATTATTTAGGCCAAGCAGTGATATAAAAAAGGATATTTTTAGTACTGGCTAAATGAGGAGAGAGAAGAGGAAACTGCTGACTTTAATCATGACTTGGTATGCTTGGTCTCTCTGTCTATGAACAACAGGAAAAAATATACATTTCTCACTTAAACTTATTGATACAAAAAAGGCAGGTGAACATCTCAATAAATATCAGAGTGATACACGAAAGATTTCGGAATTGTTTCAAAAAAGATGATGTACCACTAGGAATCCAGTTAGAGCAAGGCAGAGACAAAGAATGGAGGGAAGAGGAATCAGGACAATGAGGATGAAGCTTAGACCTGTATTATCACTCAAATACCTGTAGTATCTGTACTGTGTACTCAATAAATGTGACATTAAGGTTAATCATCATTGTGGGAGCTTGTAATGAATCCCTTGAGGGATTCATTACCCATGGAGGTACCTGTCCAGCCTGTGGCTGGAGACAAAGGAAACATCCTAAACCAAGACAATTCACCTCAGTACACTGTACTCTGGTATTTCACCTCACCCAGGAAACACAAGGCTCCCCTAAACACTGTGGTCTTTGTACTGTGCTCTACAGTAAACCCATGAGACTCTGCCTGTGCACAAAAAGGAATTCACTCCAGACTTTTATGAAAAAATATTCCCAGCTCTAAGCAAGCAAGATAGGGAAACACTATGGGATAAAGATTTGAAACAGTGCACAAAGCACCAAAGTTATAAAATCCTAGTTAATATACATGAGAAAGTAATTAGTATGCATTGAAGCCTTGGGAAGAAAGTAGATGCAGAAGCATTTTTACTGTAGATAAACAAAGTGTGGCTGCTGCTGAATGTAAAATACAGAAGATAACTTTTTTCCTTCTTATTCCTCATCATGCTTGATGAACTTGCAGCAGTTTGGGATGGTAATTAAGTAACAAACTCATGGAAATTAATGTTTTACCTAGTCCATTTAATCTCATTCCCAGGATGTGAATGTATGGGATGAAATAAAGAATCCCTGTGGTGTCCCTGTTGTCTGAAAGATACAGTTGATCTGTGCTGAGAAAAGATGCAGATATAAAGATTTTCTACATTTAGGATATGAAAAATTTCTGCAAAGGGTGTGAAGGGATTCTGTACTAAAGATCTGTAATAAACTCTGGCAGTCTTCATCACTATTAAAAAAAGTAATAAGAGGTAATAATTTTAATAAGAGGTAATAACTTTAATAATAGGTAATACTACTACTACTACTACTACTACTACTACTACTACTACTACTACTACTAATTTTCTTTGCTTACTCTGCTTTTCTTGTTTTTACTCCATTGTTCACATTGTTCATTAGTGGTCTTTCGAGGATGGTTCAAGTCCATCCTCACAGACTTCCAGCCTTTTGAAAGAAAAGTGGATAAATCACTCTAGCCTGAGAAAAACCTATGGAGAAAACAATTTTCTTTACCTTTCTCATAAAAGTAATGTGCAAACTACACCAGAATAGATACTCTGAGAAGCTGCTGTTATCTTGGTATTTCAGTTTACTACAGATATTCACAACATTTGGGGTCAAATCTAATCTTTTCCCCTTCTCTTGATTGTTCCTATTGGATCCATAACTAAAAAGGGGGTAAGCCATAATAGCTGCCCTCTCACATGGCACTTCCAGAACATGCCAAGCAGAAGCAGGATTTGACTTGTTTCAAGACTTCAAGAAATTCATTGTATGTCATAGTAGTGGGAAATTTAAGAAGTAGAGATCTAAAGATGCAGCCTATGGCCCATCAAAATACTCAAGTATTGAAAAGCAAAAAAAAAAGGAATTAAAGGTTTGGTCTGTTCTCTGTCATTGTTGAAGATATATCAAAGTGAAAGGAAATTTAGGGTCAGACTGTAGTTTACACTGAGAATTAAGGTGATTGATTTAGTATCATTTGCAAGTGCTCATGTTTGAAGCCCAAATTAATTCTTGAGGTGAGGAGCTTTCCTGTTGGACTCTCCTGTTGCCTGATGAGGCTGCCCAGCACCCAACACACCCAGAGCTCAGCTCCCCCACTCATGACTGGTGGCAGTGCACTGGAAGAAAGGTACAAACCAGCAGAGACAAAGGGCTTTTGTCTGGAGAAAAGAAAGAGATAAAATGTGATTCTCTGACAGATTGTACAAATCTGATCATATCTCTAATTTCTGAGCAGCCCTGGCAAGGGGAGCAGCATCAGAGTCTGAATAGGGGATATTGCCCAGTCTCCTGTGAAAAGCTTTGCCTGTGCCACCCACAGTCCTGCTGAAAACCAGCTCTGAAATGCAATCACTCCTCTTGCCAAAAGCATCCCCTTCCCTGCAGTATCCAAACCTTCCTTCTCCCTCCCCTTGTCATTAAGGAAACATTACAAACCCATTCAGCACCTTCTATTGTTGCCAGGAGAGCATTTCTGCTACTGACTTACACAGCAGAAGGGTACAAGTGGCCACATGTTCATCAGACACCTTAATTTACACTCCTTCCAAAACCAGCACAAATCTGAGAGCTCATCAGCTTCTAAAATAAATTACACAGCACTTATGACTTACATCAAAACTGAAGCAAAGCTCAGCAGGACTTATCATTTTCAGCAAAGACTAAATAGCATGGTGAGAGATTTCTAATGCTGTTTAAAGGGCTTTTTAAAAAACATGCATATGGACACCTGGAGCTAGAACATTTCATCATGAGTATCTAAAAACAAACTGTAGTTGTCAAAATCAGAGGACAGAGAACATCTTTGTGAATTTCATTGTTTTGTGATAAATTTGTCGCTTGCACACAGGCTATCATATCTATCTTATCTTACTGGTATTTCAGGGCACATTGCACCATATAGGAGCTGAATTCCACATTCTTTCTGCCCCTTCAAGTATCACAAATTTGTCCTGCTGCTCTGGGGTACAAAGAATTTTCCAATACCTTGAAATAAAAATGGGAAAACAAAACAAAAAAACCCCCCAACAACAACAACAACAACAACAACAAAAAAACAGGTGAAAGAGGAAAAGAGCTATCTCATGGTCTTTGTGTATGTATTGCAAAGAAGAATCTGCAAAAAAGTAATAGAACACATATTTAAAATCAATGTCTCTGCAGACACACTCCATTCCCCATTGTCTGCACTTTGGCTTGGAAAGTCTCTATTTTCCTCAATGTTAGGCTAACTTGTAGACTCTTCAAACTGGGGGAGATGGCTGAGAAAATAAATTCCTGCCTGTTGGGGATGTTCTAACCACACTCAGTCATAAGGACAAAAGAGCCCTTCTGATGAGCCTCTTCTCTTTTCCAGCACTCAGTGATTGGTCTCCCAAATACCATGGGGGTTTTTTTCTTCAACTATATCCTGAGTGCTCTTAGTCCAGGCACAACCCATTTGGTATAATTCAGATTAGCATTTAAGGTTAATTTTAGGGTTGCACCAACATCTGGGAAGTGTCATTCTAAGATGGTGGCCAAAATTTTCATCTAGCATCTGTTTCTGCCCCTGATTTGCTTTTTAAGCTCACGTTCTGCAGGCAGCCATGGAAGTCAAGGTAGGAGGATACATGCAGGCATCTCTGAAATTAAAGACTGTAGTTTTGTTCTATGTGATGAGGTTCATAGAAAAAAAGGGTAGGAAATTGCTACAGTTCATTTGGGCCAGAGGAAGAATACTCCTCACTTTGTTGCACGATTGTGTAACCAATTTACATGGACTGGGCAACTTACCCTTCAGTGATGTTAGCTGCTGTAAACCCCCAAAATCAAAAGAAATCTTTTCATTGACTTCAATGGTTTTGTATCCAGTTCATACTCTACAGTGCAATCTGTATTTCCCACTCAGATCAATAAAACACAAAGGAAAATATTCACTGTGTCCTGTAATCCATCCTGTTCCAGCTCTGTAGCAGACAAATGAGATGTCCTTTATTGAAGCTCACAATGAATAAATGAGACTTTCTGCAAGTTTTATATGTTCATCAATGTTCATTACTTCTCAATTGATCTTCTAAGGTCTAAGATATTCTTCTACCTGCATTCAATATATGCCTTTACTTTAGTTTGTTTGACTGCAGTTGAAAGTCTCCTGGCTCTGATTCCAGGCTGAAAATTCCCTATTTTTTTATTACTACAAGATGAAATAGTACTATTTGCATTCTTCACTAAAGAAGAGTGGATACCTTGTAACTCATCAAAATAGGCAAGTGAATGACCTTACTGAACAGAATACCTCTACCAGCAAAAATTTTCAAATTAGTATTACAGAATATTCACAGAAAACAGAAATTGAATCCATCCATAGGGCTGAAATTGAGAAATTCTTTTTTCTTTATCTTGTGTATTGAAACAGGGAACAAAAATGGTGGCACTATATGAGTCACACAGATAATTTAAATTATCCTAAAATTTCAAGGCCATTCAAGTCAGATGGCTATCTGACTTGCATTTTTCAGACCAAAAGTTGCAAGAATTATTAACTAACTATTTTGAAATATAAGCTAGTTTCCACATTTTCATCCACTGTAGTTTGTTGAGGCCACTGATGCAACAGACTATCTGTAGGAAAATGACAGGTTCATGCAAAGTGAACCTTTGGGGAGAGTATCCAGTGGCCTGTTGGGTCAGACTGCATCAGAATATCAGGTTCTTGTTTCAGACTCTCTGATTTTTGCTTTTTTAACATTTTCCAGAACTTCTGCTTCATCTGCCCCGGGAAACAGGTATTATCTGGGACTAGCAACAGCAGCAGTGAAAGAATACCTGTTGTGCTAAGTGAGGAACAGAGAGGCTGAGGGTGTGACAGGGGGTGCATTGTCTCTGCAGTGGTGCAGGGACAGGGCTCCCTTCCCTTCCCTTCCCTTCCCTTCCCTTCCCTTCCCTTCCCTTCCCTTCCCTTCCCTTCCCTTCCCTTCCCTTCCCTTCCCTTCCCTTCCCTTCCCTTCCCTTCCCTTCCCTTCCCTTCCCTTCCCTTCCCTTCCCTTCCCTTCCCTTCCCTTCCCTTCCCTTCCCTTCCCTTCCCTTCCCTTCCCTTCCCTTCCCTTCCCTTCCCTTCCCCTGCTGCTGCCCACCCCTCCTACTCTGCTGCTGAAATGGTCAGAGCTCAGAACACTCATTTCCCAACCACTTCACTGAAATTATTCGAATTTACCATGCAGTCCTGGAAAAATATTGTATTAGAGCAGCAGAGGCTGGGGCATGGTATGGTAGGCAGGAACAAGTAGCCAAAGGAAAATATGGCACTGCAGCCTTGAAAGCAAAATCTGCCTCGAGAAATCAGGAGAGACCAGAGGCTCATTTTCTATATTCCCTCTTAGAGCTTGAAAGGAATTTGTGCCTCCAGGTGGTAACTAATTAATACCAAGTAAATGTCAATAAAGGTGGCTAAAACAGGTTTTGGAGCAGCCATTCCTCACACAAGTCACCATTTTCTCTTCGACCAGCACTGCCCTACTTAGAGAACAAATCTCATTGCCATCTTAATTATGAATTTGACTGGAAACTCTACGGTATAGAGGGACTGGAAATTTTCAGGGGCTCTGCTTTGGTGTTGGTTTGATTCTAGCACAACAGAGCCTTAGTCTCAGATGGAATGCCTAGCTGTGATGAATATACCAGCTACTAAAAAAATATTAATTTCAGTAATAATAGTACCCTTATTCTGATTGACCTCAATCCAAGAATACAAGTCCCAAGGATACCAGAGGAAAATTTAAACACCCTTTTTTTAAACAGTGCTGGGTTTTGTCCTGAAAATAGGCTCTCACAGATACTATAAATACATTCAGCATAATGGTCAACAGTTTCTAGCTCTGCTCTGTGAATCATTGTAGCTATGCTGCTGACTCCTAAAAGTGAAACCAATTTAATTTTAATTTTACTTCATTTTGCTTGGAAAGATTTTTCAACATAGGGTTTGGGGGTTTTGTTTCATTATGGGGGGGGCTTTTGTTGTTGTTTTCTTTTCATTTTCTCTTTTTTTAAAGCACTGCTGTTTCAGGTTTTGCTTGCAAATAGTGCTGAACTCATTCAGTCTGTTTGCCAGAGTTAAGGTCACCGCAGCTTTAGTGTTACAAAGAACACCATTTCTCTGTTTCTCTGTTAATCTTGGCCTGAAAAGACCACACAGTACCCTTCCCAACTCAACAGTTTAGCCTTTGTTCCTTTGTTTGGGTTATGCCATTAATCTGCTAGGTCGATAGCACAAACGTGTGGACTGCTGGTGTCCCAGATGATGGACAGGCAATTAGCAGCTTCCAGAGAACCCTGCTTTGAATTCCCCAGATATGTGACTCTGTTGGGAGGCAGAGGCTGCTGATCTGACTTTTTTGGTAAACTTTTGCTGCAGCACTAAAAATGGGATCTTTGAAAGAACTAGTGTAACTATTCTCAGGAGCTTCAGCTGCGTGAGACCCACAAAACTGAACCAGGGGTGTGAAAAGCTTAACTGTAAGCAAATAACCTGCATCTATTCAGAGTTCTCAAAAAATACGGTTTGCAAAGCAGCATTAGTTTTAATCTTTGCTCGAAGAGCAAGAAAAATTCCTCATTAAAACCCAAATCTGAGAAAACATTCTACTCCAACTGCAACTTTGTGGGAAAAGATGTGCAAGCCCATGAAAAATGACATTTTTACACTTGCTAGTTTGTTAAGTTCTCATTTTTCCTATTCCTATTGCTAATTTCTTATTAAATGATTACCTACTTTATGTTCTGTTAAGCTCTGCTAAAAATTAATAGCGTGAACAACATTCTAGAATGGCATTTCTGTACTCTCCACTGATATATATTCTGATTTTTTTTAAAGTTTGTACATTTGAAAGCACGCAGATGTGTTCAATGATATTCAATTTCTCTGTATGTAGAATAAGTCAACGTTTTGACTGCCAAAAATTTAAAATATTTCATTTCCTCAGATTGTTCATGTGTCTAAAGCTTCATCAACTGAAGTGTGGAAGTGTAGGTCATTTCTTACAGACATATGTGCCCTTGAGAATTGCCCAATGACAATTTCATCATTTTTTAATGGGGTTTGGACTTGGTCAGCCACCACCAGAACAGCTGGTTACCATTTACCAATTTACCAATTCGCATTTAACGTGCACAAATCCCCACTGACTCCAGCAGGGAAAAGCCTGACAATGTGTGAGAGCTGCTGGCCAGAGCTCTCCAGGGGCAGCAGTGCTGGATCAGACCCTTCCCACCTGGAGACTCGTGTCCCACAGACATGCACAGGTCTGCCAGTGACTGCAGGGACAGAGGGAGAATTTGTGAGAAAATTGGAATGGCTCTGTCCCAACTCCTCCCAGATCTGCTGCAAAGTCTGCTGTTGTACAGACACAGAACAGCCAAACTCTTGGGGTTCAGCTTCAGTCCGTGGACCCGAGAGCCAGAGGCTGCAAAGAGCATCAAATCTGCTTTGCCAGGATGAAGGCAGGAGCTGAGGGAAGTTTGGATTTGCATCTTCAGTTCCCAAAAGAAATGGCACTTTAAAACCTGAGGCCTAAACCACCACCATGTTGTCACACTCTTACAGCTTTAAAAACAGCCATAAAAACAAGCTGTGTTAGAATTACAAGATGTTTGGAAGGGAATATAATGGCACGGCACTTCCATCAGGTAAGGGCTGTTTTCAAACAAATGGAGCACAATCTGTTCACAGTTACACTCCTCAGAATATCTTTGCATGTTCCTTTTGTGAGCTCTGTGGTATTTTATGTTAAAATAGCCATGCGCTAAAAGATTCAGAAAAATTCAGCAGTGTTTAATCCAACCTCTGCTAAGCTTTTCAGATGTTCCACAGTGAAAATAATTTTCTCCAGTTAGAACTTTCTATTTCATTACATGAACCACTCTTGGCTTTCCCTCAAGCTAATTTTATTGATGTAATAATTTGTTTCCAATTAGGCCTTGGAAATTAGGTATTCTAAACATTTCCATTAGAAATTCTTGATATTACTTTAACAACTACTTTGTTATACAGCTTTGCACCAAGCACACTTCAAAAGATAACCAGAACAAATCCTAAAATAAAGTCTTCTTTTCTTGTAGCATCAAGAGAAGAAATGGGAACAGATAGAAACAAAGTGTGTGTGTTTAGGGAAGAGAGGCCTTTTTTTCTCAGCTGCTATTCGTTTCAATTTTTTTTTCAGACATTTTTATTACAGGGGTATCTGCTGATAGAGCTGAAATGAATCCCCCCACACTCCTGTTATTCCAAGACAAGTATAATGTTCAACCTTGCCCTCCTATTCTCTTAACTTCCAAGTGGCTCAAACGTTTCAGTTTTCTTTTTCTGATTGATGTGAAAAATAGGTAAGTAGTAGAAAGGGAAAAAAGAAACCGAAACCTAAAACAGATGTACCAGCCAAGAAATTATTTTAGAAGCGATGAAGTTTCACAACCTGAATACATTTAAGTATTTTAAATAATTTCAATATTATTAAATTTCCTGAGGAAAAGAACTTGACTTGCTCTCAATGAAAAACTAAGAAAATGGCTCTGATTCTGCCTCTTGTGATACCAACCTGAAGACAAAGGTATTTTAAGCCCACAGCAGCTGTGAGTCAGAAAGTACTCCTCATATTGAGGAAGACATTTATGAATCCATTCATCATTGTTATATACCAGGGCTTGTCTGCTGCTGCAGAAATTCTTTTGTGCCTCACAGTACCCTTACAATCTATCTCAGTTACAGCTGCTTTCATATTCACCAAGAGGCACAGCTGTCTGCATCTCATCTTGATCTGTAGGATCTTGATCTGTAGCAGGACTGGGGAGCATCCCAGACCCCTCCACATCCTGCCCAGCTTCAGAGTCACAGCCCAGTGACACAGCTCCCCTCAGGACAGGGTTCTATCACAGTACAGTGCAGAGGGATGCTCTGCAGGGCCACAGTGACCAAAGGCACCTACAAGGGCACAAGCACCACAGGAAGTTCACATTCAGGGGGAGTGCATTAAGGGTTTGAGCTCACAAAAGCCTCCAAAGCTCTTTGCCATCCAGTTGCTCCCAAGGGATTGAAACTACGATCTTTTGTGTGTCTTTGTCACCCCTGAGGCTTAGCTCTACAGACAGGAGGGTCACTAACTTCTCTCAGGTGTGTCTCACCTTGACCTGAGACCCTGGGCTCCCTGTTTAACACTCACTTGTCCTCCCTCTGTTCATTGTACCCTGAACTCCAAAACCTTATCCATGCCTGGATGACTGCAGGGAAGGGCAGCCTCCCTTCAGTAGAGGATTAGATCCCTTCCAGAGTGCAGAAGGTAAAAAGACAACTTCTCTCCCTGCTGCCCTATTTTACAGATCCTTTAGTGTGACATAACACACATGGTACCACAAAGTAACCACAATCAGATACCCAAAACACTTCAGCTGCCTGGCCCAATACTCTCACTCCAGGTGTTTTAAGTTTTACCAATACTCAGCAGCTTTGAGAGAAATGCTGAATTATTACCTCCCATCTCATTGGAGAGAGGGAAGAGGCTGCAAGACCTTGTGCCAACATGTAGGAACACAAATGACCTAAAATTTGGGTATTAAAACAAGGTGAAACTCTTGGATAATGTACCCCCTAAAGCCATGACTAAAAGAATTTTAATGCAGATTTCAATAAATATGCCTTACATTACCCCTAACTTGATCCCTCAATCCCAGTGGATTCATAGTTCCCTATGCACAGCCTCTCTCAATACATTTCAAAAGAAAACACCTGAGACACCTCCCATCCTTGTTCATCCCCATCATGCTGGCTCCCTGCTCCGAGTCCCTTTTCTGTGGATTGATTTCCACTCTGTGCATCCCATCCTTGTGCTTGTACTCACTCAGCACTCGTCTGCTGAAGCCAAGCAAGGCTTCTGCCTCCCATTCTCCTCTTGGTTTCTGCGGGCAGCCTCAGGTTGCTGCCCAACCACTTCGGGGATATCCAAGGATGCAGTGGATACATTACCCAATAGGAGAAAAAACACAGTATCATGTCTTTAGTGCTTTAAACATGCTTTTCCTTTTTTTTTTGCAACACCATGTTTCAGATCCAAAGCATCTATTTTTTTCACAATGAAGAGTAACACAGCTTTCAGAATTGAAACAGACAGAAGTATTAGTTATTGAAAATTCAAAAAAGAAACCTGTATATAATGAATAAATTCCGCCACTGGAAGAAGGTACTCAGTAGATTCCCATTTCCCTTCTTTCAAGAAGGCCTTGTTATTTACATTTAAAGCATTTGGTTTTCTGATGATACTTGCATCTTTAAAAAGGCAGTGTGGGCTCTGTGACACCCAGAAACTCACCCTGTGCTATTGCTTTATGGCCAGGTGAGATACAGGAACCCCTCCCTCTCTCCCTCTGTGCATTTTGATAGGACTCCTTTAGCATGGAATCAGCTGAATACCAGGAATAATCATTAGCCTAAGGAGCCTGTTCCTTCTTAGGAAACCTGAGCTGCATACATCTTCTACTCAGAGCAATACAGGCACATTTTCTTAGTGTAACTTTTTTATTATTATTATTTCAGTTACTTTTTCACATAAAACTTAATGTAAGCTACAAAAATCGTGAAATGAAGAAATGGTATTAAAACTGCAAACTTAAAAGTTTAGATGAAAAAATTCAGTCTTTCCCTGCTAACAATGACCATTTAAAACAAACCATATTTTGATGGATTCTTTTAATAAACATACCATACACTTCTCAAAAATAAATAAAGAACAACATCAGAAAAACCAATACTACCAACAACATGAAGCATTTAGTCATCTTTTCTTTTCTTTGA
The DNA here is from genome assembly GCA_013398615.1 of Brachypodius melanocephalos. NCBI lineage: Eukaryota > Metazoa > Chordata > Aves > Passeriformes > Pycnonotidae > Brachypodius > Brachypodius melanocephalos. The sequence continues at coordinate 7,859,354 of VZSR01000920.1, forward strand.
AAGACATAAATGAAATTTCTAGGCACAGTTTTAGGCATTATAGAGGACACAGAGGCAATAGGTTAGTGTGCACTGCGCTGTACAAAAATACAGTCTGAATAAATTACATTGCTAGCCATAAGATTAGACTTCACTTACCAGTCAGTTCATTGCATGTTTAATAATATACAGTTACATGCTAATCCATATATATCATTTATATTTCAAACACATAGGTCTCTCTATATTTGTTTTTTAAATTTACAAAAGCTAAACGAAGTTGTGCAAGAAATCCAGAAGAGGTGCTGGGTATTTGTCAGCACTGGACGGTATACTTTAAGCTTAAAAAATACAAATAACTAGCCCTGCTTGCAAGTTTGCTATATATATATTTATTCATATATATTTGGAAGAAAAAAAATGGATTTGTTGTGGGAGAGAATCATTCTGCCAGTGAGATAAAGTCAAACAACTGAAATAATGGTGACATGACACAAGCACAACAGACAAAATTATTGATTTGTTGTACGTACACTCAGGACACAGACTTGCATCTTTTTTGTGGCTAAAAAACCCCCAAAGAATCAGCACAAAGCTGCATTTACTACCTTTAGTTCCGTTCTGCAAAACAGAATGCTTGCCAAAATTTGCAACGGTAAAGAGGACAAAAAGACATTGCAGTAACAACCTAAGCAAAAGGTAGGTACCTAAATCCACATACGAGATGCCCAAACACAAAGGTCCTGAGGAGTCTCAGGTGGGTCCAAGTAGACTGCAGCACCTTCCAGAGGAAAAGCAGATGTTGGGACTGAAAATCAGATCTCTGAGTCAGCTGTGAATCAAGAACCTTGTATTTAGGCATTCACATTTGTAAATTGTTTTGCCTGAACATCTTTCACATTAACACCCAGTGACTTGCAGAGCACACACCATTCCTTTGCATTTGCCTGAGGCCTGGCAGTTGCTTTCATTCAAACTCCACATAAAGAAAAACAATTTGATAAATTAGATACAGGTTCAGCATTGTACCTTCTTGTCAGCACAGAGGAAGTGCCACACAATGCCAGCCCCAAAACACCATCTTCTTAGAATGGTACAGACATTTTATCACAGTAGGCTTCTCTGAACTAATCTAATTCCCATGCCAAACTACAATGCTCTCCATGCTGCTAAATAAAAGCAGAACTACACAGCTGTTCAGAAAGATACCAAATTAACCATATACTGAATATCCGCCTTAAGTCAGTCCCAGGAAATAAAGCAGAGTTAAAAATGCTCTCCTGGTGCCTGTGAAATAACGGGATACAAGTTTTCCTCCCATCCCTTTTGTTCTCCAGGCATTGCCATGCAGTCCCTTCCACGTCAAGCTGTCATTTTGCTCCATCTAATCTAATTAATCACCGCTGGTCCTGCAAAGACTGCCCATTCTGAATATTCTGCCACGGTGGTAAGAACTGAACTCCAGGGCATCCCAGAGTTTTATAAACCATCTCCACAAGCCAGCAATACCTGCACAATGATCTCCTAAAGGCAGCCCCGTGGTCCCCTGCTCATTGCAGACCCTCAGCACCCTGCAGATGGTGTCCCAGCAGCAACACAAGAGATGCCATCTTAAGGCCCATAATTCAGGAGCCTTTCCCATGGAACCACCAAAACCGTTTGTGTGGAGGTGGATGTGCAACCCCAGCATATCTGCTTGTGCAGAGGTCCACATAGAATATATTTTAAATTTCTCCATTAAAAAAAATAGTTCTTTCTAAAGATCACAATTGTATAAAAATATGCTTATAAGTAATTGAAAATATCCAAATAAGCAAATTGTAAACAAAAATAAAAGTGATGCGGATTAAATTCATGTGAAAGTTCTCCCTATTTTTGCTTGGTTTCATTTCATGAGTACAGTCTCTGGATGTTTTAAGTGGGAAACATACTAAGCAAAGAGTAATCAGATGTACATAATCATCAAAAAAGTCCATTAGAAACTCATCTTTTAAAAACAAGAGATTACCTCCTGAAGTGCTAATTTTTAATATGGACATGATGGGGTCTCAGCTTTATTCTTGATCATCAGGGACACTCAAAAACCTAACTAGATTCTTAAAAAATGGCAGGTTTTTTTTATTTGCAACACCCTTAGAAAAGAATTTTAACAAGTATTATATTACACATGGAATAGCAAGAAGTTATTTTCGTCCAGTTCTACCTTAGCTTGATGTGAACTTTTAAGCATTTCCCATAACACAGAGTCTGTACAAGGGCATATACAGAAGACAAACGATTGTGTGTTTATTTTGTAACACCAATCAAAATTGGGCATACCAATCCAAGACTTTCAAGAATGTGTACAAAGTTAGTATTTTAACCACTGCATCACAGCTCATATTACAGTTTTAAGATTAATCATTTCTCTCCCTCTGCATATATATTTGCATTATATATATTCATTTGTACTAACAAATGCCTTTCAAAAATATAACTGAACTTATTCCATATGCATTCTTTTCATGACAATGTTTGCAGGTTAAATGGGTACTCTGGACAATTGCAATTCATTCATACATTTTAGATGTCTCAGGGACAGAACAAGTCTTTTTCTATTCCCCTTTATCTTCACCCCTCCAGCAAAACACTGAGAGCTGAGACAGCTTCCAACTACACAGTCAGAAGCACATGTCTCTGGGTTTGGACTTCCTTCAACAATCTGCTACAGCTGGCATGGTGATGTCGATTACTAATTCATGAAATCCTGTGTGGGTTGGTGGCTTGTTTGGGTTTTTCTTTTTTTTTTTTTTAATTATTCTCCCAGCAGACTGTTCAATGCAGATATTAGACAAGTCATTAACCAGTTACATTCACTGCCCTCAACACAGTCCCTTGCAACTAATTCCTGAAGAGCGCTTTTGAGCAAGTAACAAGGGGCCAACTCAGCCTATTGTACAAGATGCCATTGCCTGCTTATCAGACATCTGAATCCTCTATGATACAGGGAAACTTCTAAATGGAGCCCACACCAGCTGCTCCCCTGAAGGCAATAGCAGATGCTGGCATTGCATTCTCACTCCAACTAGTTTTCTCACAATGATCGCTGTCACGTAGATCCTTTTGCTTGTTGTCAGGAAAAATGAAGTTCATGTATCAGCAGCTTGCAGCATCTGCCTATGTAAGATCAGCAATCCTAGTGTTTGCAGTTCTTCTAAATGGTTGTAAAAGCTCGTTACAGTGTTCACACCCAAAAGGCAAAGGCTATTTTATCAACAGAGCAGACTGTTTGGTGCTCCACAAGTGTTCTAAAAAAACTGTGAGCTAGAAAAGATGGGGTAATCCTTTTTTTAAATTTTTCTTTTCATTAAGTGATTTTAGTAATAGTCTTCATAGTTCTTAGGGTTCAGGCAATAAAGAATGGCACCCCCAAATGAAAATATAGTTGCACCCCATGCCAGGCCATAGCCCCAGTTGAATTCATGGTATATTTTCAAGCTGACCGTTTCGATGAACTTGATTGGGTAAAGGACTAAGCTGCAGACCTGGAGAACAACTGAAAGAGAAAAAAAAAATTCTAATGTCAGAAGAAGCCTTGTTTTGCTTCCCTAAAACAAAGAAAATATCAAACAACTGAAATTCACATTTAAAATGCTTTTGGTGATTTTTAGCTTGTAAGTGCTGCTCTTTTTAAATCACCTTCATTTCATTCACAGAGAACAGAGTAGCTCTTCCATACTCCCTCACTGATGAACAAATATTACTGCTGTGATATAATGATGATCCTTCAAAAATATCCACAAAATAAACAGCGAGAGTAGTACCTCCCAAATTCTTTTCTGTCTCTCCTTTACATTTTAGTTTGCAGTCATTATTCCTTCCATAACAGCAAAACTTCTTCTATTGCCATTATAAATAAGTCAAAATGAGAAGCGAGAATACATATTAAGAAATGTAGCTGAGAATAAAATAATTTACTTAGCCTAGAAATAATTCATTGTCATAGCTGATATATACTTGTGCTCAGCAGAGACTCAGTGAATCACACATTTCATATGCATTACTGTGTTCTGTAATCAGAATTAATGACATTCTCACACAGAATACCAAGGAACCCATAAAATTTGATCAGTCACTAAACTTCAAACCAGCAAACTATTATGAATTTAGGAGGTGGGTCAGAAATACTGTGTGATGAAAGAAGGTAATAAAATAGATCAAATCCAAGATATTAAAAAGCTTCACAATCATTACTTCCTATAGCACTGTCTCTGAGCTCCACAGACACAAACTGGCCTTTTCACTCCCAGGCACGCCCTTGTCCAATTGGCCCCTCCCATTAGCCCTGGAGACAAATGCTCACCTGTCCTGAGGACAGGACTTGGTATGAAGAGATCATGTCCCATGTTCATTGGAACCTCAGTGATAAAACTCCATAAAACACTCACATGAAACTTCAGCTCATCCCACCTTAGCCTACAGAGTAGTCTTTGGACTCTTACTTGAGACTGACAATCTGGGTAATGTTTGCACAGTGGATTTTCTGATATGGATATCAAAATCCACAGGACTTTTTTTTTTTTTTTTTAATTCTACAGTTATTGAAGTGTTACTTAATGTTATTCCATTTGAATATAATTTTTTGTCTGCTAGCTCACAAAATACTGCACAACATTTGAGAAACTCTGGCAGGGTACACTGAGAAAATCATCTACTCTTATGAAAAGATTATGCATTCCAGTTCCTTTATATCCAAAAGCACCTCAACACCTGCTCAGCTTTCAGACTCATCTTTAAGACCACTGAAGGTCAGAAAGGATTTCTGAAAGTCTATGGAAATAGATGAGCTTTTCTTTAGGGATGCAGCATCTGTGCTGAGTCAATGCAGAAACTGCTCCATGTGTGTCTGTGTCAAGTGCAAACCAAGGAAGTCTCCACTTTCCCCAGTGTAACATATGAAGTATGCTTAATTTCAATCTACAGATTGGACTTGTCAAAACACAACCAAAAAAAAAAAAAAAAAAAAAAAGTGATTCTCTTGGAAGAGAAACACGTTGCTAAATCAGCAACACACACAAGAGGGTTTCTTTGACATTTCCATGGTGAGGGTTCCAGCTTTTCCTACTATTGGTCCAGATATGCTGTTGTAGAACTCAAAGGAAGTGCTGGCAGCAAGTGGCTGGTGGGAGCAGCCACCCTCCATAGCACTGTCATCACTTGGCACTAATTTTGCCTTCTGTCATTGTTTTTCCCTGTAGAGCAGGAAGGGAGCTGTGTAAGCTAGAAACAGCAGTCACTGAAGTTATGAGAAACGACCAGCATGACCCCAAAAGATGTTGAAAGCAATGCCTGCAACTACTGATCTGCTTCTAATGAATTTAAAGGAACTCCATGCTATGCTACCCTGCTTAAGGGAAGTGTGTACTGTCTTCAGAAGCACAAGTCTTTTCCTGTAGAAAAAACGGGCTGCAAAGGAAAACTAAAAATCTGGTACTCAAATGCTATCCAGAAAAGATTAATCATCTCAAACTTGATTGTTCACTTCAAATGCAGGCACATTTTTATGAAGCACTATGATGCTTGCAATATGGGAACAGGAATACTGGTTTTATTCTGTTCACATGAAACAGAAAAAATTATACATACTCATCATATTAAACATGTAGAAATCATAACAAGTGCTTTGAAAGTAGGAGAATTTATTTACAGTCTGTTTGTTTGTTTGTTTGTTTAAATGTTTAACTATAAGTTTTGAGTCAAAAAACACCCACCTATGATATGGCTTTCTAATTGATCAGTAGTTATGAAAATGCTGGTGCTGGCTAGTAAGTTCTGTACTTCTGTTCTCTACCTCCTGCTCATTTCAGATGAGTGAAGCACTTCATTAATAAGTGCTGGGTGTTTCAAAGATTACCTGAAAATGCAGCTGTAATAATGACAGAAAAAAAAAATTCCTCTTTGTAGTGCCAGGCAAGCTGGCAGTAATGAGAATGGACATTAATCTCAGAGATTCAGGATGGACATCAACAAAGAAAAAAGTGTCATAAGGAGGGTCGTACAGGCCCAAGACAACATGCTTGGAAAGGCTGCAACATCTTCATGATTGAATTTGTTCAAAACTGGACCAGACACAGCTGTCAGTGTTAGTGACCATCCTGCCTCAACAAGGAGCTTGGAGTGCATAACCTACAGAGTATTTTCCCCTACAGTATTTCTTTGATATTATGACTCTTATTGCTGCCCTGTAGCAAACTGCACTACAGTCTACTGAAGTCAGTCCTACTTTTTCAGACCATTCCATCAACTTCACAGAATCAAATTCTGGCTTTCAACGTTATCTGCAATTTTTTTCTACTTCCACTGTAAAATTTGACAAGTAAACTTTCATTCTATCTTCCACATCATTATGAAAATAGGTAATAGCACAGAACTAAGGATGCAGTCCACCTGGACTGTGCTATCCCTGTCAGAATTCAAAGATACTTCCTTAAGTATTCTCCAATTATTATCTGTCACCATTTTATATTACTCTCTTACCTATAATATTTTCACTTAGCCACTGTTTTCCCTAGCTGGCACGCAAAAGCATCTTGTGAAATGTGTTAAAAGCTTGCTAACCTCAACAGATTATTCTTCCAAACACTGTCACATGTGTTAAAACCCAGCACCAAAAGGCAAGCATCTTTTTTTCTTCTGCTTCTTTTATGGGCTTTCAGCAAGCACACTTTCCCCAAATTAGAGTTGGTTAGCACTTAGTTAAATGGTAAGTGTACCATTAAACTCCTGCACTGACATTTTTGTGAGTCTGCATTTTGAGTGTGCAGTTTTAAGGGCCAGTTTGGTTCATTAACTCTAAGGTCCAGCAGGTCCATGAGCTGGAGACCTCCACTAGACCGAAGAGCCACATGAGCAATGTGGCTCCATGCAACATTTCGTGCAACTGCCTCCCTGTCTGCTCTACATTTTTCCATTACCTGAAGCATTCCTCTACAACATTAAAATACATACTGTCAGCTCTATGAAAACACATTCACATCTTTTCATTACTTGCTGGCCTATTCTCAGCATCTAGGTTGAATTTTGGTTTTCTTGGTCCCCTTTTTTTCTCATCTCTTCCAGTCCTAGTCAGTCAATCTTCTCCCTCACCTACAGAATTGCTAACTGAAACCTGAAGCTGAGAAGAAAAAAAAATATCAAGGAATTGGAAACTGGAAGGAAAAAATAGCCTGGAGCCAGCTGTTTGGACTTTATATAGTACTTAGAAATAACTTTTCCATTTTGTCCTTTCTTCTAGAGAGAGACCTTTTCTACCCAACACCCACACATCATTAAATGCCTCTGGGCAATTCATTCTGTGCCCTTTTTCCAGAGGCAGCTGATAGACTCCCAGCCAGAGTTACACAGAATATTTGGTCTTGCCAGTACGTTCACAGGTCAGGGTGGTGTTCATCCTGAAAGATTTGTGAAATCCACGGATGAAGGCTTGAATCCATGGAAAGCTGCATAAGGCACAAACTGCTACAGTCTTTACTTTTCCCTCTTTCATGGGGGATTCTTTCCGTAATTCTTTCAAGATATGCCATCCATATTCATCTCTGCAAATCACAGACATCAAAGATAAAATCTGTAGGAAACGTCTTTTAACAATTTTAGTGTTGAATCCTAAAAGAATTGTCCTCAGATTTGCTAGATAATGAAGAAGAATGGGGCAGGTTGTCTTGGCCTCATCATCTCTCTTCTCATATGCTTTAGGTTATTGCTGTTTAAAATGCACATGCACACACACACAGGCAAAGGGAAGATGTGAAACATCATAACCTAAAGAACTGGTTTCATTTCCTCTCAGATTCAAGTAAACATTAAACTCCCCTCACCATCAACCTTTTGTAGTAAAGACTAGAAGCAATTTTATGCAGAGAGGAACACATGAAGACAAACAGCAGGATTTGAGGAAATCTTTTCTTGTGGAAAGCCATTTCTTTTTTTAGTACAAACTTAACTATAAAATGAGCAACATGGCAAGACAGGCTGAATAATTACCGAGTCACCATACAACATTATGAGAAATGCAGCCAAAAGTGAAACAAGAAACCACTACAAAAATTAAATAACCCCATTTCCTTCAAAGTTGGTTGCCCAGGATACCTTTTAAACCACACCATTAACACTGAATTTTAAAATAATGGCACCAATACCTTTATTAATTTAACCAAGCAAGCAATGCAACACACAGAACAAAACGAGATGATTTCCACTCAGGAAATCTGATCCTAGGTTGCTTTAATTTCCTAAAAGCAAATGAAATGTAATCTAGGAATATGTCTTGAGCACATAAAAGTGCAAGGCAATGTTATCAGCAGGGGGCAGCAGGAGCCTTCCCGCAGTTGTGCTTCATCCCAAACTCCCTCCAACTCCACACTCTCATCCTCTCATATCCTCCTAAGTGGCTTTTAAATACATCCCGAAGGTTCTGTCATCCTCTTCATTATGGGCTATCAGAAGGGGCTTAAGCTGCTGGCTCCAGTGCAGATGTGAGTGACAGGATGAAGGCAAACCACGGCTGGTGAGTCTCAAGAGAATCTAAAACATCCACGCTGACAAAGCCCCAAAGCACCAGAATATAGAAAAGGAGATGATTTGATATTGTAACTGTACCTCACTGGATTAGTCTTACAGACAATTCAGATTCTTAGATCTCCCTTAAGATTTTGTTATAGTTTATATAAACTGTTCAATTTTTGCAGTTTTAAAACCAAACAGGGACTATACTGTGTCAGCTTGTTAAATTAATAACCAAGCGAGATGACACAACAAAATTAATTCCTTATAGCACGGGGGCATATATAAACACCTTGCAAGATAATCCTATTTATTTTCACATGTAGAGCTTCCAGGGTTCGCCTTTGGGTATTAACTTCCCTGTTTTAAAATTGCAAAAGAGAGAGCATAAAAATAAAAATGGCTTTGCATGAAGAATAAAAATGGAGACATCAAACAGCACAAAGTCACAGATTAAGCATGGTATTTTGAGATTTATCCTCTGTAGTTTGCACCCTGCTGCATGTACTTCAGAAAACAATAAATATAATGCAAGTAAGTAATTGCTTATGAACTAATAATAGTGTAACTGCAAACATGATTAATGCTGTGCAGCACTTATAACCTGACAAACCTCACTGGAGTTAACCCAGAAGTAACTAAACACCTCTAAATTAATATGCAGAACAAGGCTTATCTCCCTCCATGAAAGTTCAGCTGCTCTCAGGAAATCTTTTTAATGATGCCAGTGCTTACCTGCAGCAAAGAGCATGACTGCAACTGGTCTGTAGAACCTCCTCCGAGATCCCACGCAGATGGAGATCAGCCCAACCAGGAAAGCTATGAGAATAATGGCAGCACCACCCAGCAGCAGGGCCAGAGTAGCTATCTGCCAGTCTAGGGGGGAAAAACACAAAGGGAGGAAAAAAATAATAATACAATTTCAGTAAAACATGCCCACAGGCCTGACAGAAACAACAGAATATAAGAAACACAGAGCTTGCATCAAGGCTCGGGTAAACAAACAGCTGTGCCTTGAATTTCTTTTCCCCTAATTAGTGAATCACCTTCATAAAACAGATGTAACTCAGAAGCAAAGTGCCACAACCTCCCACGCTTACTCAAGCCTTAGTTGGCCTCGTTGGGATTTTGTCTCAAGTAAAACTGAGTAATTTGGGCCCCTGGTTTTTATCCAATTTAGAATGAGAAATTGAGGCTGGCTCGGGATTAGCTGGTGTTGTGTTAACTGACCCTCAGTCTGCTGGAACTTTCTCACAAAAGAGAGTGAAAGTCAAACCTCTGCTTGAGCTGATCAGGATGACACAGCAAGGGAAATGCACGGAGCCTCATCAGACACACCTGTCCCTTGGGAAGTACCAAGGCCACACAGTATGAGTAAAAAAACTGAAGAGATGCTCAAAGGTTTAAATATATATATATTTTTTTTTTTTTTTTTCAACACTAAAAGACAGCTGGAAGCCAAGAATTTCCAATGGCAGTGACAACCATTAGCTGCAGACCCAGTGAAATCTCAAGCCCATTTCAAAATGTCTGTTACCTTCAAGCATCAGTTTTTCTTCCCCCAAAAGCAACCTCTGCACTTGGCCCAGGGTATTTTCTAGTTATTCTCATATATAATGGATACAATTATAAACAACATATTGGCTCTCTTATATCACATAAATCAAAATCCATTTGTAAGCTGATGGCCATGATGCATGTATACAACATCCAAGATCTTACTTAAGAGCTTCTGTGGGGTTTTAGAAGGCACAGGCTTTCGGCTGTCTCTTTTCCCAAAAAAATATCTAAGACCTTTCCTCTCTCCAGTAAGCAGGAATCAAGAAAAAGAATCAGATCACTATTTACTGCTTATCACTACTATTTACTAGGTCAAGGAAGACGATATAAATTCAGCTCATGGGAAAAGGACCTATGGATCCTTTGCATCTCACTACTTTGAAAATACTAGCAGTCATGTGATACTCAGAATAAAATGTCCAAATGCCTTACACAGTTCAAAGAAAATAAGATTATTATTTCCAAATTAAATTAGATATCTTAAGGTTACTAAAACAACAACAACAACAACAAACATCCTCTTTTGGGAATGAGTAAAAAGCACTGTTTTAAATAAACAATGGATCCAGTTTCAAGAGGAATCTAATCTGCTGAAAATACAGAGAGTGCAGCTGTGGAGTTTGGGAATGGAATCCTGGCAGCTATTATCACCAAAAAGCCTTCACATATTACATGAAAAAGGATGAAGGAGATTAAAAGAAGAAAGTGGGTAGAAGAGCTATAAAAGTATTCCTTGAAAAGAAAGTGATTTTAAAGGTGTGTTTGTGCAAGTACAGACATTTATTTTTATTCTTTGCAGAAATCCAGGCATGTCCTTTACTAATAATTTAATTACTAAGTACTCAACCTTCCAAGGTATTTTACTCTTTGTTTTCTTACTGGACTAAACCCCAATGCTGGGAACAATCTTTCATTCTATCATCAACATGCAATCTCTAATGTCAATTTGCTGTGTGTCCCACTGCTACACCACCATTATTGGGATGGAAATATGATTTTAGTACTGGACAGAAATGTTTCAGCGAGTGGTTTTTAGTATTAACATGAACCTGCAGAAACACCCAGAGGTCAGTGCACTGATGATTTAGAAAGCATTTTTCCAATATCAGAGTGCACTACATATATAAAACCCAGAAATAAATAAACAGAATGGACCACTTTGGAACAATATGAAAGGAATCCTTGCACTAGCAAATTACACAGATACAAAGACCAGCCACATAAATTCATATCACACTAAAGTTAAAAGACACATAAAATTGATTAAATAAATCAAAGGACCAGACAAAAAAACTCAGAAACTAAAATTTTTTGAAAGTCACCACAAATAATAAAATATTAAATGTTATCTTTGCATTGATCAGGTGCCAAACTCTAATGCAAAGAGAATGTGTACAACACTGGAATAGCAGCTAAATGGAAAAAATGTTGGGCTTCCTATTGCTTTCCAAAACCACACTGGAAAAACCACTAAACAACTGATAATAAATTAGGCAAAGATGATACAAGTGTGGGGCTAGAATATAGTTTGACTTCCAGTACAAATATACATATACAGATTTTAGAAAGGTTAAAAAATAAACAAACTACCTTGCTATAGTACTGATGTGGGAGGTAAAAGGACAAATGAGTGTTGGGAGACACCTACACTCCCAACTAAAAAAGAACTGATTTGGATAAACATAATTAATTTCTTGAGTAAGACAACCTACTCAGTGATGCTGACAGCAGGACAAAACTGAGGCTCTTACTGTTCTTCACTACCAACTGGGGACCAGGTATTGAATGTTGTGCTCTGGGCACATCTGGAATTGCCTACTTATTTTAGTCCCTTCCAGAGGAGCATACAATGCTACCAGCCTTTGCCTTGAGCTGCAGGGACTTTGGTTGAAGAATGTGGTGAAGGTCAGACATTAGTGCACAAAGAATACAGGACTAAACTTTCCTACCCTGGCTACCATAGTAACTACATGTTTAAATCTTGTCATCTTGAAAAAATGTTAACTTCCATTCTGAAAGCCATTTGATCTGGTGACAAAGCTTATGGTGGATCAAGAAAGCAAAATCTGCTGCGTGGGTCTTCTACTTAACAGCAATTTTATATATATATTTTTTAAACCAGGCCACTGGACTTTGCACAAAATAAAATAAAGATCCAAATAAAATAGAACCACTACCTCTGAAGGCACCCAGTGAGCGCACTCTGTAAATCAGATAGCTACAATATAAACACATACAGCAAACACAGTTTTTCCACAATAAAGATCTGTAGTGTTTCTCAGACTACCCAAGAGTGATTTACAGCACAGAGCACCAAAATGGGATCAGGAGATTGTTCTATTACACACTGCTACTGGTACACAGAACATAAACATCATAAACCTACTTTAGAGTATCCAAAATATGCTTGTACCTCTTCTAGGCATGGACCAATCTTGCAAGTAAGTTACTAATAAGAACTGTAAGTTCAGAAGCCTCAGCAGTTCAGTGCTTGTTCTCACAGAACAGAGATAGAAATATGCAAAAACACAAGTAAAATGGGGCCTTATCGATGATAATTATTACTTTTCTGCATTTAAAACAAGATTGGTTACACTTGAAGAGTACACATCGGTCTTTTTCACTGTACACCACTACAGTTTTTTAAACTACATATCCATTATCTAAGAAAAATACTAGGAACTGCTAAAAAACCTAGTAAAACTCACAGAAATGTTAATAAACTTTTAGACTCTAAAAAGCACTGTGACCTAATGTCATGCCCAAATACAATTTCCTTTGATGGTTTAGATAACTTTTGATTTTTTCAGTGTTCCTTCATTTTAGCAATACTTTAAGAACTACACTAATAGTGCCACCTATCCCATCCAAACTAGAATTAAGACATTTTTGACAATTGTTAAGTAACTCGAGAGATTTCCTAAGAAAAGGCTGACTTAATGTATCCTATTTTTAGGTCTGAAAATCCCCGAGAAGCATCCCTGTGTCTATAACCATGAGAAATACATACTGCAGTTCTGACAGCGATTACAGCATTTGCATATTTTTAACTATAACAATCTGCCCATTAGTCTGGGGATGTGGGCTTCAGTATTTGGAAATATATATAAATATGAACCTTGGCACTTAACACTTATTTTCAATACATATTTGGTGAAAAAATTTATTAAAATTACCATCTTCAGTCAACCCCCCCCCAAAAAAAAAAAAAACCCAAAACAAAAAAGCCCCCAAACCATTATAATGTTCCTTTTCAGTTAGTTCCTCATACAACAGTCAGTGCCTTTCTGGGGGACAGCTTGGTCTCCTTGCTATTTGGAAATTCTGCCTGTTTCTTAGTGACCCAGAGGCACAATGTCAACTGGACATTGATATTTCTAACTCTCTTCCCTTCTCTTCCCAAAAGAAATGACTTAAGGCTTTAAGCTGTACAGTAATTTTTAATTAAGAGCATCACTACTTCCTCAATTTCTTGGACAAAATAATACTTCACTACTATGAAAAAAAATCAGGGAAAGCCATAAAAGAAGAAGAAAACACATCAAAGTCCTGAAATGTGTATTTTATTAACTAGGTCCTTTTTATAACGCAAGAGAGGTGAATGCAAAAGGCTAGTGTAAATGTCATGTTTTCAGTAAGGTACTCCAAAATTAAAACATGTTTTTTCAACATGGTATTCTACCATGTAAAAGTAGAAGAAGTAGTGGGCATAGAAACATACTGTGGAATATGTGAATCCTTTGTGTATTGGGCTCTTTCAGGCAGTGCATGTGAACTGAATTAATTTCTTAGAGAAACAATCAAATATTCCTTTCTTTCATACAATGGTTCTTCACCAAGTCTTCTCCTCATAAAGGCTGAAGTACCAAATGCATGCAGCTCTTATATGATGAAGGCAGTGCCTGACCTTCTAAACAAAATCTTTGTAAGAAACAAAAACACAACACTCAAGTAAGTTTTTCTGATCCATTGCAATGATTCCACTTATCAAGTACCTGCTCTGAGACAATAAATATTCTTAAGAATTTGCAAAATAGCATTTAAAATCAAGAATACTGATTTTGAAAGAATGTGTGAAGCGGAGAAAATTGAGGCACCCACACATAAGGATTTATATATAACCCACTACCATAAAAATCAACTTAAATAAACACAATAGCTAGAGATATTCCTAATTGCTTCATATTCAAACTTAGATATCAAATAGCCAACAAAAGATTAAGAAAGTGTAGTGTATATATAAAAACAGGAAGGCAAACTCGAGTTTCTAAAAGTGCTTTGGTTGCATGATCAATGAGATTTCTTCTTTCTTCAGCAGGATCATGAGTAGAGGCCTCTGTGGAAGGCGAAGGTCCACTGAATTCTGTGAAAAAGCTGAGGAACAGAAGGTGGCATAAAGTTCTCACATCAAATTATTCCTCAGAGGTCACCTTTGCAGCCTCAACCTGAGGCAGAATCATGTTTTTCAAAGAGCTGCTCAGAAGAACTCTGCCCTGGGTGAAGGGGATATTGGCTAAAGCTGGGAAGCCCAGCGCCTGTAAGCCACACGCTCCTCCTGCACAGCCAGCCTGCAAGTACAGTCCTTTGGGATCCCACAATGGACACTTCTGCACACTGCAGGCAGAAGTGCTTTCTGGCAAGATCCATACCAAATCTCCATAAATTGCTCTAACCACAGCTTTTCACAGTGAAGCCTTGTACAAAAATGACAATAAATAAGTACTTTCTGCTCGTTGATTAGTATAGTATGTTTACTAGTGCTAGCTGTTGCACAAACATACTCTGGCCTTTATGTTTTATCTTTATTTTATGGAAGGAGAATAAGATTTTTCTGAAGTAGGAAAATTACTTGCGTATGTGGCTACTCAAGTCACTTAAAAAGCATTATCAGAGCTACAAGAACCAGTCAGGTCTGGCTGAAAGCATAATTTCCTTATGAGAGAACTCACTTTACACCAAGGCTTTCTTCTAAAAGCCATAAATTTAAACAAATGAAATAGCTATGTCAAGTCACAGGTATGTTAAAAAGAAGCTGTTTGTGGACATTAAATTTTCCCTAAGATATCTGTCTTCATCCACACACAGCAGCACATGGGACAAAGCCCTCGATAACCCAAGTGCTACACAACACCAGTGGGATTAACAGGAAGACTCTCCCGTAGCTCTAATTCACCAGGACACTGACAACACCCAAAGAGAAATTTAAGCATTTTATGCTGGGTGCCAAAATTCCTAAGTGCCTCCTAAGGGGAATTCAGATGCTCCACATAAGGCATCAGTCACTTTGCATTTACTGTACAAGAGGCTTGTAGGATGATTGAGCGTTCCTGATGCCAAGTGGAGAGTCACCCAGAACTAGTCAAAGAAAAAGAGAACAAGCAGAGAGACATCCAAAAAAACAACTTTCTGGTGCAGACCCTGTGTCTTACAGAGGTGCAGAATGCTACTGGGTAATGAGACCAGTGAAGGAGGAAAGGCAAGTTTCTCCTTAGCTGCCATACACCAGGAGCTAGAGAGCTTCTCAGAAGCTGCAAGGTCTTTGCTTTCCAGCTCTGCCTCCAGACTCTAACCTCACACCTCTGCTCCCTTTTCCCGGTGGGATTTCTTGACTGCTAGGGTAGGTTGTAACTGCCCTCCTCCATCTGCTAGACCCAAGCTGCAAAAGGATTTATGAGGTCTGTGAACAAACAGGTACAATGGAATCCAAATCTGAGCCTTGCTTCAGAGAGCCTCTTACCAAACTGGTCCCTTCCAACATTCTGTTGCTGTTTATGCACCTTTCCCCTGGTGCACAACAATGCTTACCATTACTGGATGGCAGCCTGGACCCAGGGCTCTCTCATCTTTGAGGGAAAAATGCCTTAGCAGCTCCCTACAGAGCTGCAAATCTCTCACTTGGGCTCCTCCTATGGCTTTCCTCTTCTCCAAGAGCAAGCTTACTGAGATGAGAGAGAAAGAGGTTGACTATTCCAGGCAAGATAACAGCCCACTGGCAGGATAAACCAGGCAGAAGCTGCTCTCCCAACTACCCTCCTCAGCCTGGGAAGGACGTGCTTGATAGTCTGGAGCAATAATTAGGCGGCCAGTATGCAGACTGCTCACCTCACCATGGAAAGCAGTGCCCTTTGCCTTCCACCCAAAGGTGCCATTGTGAGTGCAGGGGACAATTTGGTTACATATGTAAAAATATGGTAAGCGACTCTACTGCTGTGTAAGAGACAGCAAGACAACAAAATGGTCTAAATGCCTGAGGGGTTGCAGATGCATGAGCAATTTGATACGCAGCAGGTGCCTTCCCACAGACACACACCTCTCCTGAAGAATAAAGCTTGCTTGCCTTATTTATATGAAATTTATACACTTTGCAGAGGTGTGGGTTAGGGTGAGGTATGTTGTATGTCTGCTCTGTGGCCCGCCTTTATTTCTAAAACCATAAATAAAGAATTAAGTGGTGCCATTATATAGATCTTTATTTTACCATTTATAAGTAACATTCATTGCACACCGCTTTTGCCAACAGAGGACTTCAAGACAAGCACAGCATTACAGAAAATCATGTAATCTATAATTCATTCACAGAATAGTACAGCATGTACTCAGGCATTTCCTCTATTGAATACACAGCATTCTTCTGAGATTAGCTTGCTACTATGTCATTTTAATTATTGGATATTCATTCATTCAACAAAAATAATAAAAAACCCTCAAACATGCCCACAACTTTGAGAACTTCGCAAAAACCTGGAGCTCTTCAAAACTCTGCCATTAGGAAAGAAGTGTGGGAGATGTGTTAGACAAACTTTTCACAATAAGCTCACTATTTCTGACCTCTTCTATAAAAGCTACTACTTTTTAGCAATCTGAAGTACTGTGCTTTGCACTGATACTGAAATGTAACTATTTCCCACAGTTATCAATATTCTTCCAGAAAACTGACAATCTTCTGCAACTTTCAAAACTCATTCCATTGGTGCTTGAGAAAAACAATTGGCATTTAAAAGTTTGAACAGTATTTCCCATCAGAAGGATGGCTTTAAGTGGAACAAGTGCAATACATAAAGCAATACAGTCAGATGGACTTTACCACTCCTCCTGTTACCCTGAATCTTATGTGATCATCTTGGGCCACAAATCAGTAGCAGAGGCAAGGCCACTCTCTATGCAATTCTAAATATAGAAATCTCATCAAATATTAAAGCTTCTTGCATTATCCCTAACTCCAGGGACACCTTATTTAATAAACAAAATTTAAAGCAATGGCATACATTACTGATTTTAAAATTGCAATGAACAACAGCAGTAGCAACGACCCACTACAGCTACAAGTCTTTTTAAATTTTTTTAAGAGTATTATCATTTATGTGGTGTATGGTGCTCTTGCCCTGATCAGATGAACTCACACAAACATCACAGATGTGCTCTAACCATGTCTCTTACTGCTTGGAGAAGGGTGGCTGCAATGGTACCCTCCACCACCCTAAAAGGTCCAGACTACTGAACAGGCTCTGCTGCTCCCATGGCCTTGGGAAGTGTGAGGGTAAAATAACTGGTCCGTTTGTAAGAGAAGGAGCATACCTTAAAATATTCTATCAGGGGCTGCTGTGAGGGGTAGTTAAGCCAAGTCAAGGCATTCTGCACAGTTTGAAGAAGCCGGACAGACATCAGGCATGAACAGAGTCATCACAGAATCACAAGAATAATTTAGGTTGGGAAGGACCTCTGGAAGTCACCTAGTTTAGCTCCCCATGGAAAGTAGGGCCAACCTTCAAGTCAAATTCAACTTCAAAGTTAGATTAGCCTGCTCAGAGTCTTAGACACTGAGTTTGAAGTAGTATGGCTTTCGATTTTATATCCATCTTCAGATAAAGTGCTGGGGATGATTATTAGAGTTAATACTCAAAATGACAGACTAGAGTATTCAAAACCTGAAGGAATGCTTTATTAATTCCTCCTTAGATTGTATGAGCCACTTCTTTCAGGTTAGTAAAATTACATTCATTCTTCTCTTATTTTATAGCAAACTACCAGCCTTGCTGAGCTTTTCACAAATACATGTCAACATCAAATCTGAGCAATGGTCTGGATCTTGTAATGAGGAAGCTGCTTTGGAGCTAGCAATTTCCCCTTGGAACAGCTCCTTAGATTCTGAACAAGGAGATACCATCCAAGACTATTCTGGCATGTCAATTCAGATATCTGCATTTAATGTGTAATTAAGGTTAAGCCCCTTTAAGTGCTACCAAGTTAACAGCCTCTGATGCTGTTTTTATTTTGAGAACAAAATTACAAGCATAAAACTAGACTCAAGTTGTTTACTGCACTATGCTATAGGCTAAGCTTACCTTCATTGCTCATCACAAAGTTTAATACACATTCAGAGACACTGTTGCATGTATTTCCTCGAGAATGTTTTGTCTTTCAAACATTCATGGACACCTCTAGGAGAGCATCATATTCTTGAAGAAAACTGAATGTTGCATAAAGAAATCCACAGGTTGTAAAGTACCAAAGCCATATGCTCCTACATTCACCAGAATGAATACAGTTAATCAAAACCTTTCAAATGTATTTTTATATATGCTGTTTTCACAATAAACTGAAAGGCTGCAAAGGAGCCATTGTTTTCTTTGAACAGCATATACACGCATTTAAGTCAAAATAGACAATGTTCACCTGCAGGTCAGATTCTGTGGAGCCCTTTATTTCTTCTACATTACATTTGTGTATCTTTGATTTAAAGAGCTCTAATGGCTGCAGTCTACTGTACGAATTCAAATTTACTGTTATGAATCTGCAGGAAGAAGATAAGTACCTGTGCAGGTATAGATACAACAGGCAGGTTTACACAGGATGCATTTAATTTTAATGCTGTGACAGGAATAAATATTCATATATAACTCTTGATAAATCTGTAAATGAACCATCACAAACTAGATGTAATGCATTTCAAATAAGGTCTAAAAAAATACATTTGTTTAAAGACATACAAGTTTAAAATACAGTTGGTCTAAAAACAACTTGTGCATTAGCCAAGGCAAGCTTTGATCACAGTTATGTGCCTAGACAGTTGGTGAAACTACAGAGCTTTACAACTGCATTGCTGAATTTCAAGATTTTATAACTAAGCTTTCCACACTGGCAACTTTGTTAGTTTTTCATCTCCTGAAGTTGCTGCTATTGAGAGATTTACACAGACCCTAAAGACTCCAAAAAAAAAAAAAAAAAGAGAAGCAAATTAAGATGAGATATTTTATAATTTTCAGATGTCAAAAAATTGATTTGACTATTTTACATACTTGAACTATAATTATTGTGAAGTACTTACACAAGTTTAAAAGTAGTATGTGAGCAAGCAGCCAGCAAGTTACAAAAAAGCCATTGGAACAGTGAAAGAACCAATGTGAAAACATGCTGCAAGCACTAGGACTGCTCAAGGAAAAATGAGATTATTCTCTGCTACAACAGCCAATGCAGCCATGCTCTGTGCATTTCCTTCTGCTCTCCACTACCACGTTGCCCTTCTGACAGCAGTCAGGGGTCCTACATCTAATTACAACAAAAGTTTTTAATTAAACCTCAAATATGCTTTAACAGCTTCTAGTATGAGCTTGCCCTTGATGGTGCCACTTGAGGTGCGCTCCTTCAAGGGATGATGAAGCAAATCTCTTAAAACCATGGGTGAAGATGCCTTTTTTCCTGTGTGTGCTGCTGCTTTTCACAGCTAGCTGCAAAGCTTCCTGCACTGGTATCAAGCTAAAAGAGCTTTCCCTGTGGGGGCTCTCCACTATCTCCAAAACATTGCTTGCTGGATTCACAATGTAGGAGGAAAGTGCACTTAAAATATTAATGCCTGCACACAAAATGGTCTCAAATATGTGCCAAATTCAACTTGGTGAACTCAGTGGGAGCCCTCCTATTGGCTTTAATAGCAATTGTACCATGCTAGCAGAAGGCAAGACGAAAACAGTGCAGTTTCTCATTTTTCAGGTCTGGTCAGAATGCAGTACTCTGTACTGAACATGAGGAAAGTGAAGGGTTTATCCCAGTCACCTCAAGTAAAACAATCATTCACTTCTTCCACAGTAGCTTGTGAAACTTGGCTCTACTAGACTGGAAAGTATTTGAGGAAAATGGGTAAAGCTCATTCAAGGACCTTGAATAAAACTGGATAGGCAGGAATTTGTGCACATGATAGAAGGCACCAGCAGAGGACAGATCATGTTTTCAAGACACAGCATCCAATGAAAACTACATCTCATTCCTATCCATCCTCACCCATTCATCTTCCACATCCCCACAGACAGGCAGGTGACCAATAGAGGAACAAGAGAGATTAGTGCTCTTTTATGCTGTTCCATAAGCTGTCCTGCTTCCCCTCTTGTCCCAGTTTCGTGTGTATATGTGTGTACACACGCATGCGTGACGGGAGATGGATCGGGGGGAACCCACTCAAGTGTGTGGAGGTGGGGGGGATTTAAAGCAGGTTCTCATTCAAGCCATCTGAAAAGTCTTTCTGTAATCAAGGGGATACTATTTCAGGAGACAGGGAGAAGGGGCAAAGGATTCACGTTGCTAAGGAGACACGTAGAAGCTGACATTCCTACATAAATTTCCATTTATACCAGGGAAGGAAAAGAAAGCACTCCAAACTTTGTGCAGATATCCTGGTAGCTGACTGAAACCAGCATTTCTTTACAATTCATTTTATGTTATTTACAACAAAATCCCAAACAACATATAAAACCTCAAATATTACTGCACACGACAGAAAAAAAAAATAAGCACAACAGCAAAGGAACCTGTGTAATTCCAACTCAAACTGAGATCAGTTGTTTCCCAGAACCTATATAAGGACTTCAGAGAATAGAGGAAAACAAAACACACTGAGTCCTTTGCTTTCCTTCCCGAAACACACATCTTGTCCCTGCAAGATTTACCTAACTAAAGAGCACAGCGATCCAAACAGATAATTTATCAATGCAAGAGTGTGTGTGTGTGTGTGTGTGTGTGTGTGTGTGTGGACAGGAATGGGGATGAAAACGATGTGGGGGGAGGCTGGCTGCATTTGTCAGTGTTTCTATTGGGGCTCCAGAAGTTGCTATCAGGCATAAAGTAAATAAAACCACCCATGAAAACCAAAACAATTATCGTACTACAAAAGAATTTACTGAAAAAAAATTCAACAGGCAGCTTGTTTTTAAAATTCACAACCTGCTTTCGAAGTACTCCAAGCAATAGTGAAAAGACGTTTAAAAAAATAGCAATCTGTGATCAAAGACCTAAAAAGGTGAAGAAGGAATAAACATCAAGAAATCACAACGGGGAGTGTGGCATCAAGGCAAAGGAGCGTGAAAGATGATGGGGAGATCAGTACATGCTAGAGAAAGACACACACAAGCACACCCGGCGTGATGGAGAGAGTCCGAGCCCAGGCGTCCCCACGCTGGACAAAGTAGCAACCGGTTTAGGAAGCCTCAACTTTCCAAAACCAGAGACTTCTCAGATGGGGGTGGAGGGCAATTATAGGATACTCGATCCCAAACATTTTCTCACTGTATATGGAAGCAGCCAGACGAAAAAAAAAAAAAAAATCAAAACTAGTTCAAACTCGGGATCTTTTGTTACAATAAATACTACGACACATGCGGAGCCAGTGACCCCGTTGGCTCCCTGAAGCCTCACACCTCCCGCACTCTGGGCACGATCCGAGCACGGGCGCTCGGCGCTGCCCCTCCCTGGGAGCGGAGCGCCGCCGCCTCCGCCCCAGCCCGGCCGTCGGCGAGATGTGGGCTCGGGGAGGCTGCGGGGAGGACGGGGAGAAGCAGGAGAAGGATGGGGATGGGTGAAGAAGCTCGGGAAGGGAAGGGGTACGGAGGGCGGGCGGACAAAGGTGCGGGGGACTCTTCCGAGCGGCAGCGGCGGCCGGCGCGGAGAGCCGGGCGGGGACCAGGGGCGGCAGCGGGCGGGGACCAGGGGCGGCAGCGGGCGAGGTGGGGAACCAGCGGGGCACGGCCCCGGGCAGTGCTCCGATCCGGGGTGGGGGCTGGCCCCGGGAAGGGGCTGGGATACAGTCCCGAAGGAGACAAGGGTGAAGGAGAGGCATCTCGAGGGATGCTGGTGGGTCAGCCAGGTCACGGCGAGGGGAAGGAATTCTCACTGCCCGGGGTGCGGCCAAAGGAGAGGGAGGCGGAAGAGGAGAGGGGAAAGCAGCAAGGGCCGGCGGCGGAGAGGAGCGGAGCGGGGCCGGGGGCAGCCGGGGCAGCCGAATCTCACCGCTGTGCAGCGTCGACTCGCAGAGCCAGCTGTCCAAGTTGCCGGGCTTGCGGCAGGACTCCCAGAGGGACAGGTAGTACTGGTGGTCCGCCGTCACCCAGGCGGGGCTCAGCACGGCTCCCAGGTCCAGGCACAGCGCCAGAAAGATGCACACCAGCCCCACCAGCTTCAGCGGGGTCAGCACCGAGACGCGCACCTCCTCCATGCCGCTGCCGGCCGAAGCCATGGGGCCCAGGGGAGACGAGGAGGAGGACGCGCTGCCGCCGGCCCCGAGGGGAACAGGAGCGAGAGCCCAGCTCCGCGCAGAAGGGGCGGGCGGAGGGAGAAGCGGCGAGACCAGCGCTGTCTAACGGCGGCGAGCGGCGTTCGCAGGCGGCGGCAGCGCCGCTCCCTCCCGCCCTCCTCCGCCGCGCTCCCGCCCCGGTGTATCAGGTGCAGCAGCTCCCCCGGCCCTCCGGCGCCGCCCGGCCCGGCCCGGCCCGGCCGCTCCTCCCCGTGCCCGCCCCTGCCGGGGGAGGCCGCGCCGCGCTCCGCGGGGAAGGGGCGGGGGCGCGGCCCTGCCGGCCCCGCTCCGCCCCGCCGGGGGAGACTTTGGGGAACTTTCGGCGGCCGCAGGCGGCGCCTGGAGCCGCTGGCATCGCCTCGCTTCGATCCCCGCTGCCCCCGGGCGGCTTCCCCGGAGCCCTCGGCCGCGCCGGGAGCGGAGAGGCACCAGCCCTGCCCCGGCGGCCCCGCGGGTGTGGCCGGGCTGTGAGGGGCTCCCGGGCCCGCGGCCCCGGCCCCGCCGCGGCATCGCTATGGCGAGGAACCCGGAGAAAGGAAAATCCTGCCTTGGATGCAGGATTGGCCGTGCCTGACCTTGATTCTTCTTCTGGAGTGACCTTTAAATCACAACTTATTAGTGGAGGATTTAAAAAAAATATTTCAGCGTTTCATTACTTGTGTGCGGACTTACCTGCGATTCGCGCTTCCCTCCCCCGTCAGCTGCGTTGCTGATCCCAAATTAAATCTTTGAGGAAGGATAAGTACTTTGCCCGGTTTCCATTTAGTCTCTGTTTATTTTGTTTAATTAGCACTGAGGTACTGAGAATGTCAAGGGCAAATGTTTAGGTTAGTTATTAAACATGGTACTAGTATAATTCACTGTCTGAAGCAGCTCTTCCTCAAGATACAAACACACAGAGGCACGAAGGTAGCGTGTAATGTCCATAAAGGATTATTAAAAAAAGAACAGGAAGATTCAACCTGCGGATTTTAAACTGAATATTTCTACTTACATTTGAGGGAGAACTGTAGAGTGAGAAGAAAAAAAATAAGCCAGAAAAGCCATTATCTAGTGAAGAAATGTGAAAAATCTTGTCCATAAGTGCTAATTATTATATCTCTATTAACAGTATTTAGAGGGTTGGTTGGTTTTTTTTTTTTAACCTAACTATAGAAATGTTCACATTAATTTAAAAAGGTGCAGGATTAAACCCTAGAGGTTTGCACAGCTTTCTTCCAAGTTTAATTTCATTCTCTTCACAGTTTAAGGCTGAGACAGAAAAGAAAAATATTATTTACATGACAAACTTCTCAGAACACAAACAGCTTTGCTCTTACAGCTGCTCGTAGGAGTTAACATATGAGGTCTAGTCCTGGTTTCCCAGTGGTGTTAAGTTAGAGAACACTTACAGCATATTGGAACAATTTCTCTTTTTCATTTGGATGTCTCCTCTGCTAGAAGCACAACCACCAAAGCTCAGTACCCTGATACCATGGCATGTGTATCACAGTCCATGTAAGGACTATGATGTTAGCAGAAGTTTGGTGTATTTCTAATGGACTCTTGGTCATAGGTATCTGTGAATTCAACTACCACCAGTCTGTCACTAATCCTGAAAAAGAAGAAACACATTTCCTTGGGCTGTTGCCGCTAGAACTTGGAAAGAAATTAGAAATTTGGGGGTGGAATTTTGTGGAGTTTGTTGGTTTTGGGATTTTTTTAATGTCTCATCTTACTTCAGTAGGTAAGTACCAGACACTAATATGTTAACCAAATAGTTTGTTTGGGTCATGTGTCTGTTGCCTCCCAAATATAAAGTGTCAGGCACTGGAAGAACATGGGAAAAATTAAAAAAAAAAAAAAAAAAGAAAAAAAAAAAAAAAGAAAAAAAGGAGTTAAACAATAATTGATAAAGAACAGAGATGTGCCAAGCTAAAAACTTCAAAACTACATGAAGTGCAGAATCATGGTGCTGATCTAGTATTTCAAAATAAAGGGAGAGAAAAAGTAAACAGTTTACTAAAAATATGTGAAAACTTCTGATATTATATACAGAAAGAACACTGGTACCTACAGTTAATGTTGCCAGTATTTTCTGGCACCAAAAACTCAGTTTTTACTTTATTAAACCTTTACTGTTTGGGCTGGAGTTGCCTCTACAAGATGCCTGCCTCAGGTTGATTTTTTTATTTGAGTTACAGCCAAAGTTCAGTCATAAATGGTCTGAAAAATAGACATTTTCACTATCTAAAAAAAAAAATCCCAAAGACTTAATGATTTTACTCAGTGAGAAGCAGAAGGTTGACATACAGCCTCCCCCCAAAAACCCAGGCACAACCTGCACAGTACAGTGTGCTGTGCTTGAGAGAAAAGCTTTGGTATCTTACAGTCTCCAAAGAATCCGTCTGTGGTGAGTGTGTTGCATCCATTTGCAGCTTCTCTGTATGAATGAACATTGTATCAGCAAGTGGATGCTCGGGCAGGCTCCAGCCTTCACCTTCTGGCCACCCACTGTTCCAATGTACCTCAGAGAGGCTGCTGGCGCTCACTCTGGGAGTGAAAAGGAATAGAGACATGTAAGCCCACTTCAAAGATACTCTGCTCACAGAGCTTATTAAAAACAGCCCACATGGTGGGACCACTTGTCCTAAGGCACCATCTAACACTGGGAATTCAAGGATGAGGAAAGCCTGGGCTTCACAAAGGGCAAGGAGGGCTGGAAAGAAGGCAGGAACAGTACAAATGTACAAGGAAGATTGGGTGAATAGAAGCAAAATTGGAAAAGATAGCGAGAAAGCCAAAGTAGCCGAGTTCATAACAAAGTAACAAGCCCCATTGCCTCAGAAATTTCTCTTTGACTTAAGTATTGTGACTCTCTCTTTTCCTATGGTGAATGAATGTGAAACCAACTGCAAAAGTCTGCCCTGCCTCCCTGGGCAGTCAGTCCAGAGAAGGAACAGCCACTGAAACTATTAGTTCAAGTGATAAGGATCTCCTCTGTGTCCCCAGGAAGACCTGACCTTTGCTGATGACATAACTTGTGGTTCAGTGCAATTTCACACAGTGTGCCTTTCATCTGTACAAATAAGTAATTCTCTGAAATGTCTGAAGGACTTACCTGGTTTCATATTTGGAGCTCAAACTGGAAAAAGAAATCAATTACAAGGATTAAAAGCTTATTGAATATTTCCAAATACCAGGTGCAAAGCACTGCCCACTCATACCATCAGTGGGCAGTTCCAATGAGTCTCGGTAAGTCTGTACATGAAATCTCACTCAGGAAACAGGAAAAAATACACCATCTCTAAATCTAACAGAGACGTTCATTACTGTTCATGAGAAGCCGTATGCTAAAGTCACAAAGATCATATAAGTATTTCAAGACAATTAATATCGTTGTGTTTGATAAAAAGTCAGTATAGAGATAAAATGCAATGAATAAATAGTAAAGGTTCTAAGACTTACTGTCTGCCTGCTTCATTTCCTTGGAGAGGCAGGGATCCTCGGGAAACACAGCTCATGCTCATGTATTAATTAGTATGCCACCATTTATGTTAGTCTTAGCACATGTAGAAACAGCTGAATTAAATCTGTCTAAATCTTGTCATCCCCACACTTCTAAGTGCCACACTTTGGAGCAACAATATCTTTTGAAGTACAATGTTTTATTCTGCATATAGCTTGAAATAAAACCATTCTAATGTAAAGCATTTCCAATGAGTACTATTTTTCCAAGACACATAAAGATGTTATAAAAGTGAGCTGCTATTACTACTACATTTGTGCTAGTTCATGTGTCTGGCACCACCATTTTTGTGTCTTCAGGTCAGGAAATAGTAAGATGTTCTTGAGCCTTTACTTCCCCTGGCCCAGCAATCCCACCTCTCTCAGCTTATCTTTTATAGAGCGCTCTGATCATCCTCGCTGCCATCTGCAGGACTCACTCAGCATGACTGTACCTTTCCTTCACTGGGCAGCCAAAATGCTGGATAGAGCACTCCAGAAATATTCTTACAAATCCTGAATAGAAGTGGTGAATCACCCTCCTAGACCTGCTGGTTGTGTTTTTACCAAGGCAACCCAGGATGCTGTTGGCTTTCTTCACTGCAAGGGCACATTGGTGGTGCTTGTTCCCCTCACTGCCCATCTTGATCACCAGGTCGTTTTTATTCAGAGCTACTTCACAGCTGTTCCTACCCCAGCCTGTACTGATGTGTGGTATAATCCTCTCTAAGGTGCAAGGTTTGCATTTGAATCCTTGACCTTTGTGAGGTTCCTGCCAGACCATTACTGCAGTTTGAGCAGCTCCTTCAGAATCCCAGTCCTGCCCTCCAGTGCACTGGCTGTTCCTCCTCTGGCTCAGTGCCACCTGCAAATTTGTGGAGAGTTGCTCTTCATGCCATCCTAAGTGACAGCTGCAACAGCCACATTCCTTGTCACGGGTCCTTCCAAGTCAAAGAGCTGAAGGAATTGGCCTGAATATGATGGACACTCTGTAAGGAAAAGTGAGGGATTCAAGCCTTTTCCCTCTTCTACCATGAACAAGGCTCTTACGGGAGAGCAGCAGCAAGCAAAGCCCAGTCCCACAGCTGCCTCTAATACCATTTTTTTTCAGACTCACACTCTGTGTGACAGAGGTCCCCTGAGAAGGTTCCAGCCTTACAACCTTTGAACAAGGCTCCAAGTAAGCAAGATGTTGCTTTCTGTGGGACCTCTATCCCACCAGTCTTAGCACCAGACCCTGTGATAATATCGGAACTGAGGCAGCAGTTCAGTTAGTTTTCTCTGAAGTGGGGTAGGGTCTGAATTATGCATGGGCTGAGATCATTGCTGCTAACATGCTTGGTTTTAAATTAGACTCTAAAGCCAAATAGCACCCAAATTTGGAAATACAGCACCACTAAAAGCTGCTGCATTTCCCTTATCCACAGTGAACCTGTCACTACATGGCAGAAGAAAACCTTGGGTGGTTTAGTACTGGCTATGACACAAGTGCACAGTCACTATGAAAAAAAATGAGGCAGAGACTGAAAAAGCATGTGAAAAGTTTATCTTAGTAGGAATGGAAAATAGCATTTTGTCCATGCAAGAAAACAAAATGTGTTTTGAAAAGTGTGATGAAACGGAATATGACATATCAAAGAAAATAAAAAAGGTGAGTAGAAACTACTCTTTGCACCAGGTGGTACACTCATACCAAGGGGAAATATATATTTAAGCTAGTGACAAACGGAAAATTCAATGTGACTAATTCATCCGAAACTAAGAAGAGGAGCATCATTGCTACAAATTTTAATATCCTTTTCATTTCTTTTCTTTTTTCTTTCCTTTTCTGCAGAGGCTGTGATTGTAGGAACATTATCTCCTGATATATTGTCACCCCATATAGCCAAATGAGCTACTGTGCAACCTCTCAGACATCATATCTGGGAAAGTATATTTGTTCTGCTTGTTGATGCCTGTTGGAATTTCTTTCACAATGTTTTGAATCTTTCCCCAAATCGTTGTCATTTGTACATCTGACTGAGTGCATTTCCTCACTCATATATTTTAACACTTTTCATATGCCCTCGAGCATCAACAGAAATGTATTTTTCATTGGCTGAATTGATGTTGCTGTTTTTTCGTTGCATTTGTAATGTGACATTCTTTTTTGTTTTGTTTTGTGTTTTGTTTTTTTTTCCTCCTAGTACTCCGCTTTAAATGACAAAGTATTTAAAGAGAGCAAGCTGGTTCATTATATTCTGCCGTATTAAGAGAACGCTTCTAACTTCAATGTTAGAGCTAATCTAATTAAAATTAATGACAAAACCCAGCAAAAAAGGGATATATTGCTGTGTTCTTTGATTACTGTGGTTAACATGAAGGTCACGTAGAAAACCATTTCCCCCCCAGCATCCATCCTCTGGTTCTAGCTCTCCTGCTAGTGGGAAGGACAGCCAAACCTGGAAGTTTTGCTATTCCACGTGTGACCCATCCCAGTTCTGTGCTCCCTCAGGCTTTTTTTTTTTACTTTCATGTGGTCCATTTGGCATTTGACAAAGGCACCAGGCCTGTTCTGCAGTTCCCTCTCCCTAAACTCCAGCCCTTTTGCCCCCTTGCGTTTCCTCTCTTTCTGCATTGCCCTCAGTAGAAATGCAGATGAGGAAGGGGAAGGCTGATTGTTGAGGGCAATCCTATTACTAATGTAACAAGGCTATTGTATTATTATAATATGTCAGAATTTCAGAGTCTTTGTGCTGCCTTCAAGCAAATTTCTCAGATCTTTCTCCTAAATGAGGGAAAGTCCACTCACCTGGCTGGGGTGTTTTTTTTAAACCCTGT
Source organism: Brachypodius melanocephalos (assembly GCA_013398615.1). Taxonomy (NCBI): domain Eukaryota; kingdom Metazoa; phylum Chordata; class Aves; order Passeriformes; family Pycnonotidae; genus Brachypodius; species Brachypodius melanocephalos. Next base: position 7,888,293 of record VZSR01000920.1, read on the forward strand.
CTGTCATTTTTTTGGATACCCTGACATTCTATAGAAAGTGTTTTACACTCATTTCTTGTAATCTCCTCTTCTGTCAGACTAACTTCATGCATGTTTAACATTTAAGAAGAAGAAAATTGAGACCTAGCAGTTCCCTTTCCTCCTGCTCCCTCCTCCACACTGTACACTCACCACTTGTTTTTAGCCAAGAAGTGGTGCTTCACAGCTCCGGTTGCTTTGTTATTCATATTAAGACTGCCAGTAAAAGAGTTTCATTTGGTTTCTGTCAGTCATACAAGAAGTAGTGAAAATAAAAGTGAAAGGAAGCTTGAAATCAGAAATACAGCCAAGAAAGTTTTGCATTGAGAAGTCTCAAAAACTTCATCTCTTAACAGAATCAAATGCAAAGCAAATAAAGTAATTAGTTTTTAGAAGATTTAGAAAATTATGGCTATGAGGATTTTTCTCTAGATCTATTTTTAACTGGGTTTTTTCACCAAAATGATCTGTTTTCACAAGGAAAAGAAATACACACAAAGCCAAGGTTTGGAAGGAAACCAGAAAAATTATTTTGACTTGAAAAATCAGTTTTAGACAAATAAATTAAAACTTTCTCTTGAAAGGTGACTTACATTTTCCTTTAACATGTGCATCTCTCCACTAGCTGGCCAGGTAAATTACTTAATCCCCTAGTCCACTTAATCTGGACAGTGAAATTCCACTCTTAAAATCACTGAAAAAACAGTGACTCACTTTTCCTAAGTCTGTTTACTACAGTCCTGTGTTTCTTCTTTTACTGGATGTCTCCACATTAAGAAATATGGAGAATGAAAGAAACTGTCATGATCCATTGAGAGATGTCAAGGCACCTTTGATGTTTTCAGGATCCTTGTTCACTTGAAGTAAAACATTAGTTATGAAATGATGGACTGAAGAGCTGGTGAAGAATGTGAAATTAGCAGAAACAATAGTACAATACATCTTACAAAAATTAAATTTGTCATTCAAAAGACAAAAATAGCTCATTTTGATGTCCAGTGTATTAAATCTACCTTCACTGGAGCACAAAGCATGTACCAGTCAATTACTGATTAAGGGAAAAGCTATATGTCAAACACAGTATATCATAGATTGAAGAAAAATCACTTTGACTAGCATGAAAACTAAACCCAGTCCCAGATTCTTTGCATACCCCAATCTCTTACTGAGTTGAGTAGATGAATACATTTGGAATACACACTAGTTTAGAACAAGCACTGGTAATAAATAACCCATATTCTTCTGCAGCATCGGTTCATTCCCCTTTCTCCCCTATTATCCTGCTACAGGGGGAAACATTTGTGTTTTGTTGTTGCTTTTTATAAATTGATAAATTTTTAAAAGTTCAACTTTCTTTTCAGCTTCAGGAGTGCAGGGCCACACAGAGGTTTTCCTTTTCTATTTATCACTGACAGAAACATTATATAATCCCCACAGCTCTCTGTCCTGATGGGACCACAGTGGGATGGCAGCTGGTGTTGCCCTGCTGCTGGAGCCTTGGCTGTGAGCAGTGCCTGCACAGGCACACTCAGAACAGATGTCTGAGGCACTCTGCTCGTTTGGAGATGAACCATTATAGACCTTTCACACTGCTCATCCCCGTGTCTCCAAAACGTGGGTTGGAAATTGCCTCTGTGTTTTGAGTGGGAATCATCTGCCTGAAGAGCCCCATTGGTGTGGAGAATGAAGGGACTGATTCACGGATGGATGCAGCCTGAATGTACAAGGAGCATCAGCCAGCCAGGGAGCCAAGTGCTGAGGGCTTGCCTTTGCCTGAAGGCAGCTGCAGGTCTGGAGTCTGGGAAGGAAAGACTCCTCGGCCTTGTTACGTCACGTCTGGCTCTCTAGAAATGGCATTTGGGATCCAAAACCCAACTGGAAACAATGATATGATACTGAAAGCAAATTGATTCCCACCACTGTGAAGTAAGAGTGTGAGATGGGAGTTGGTTGGAAGAGGTGGATCTATTTTTCAGCCTACATCACACCTATCCCACTACCCTACCTCCCCACTGAAATAGCGTGCCTGACAGGGAATTCTCTGTGGGAATGCCAAAGATTTTACATCACTGTTGGGGCACCCTCTCACCTATAGCAATTCACTTTGTTTTGGTAGAGAAGAAAATACTGTCTAGCCTCTTTCAGTGCTTTATAGCACCAATTCCCACTCTGCAAGGAGTACTCACATACTCTAGGTTAGACATGTCTCCAGTGCCCCGGCAGACGGAGGCAGATGTTTCCCTCCTTGTGCTCCATCTGCCAGGAGAACAGGGCTGGAACCAGTCTCACAGGCTGCCAGAAGAAAGCTAGCAGAGAGCAGACACTTTTAAATGCTGAAGATTTTGGCCTGACTATTACCAAAGAAAACAGAAATTAATTTCAAAGTAAATAAATCTTTATTCCTTGCTATTTTAAGTGAGCTACGCTGTTTTGTTGTGTACGACCACACAAGGTTTTAAATTTATGGGGTTGTTTTTTGGGGCTTTTTTTCGCTTTTTAAAATAAAAAGCTTTATGGAAATTGTGTGACATCCTTGAAGGCTGGGATCAGATCCAAACTGTCTGTGCCATAATTATTTTCGAAACTTGCTGAATTTTGTGTCAACTTTAACTCGACGCCAATATTTCTGTTTTGCACAAAAGCATCAGATGGTGCTGTGTATGAACAAGTTCATGTGGACATGATAAACTAGCACCTCCATAATGACTTGGAGTGACTCCATGTCCCTGCCTTCAAAAATATGCAAATTTGGGTTTGTCATAGTGAATTTTTCCCTTCTTCCCACTCCAAGAAAGAAGCAAGAAGAATGTGAAATTCAAAATGTAGTAGCAAAATGTGTTGGTTTTTACAAATTGACTACTTAATTAAAATGAACACATTCTATGGCAAGAAAAATACTCCCTAGTGTGGGGAGGACACAAAGGACTGTTGTGAGGATTAGAAATAGACATGCAATTTGGAGACAATAATTTCTGTCCAATATTCAAGAGTCTTCCTATCTCACATGCCTTTGAAATGATGACTCTGACTTTAACATTATGCATTGGTTTATCTTTTTGTACTAATGAGTCATATGGATATGTTCTTGCTTTTGGTAGCTGTTATATTTGCATTTAGGAACTTTATAAAACAACCTAATGTGTAGCAAGAGTTTAATAAGATTTTATGAAAGCTCCTGGATCAGGCTGACCTTTCTTACTCAGGTGTCTGGGAACTCTGCCTTTATTCCATACTTCAGAATTATGTGGTTTTCCTTTGGAAAGAGACTACAGGGAAATGAAAAGAAAATACAACAGCCTTCCAAATCCCTTTGCACTGCTAGCTATGAGGAAAGCTGATGAAATGTTGGGGAGGTAATAAGCAGAAATGCAATGAGATGTTAAGAAGGCTGGAATAGAAGCTGAAGATGGGTGGGGATTAAATGTCAAGGATACTGTGCAGAAATTGTAAAAATTAAAAAAAAATAGAACACGAGAAATACCTTTAAAATTATGAAAAGAATTAATATGTTCAAGGAGGTATTCAGACTGTGCAAGAAGTTGCAGCAGGGTTGAAGTGCTAACATGAAACTGCAGAAATGTCACTGCAGTAGAATGGGATTTGTAATCTCTATCCCAATGGTAAGAGTAGTCACTTATGGAAACTCAGATACACACAGATGTTACTGAGTTCAAAGGTTTGGGCACCTGGTTTTCTGTCTGTATGTTCTCTGTCACTGCCATGGAAAATATGGATTACTCATAAAGATGCGAAAATTAGTGCTCACTTAATAGGGATATCATATTAAAAGTGGAATGTTCAAGTGAGAATGGAATGACCATAAAAACACATGGATTTTTTTTTTTTTTAATTTTGTAATGCAGTTCACAGTGAGATCAAACTGTGAGTATAGGGCTTTAAGAAGGATATGGGCTAGGATAGACAATAGATGAAAGGCATCCTAAGTTGTCAAAGTCTAATACTAGTGAAAGCTGTAATTCAATTGAAAGTATAAAATAAACCAAAACAACATAAAAATGCAGCACTGGATTGTATATGGGACCATCAGAGGAGATACCACATCTGATAACAGCGAGGCTGTAAATATGGGGATGACAGAACTGAGAGAAGCAATGGGACTAAGCTCATATCATGGCAAGGAAAAGCCATAAAGTGGGAGGGCAAAAAATATTTATGTGAGGCAAGACAGTGAAAACTGCAAAAGATATGGGAAGACACCAGCCTGTATTTTAAATAATAGATATGTCATTCAAAAGAAGCAGAATGAAGGAGGTGAAATATTGTGCAATAACACATCCGAGTCACCTAGAAACCCATAGAACTGTTGGGGATTAAAAGCTATTCCTGGGGGATTATTCCAAATTTCTTTACGTGGTATCAGCAACAAAGAAGAATTACAAAAATGAGTCTACATTTGGGTAAAGGTGATTAAATTCGATTTAAAATATAAAATTGCCATCTGAACAGCTGTTAACCGCTGTCAAAAACACCAGCACACAAGGAAGAAAATATGTAAATCCCCAGTGTGACTATTCACTAGCCCATTAACAAATTAATTTTTTGTCAAGTTTTCAGAATACTAGGCAATGTGGCATTGTCTATAAGATTATCAGCCATATAAATTCTTCACATATCTCCTGAAGAATCTACAAGGCAGTATAAAGCAAAATATCCAAGTCATGTATGTGCAAATCTTTCAAGGGTTTGAAAGAAGTGAAAAAAGAAAGGTGATGCAATCAGCACCGTCTTTACTTTAAGCTTCCTTGATTTCTATAATAAAGGTGCTTAGAACAGCATTTTAGTACTAAGAAACAAAATATGTTTTTAAATATTTTGTTAAAAATTGTAAATAATTTTATTGCATTTTAACATAGCTGAGGAACTAAAAGAAAAGGTAAAAATGTTTGTAGAATTAAAATGAAATTAGGAAATTATAAAATAAAAGGGTCTTCAAGTCCTTGGAAGATAATTTAAGATTGATAGACATTGATAGAGTGAGGGACAGGAAGGAACCTTTCACAAAAATAGGAAATTTCTTTCTCAGGAGAACAAGAGCTACAGACTATTTCCAGTAACTTCTTATCTTATGAGAATGAGGCCAAGAAATAAGGACTAGGCTCTTACCAGAAGACTCATCTCTCTGTTTGAAGCAGCCGAAGAAGACTAAAAAGGAGCAGAACAATAGGAAGAGAGGAAAATTACTATTAGCTGCATGTGCCAGATTTTTGGAAGGCACATTTAGGCTCCCTTTCTACATGCTGAAGAGATCAATGTAATGAATACTTGATTTCCTTTCAGAGGGACTATGAAGTCTAAATGACATTTTTAGCCATCCTATATCTCTAGGTCATAAAGCTTCTGACAACAGCCATCTAGAAGATGATGAATTGATAGATTCCAAAATATTGTGATTGAAATTATATACATCCTATACAGCCATAGAGGAAGATAATGCAACAGGAGCTTTTAATTAAAATTGGTTTTATTGCAATAACAACTTGTTTAAGGAACTATGAGTTCTTATATTTCATAAAATGAGGCCTCTATATTATCAATATTCTGCTATATTCAAGAGTGATATTACAGGGAGAAAAACCAATGCTAATTTGTTAGCCTAAAATCTTTCTACAGCAGATAATGATGCGCCCTTCCTAAGAGCTGAATGTTGACTCTGCTCTGAAAACAGACTTGCAAAAGCCCTCAGTAAATAAGTATTTCTTCTATTGACTCTATGCCCTAAGAAGTGTGTTTGCTATTTACTGCTACCTGCATACTGAATAATTACACTCAATAAATTCCTTCCTGCTATGCCTTTCTCAGATGGTTGGATAAGATTAGTCACAGCAGAAGGTACCTTCATCCTTTTAAAAAGGAAATCTATTTTTTTTCCAGAAATACAGGCATTCGTTTAGATGAGGGAACTGCCTTATAATTTATTTTAAATTACAGTGGGGTTTTTTGATCACCTTTTCACATACTTATTGTTGTGGAAAATAGTGTAAATTAATGGAAAAAATCATATTTCATGGTTTTACTTTACTTTTTAATGTATGTATGCATATGCATATAAAATATAACATATATGTAATATGCTTATAAACTGCCTATAAATACATATGTATACCACACATTCTCAGTGGAGGAAGAAAAGGGTCAGAAATTCATGTTCTTCTGTCTTGGTTAAAGCCCCAGATGTATGCATAATGTAGAAATAATTTAAATAGCATTGATGCCCACCATTCCTTTCAATTTATTTCGTAGTGGTTCAAAATCCAACATTTAATTTAAGCACTGGTAAAAATGAATGTCTACACTTCAGCAGGGAGGTTCTAATACGGCAACATGCACACAGCAGCAGAATGTGCTAAAGGTTCCTGTCTACCTAAAGCCAATTTTTTGGTAATTGCATTCATAGGCAATGAGACTTAGTATAAGTTAACCTTGATATAGTTCAAGATAAACAAATCAAAATATATGAGCCTGTATATAAATGGAAGAAATTTTCACAAATGACTGTTAATTTTGTAACTTTGTACATTTTTATGGAACTCCTAAAAAAAGATCAGCTATCTTAGGCTCTCTAAAAAAGCTCTCTTGGAATGAAAATAAACTTTAGTTTTCTTGAAAGTGGGATTATCATTGAGTAGCTACTATCCCTGTGCATTTAAAGGTGTGGGATGAAAAGGACATCTCACAGGACAAACTGAGAGGAACTTCAGTCCCTTAAATGAATCATTAATATTGTGACCACCTTGGTACTCTAGTCCCACCCAGATAAGTTTAGCCACAGGAAGTACAACTATTAGCAGGGATCCTGGTATTGTTATCTTCTATCAGACTTTGACTGTCAGCCAAAGTTCTTTTACAATAGTTGAACTAATAATTTTAGACCTGAACATTGTGCATAGATTGCTATCAAATGGTTCCAATGAAGAAATAGATTGCAGTGCTTAGCTGTGATACTTGGTGTGGCAAAAATTAATCATCATTTCTGCTAAGCGTCAGTCTCTAAAACAGTCATGGCTTTCAGATCAGAGTCCTTTCAAAGTATTTTTCCCCATGTAGAATCCAGTATGCCAAAGAAATAACAAAAGGTACTTTGATCACAGCAAAGAGGGTCATAACATTGGTGCATCAGGACTTATTTTTGATGGCAGTAATTTTGTGCAGGTAAGAGAGTTTGCATATATTCTTATGTACCAGTGGTAGTCATACATACTAATAATGATAGTCTCGTTAATGCATCTCTTTTCAAGATTTTAATGTTCTAAATCTTTTTGCAGCTTCACACATCTTCTAGTTAATTAAACACAACAACTTAGCAGAAGCTTGGAAGGTCTCTGTGTATCTCACTTTGAAAACATTTGTTTGGGTGTCAGATATTTATATAGTTGGAGAGGCTTAAGAATATTATTTTTTCCATGCTTTGTCGTAGATATGTACAATCAGACTCATCATGACTAGAGGTCTAAGTCTGCTAATTTTGAATGGCAAAACCCCAATTAAAATCATTGGAAAGAACACCAAGTCCTGGTGGCTTTACTACAGCTTATGTATACACACACAGAAATTGCTTTCATCCATCACTGATGCTCAACTGTCACTGTCTGTCTAGAGCTGGCACCATCACCAGTAAAACAGGGTTTTATTATTTGTCTTTAAGAACAATCCCCAGACTTCTTGATGGATTAGTGGTTGCTGTATTATTTCCAGTGTTATAATGTCTTTAAGTGTACATCTTCCAATTTGAGATATGATACTTTCTCTCAAAAAAAAAAAAAAAACCAAAACAAAACAAAACAACAACAACAACAACAAAGTAAAATAAAATCAATCTCTTCTGAAAAAATAATTTCTTTTTCACTATATAAAAGTAAATACAAAGAAAGTAATAACCATGTCTGATTATGTGGATACTAACACTGGCAGGCAAGTGCTCTATTTAATTCCCCATAGAATGTGGATAAAAAGAATTTGCTCTGAGCATCGTCTACACGTTGGGATTCTCCTTAAAGAGCAAAACAAACAATTCTCTACCAACCCTCTGGGCAGCTTTAAAATTATGGGTTAGGTTTGTGTTGAAGGGAAAGGAGGAAACTGGCCCAAAAATGCTGCTGGGTGAAGACATCTCCACGCAGCCATGCAGAGAGGAGGAGGTGCAGATGCTGGATGTGGAACTGGTGGCTGTGGCTGCAGCCCCTGGTGAGGCTCATGTGTGAAGGAAGCAAAAATCCACTTTGCCCTTGCTGATGACAGCTCTTTGTTGGAGGGGCAGAACATTTTGCCATAGCAGGAATACAGCAGCAAATCTCCTCAGAGGGGTGCCTCTCTCAAGCTCCAGCCCAGGGCTCTGGAGCAAACACAGCCCAGCTGTGGGGAGGCAGCTCCTGGAGAAACATCCAGCAGCACATGGGGTGCAGGATTGAACCCCTCACTGCAGCAGGCAGGACTTTCACTCCTAGAAAAGGCAGATCTGTTTGATAAACCCAACTGTGACCAAAACAAAAGGGCTGTTTCTCTGTAATCACTTGTCTGTTGTCTCAGTTCTCATGTTGCAGCATTTACTGTGTGTTTTTATGTTTTCTGCTGTGTAATAATTATCCTTCATCTGAAAATTAGAAACAAGCTTCTTAAGCTCTCAACCTCAGCTCCACATGATTAGATATTATCACTAAGTTTTCTGACATCTATTTCAAATGTATCCTTTTTCTTTTTTTTTAAGCTTTTCTTCTTTGAAACCAAAGGAGACATCCTTGACTTTATTTTCTCCTCCAGCAAATGAAGAGTAATACATTTAAGATTAACAGCCAGTTAGGTCAGGCAGAGCAGCCAGCCTTCCCATGGCTTTGGACACCAGATGGTCTCTAGGAAAATGTTGTGACTTATAGGCGCATTATAGTCCTAACTATAATGAGTTTAGAGAAAATAGTGTGATATAAGCCTGGGACCTAGAAGAAGAGCCAAGCAGAGTAGAAACAACCACACTGGCAGTTGACATCAGGCAATGCTTGTGATCACTCACTGAGATGGGGAATTGTAGTGTTCTACAGCAGAAAACCTTCGTTTCCTGCCTATCATTTAAAAGGTTCCCCGTAAAAGTTGTATCACAATGAAAACCAGTCATAAAAGATATTTATTATTTCCTGATTTGATATTGTCTTTAGTTTGCAACTTACAACACACATTTCAAAGACACAATTGAATTAGAGGGGCTTGAATTAGAGGTTGGTTATGCATTTTCTAATTCCTGCTTTTGTGAATTCTAATAGTTACAGGGCAAATTCAAATGAATTTGATGGCTTATCACAGGATTTTTTGCTAATAAATCTAATTTAGTAGTATGTTCTTCAGTGCAAATACATAACTGAGATTTCCAGTATTTGGTCTGCTGGAGTATTTTGAAACTACCCACTCAGATCTAACAAAAACTACATGTATTCCTCACTTTGGCAGAAAATTCATTATTTATAAAACGTCTGGTTTGGTTCCTATGTCTAATATTTTCATTTTGACTGCTTGGGAGATCTTTTTTTAAAGCAAATACCTATCCAGATTGGGGGCTTTTTTAGCTCAATTAAATCTCAGCCATGGCAAAGGTGATTATCATATATCATGGAGCTGGAGCACTAAGTTGGCATTACTTAATAGTCTTTGAAGATATTTACCAGTTCCTTACATCTGAAGAGAAAGCTAAAGGAACAACTGCTTGCTTTCTTTTTAGAAACCAAATCAGCATTAACTGTTTAGAAACAAAAGGTCAGAATTAGATAAAAGGAAACGTTTCTTAGCAGACAAGCAATTAGATGATGGAAAAATGCTCTCTACTGATGAACCTGAGTCACATTCACTAATGGTGTCCAGAAATAAGTTAGGTACATTTCTTGTTGGCTCTCTGTACAGGAACACGGTGCTCCACACAGGAGGTTGTACCCGTGATCTGAGAGATCTTCTCCAGCTCAGTAATCAAAGCTTCTGCAAGAAACAGCAATCATTACAGATCAGTGAGTTTTCTTCATTTTTGTTCAACTGGAATATAGTGATTTGCCACAAATACTACCGGAAATAATCTCAGCATCTCTCATTTGGCTAATTTAAAACTTTTGCAGTCCTTGTATATGAAGTCACCACTTTCAGTGAAGTTCCTCAGGTAAATTTAGGGGTCATGACCTGTGGTATGTGCATAGTACTAGTGCTACAGAGCTGATTAGCTGATTCAGAAATGGCATACAGCCTAACATGAAAACCCTGCCATCACTACTTCTAATGGTAAGAGTTTGCAAAAAAAAAAAAAAAAAAATCTGCAAAGATGTTAAAGTTGGAAATTAATATGCTATTGTGCTGATTTTGGCTGGAATAGAGTGAATTTTCTTCCAGTGGCTGGTGTAGGGCAGTGTTTTGGATTTGTGCTGAACACAGGGTTGATAGTGTAGAGATATTTTTGTTATTGCTGAGTAGGGCTTGCACGGAGCCAAGGCTTTTGCAACTTTTCAGGCTGTCACACTGGTGAGGAAGTTGGGGGTGAATGGGAATTTGGGAGGAGTGACTGCTGGGGCAGGTGATGGAACTGATCAAAGGGATATTCCAGAGCGTGTGATAAGATTAGTGTAAAGTGGGACCTGATGTGCATTCAGAAGGGAGGTCTGGCATTGGTCAGTGAGTGGTGAGCAGTTGTATTGTGCATGACCTATTTTCATCATTCTTATTATCATTTACCATTATTACTGTATTCTACCTTGTTTCTGATTATTAAACTCTTCTTATCTCAAGGTAAAAGTTTTGCTTTTATTCTCCTCCCCATTGGGCTCAGGGGAAGAGAAGGTGGTTGAGCAAGCAGCTGAGTGTATCTCAGTTTCAGTGGGGCTGAACCCATGACAGCTGACAATTTCTGTTACTGGCATCTCCTACATTGGAAAAAGTACATTATAAAAGTGGTATTTCCTCATATCCTGTGCATTTAGAAGTTGAAAAAAATAAAGTATTGGAGACTCAAGAAATTCTTCTAATCTTTTTGTTAACTTGTGTTTAATGCTAGTGACTTAAAGCCTGTCTGTCAGGAAGAGTGATAGAATCAAACAGAAGAAACCCATTTCTTTGAGATAATTCTGTCACTGGTGTTTTTTTGTGTTACAGTCATGCAACAGAGTTACTTTTCTAAAATGTTACATATCTGCTTTTCTTTCCTCAGTCTTCTGTATTTATAATTTTACAGCCAGTTACTGTGCTTAGAAAAATGAACTGTGTGTACTAGCCTGGTTACTTATTATTTTTTGCTGCTTGGTAAGCAAGAATTCAAACTTGGACTCCTGTGTGAACATGCAGTTTTTGTCCTTGGATCAGAGGGAATAATTTTTACACACTTTCCTCTGATATTAGGTGTTTATATAAACCTAGATATATTTGCGAAAAATATGAACTTTTTTTTAGTATTTTATAAGACATCAATTATGTGATTTTTCATGAAAACCTATTTTTCTCATGTTCATATTCACTTATTGTATGTGGTAAGTTACAACTCCATTAACTCTTACATTAGATACAATATGAGCTCACTGAAAAATAAAAAATATAAATAGAGCTATGTTTTCACTGAAAACAGGGCTACAAATTTAGCAACTCAAGGAAAAACCAGCAGCCTTCCTCAGTCTTGATTTTTAAATGAAAGATTGTCTTCCTGGGTTTATCTGCCTTTATGAAATAGGAGAGTAAGATATATAGAGAGACAGATATAAAGACAGATATTTTCACTTCTGCATAACTATGGACTGGAAGATTTGTCCCATTTGAAAATTGACAAAGTGCACTGAAGCTTCAAAAAGCTTTCATTTCTGTTTCATAAAAAATTTTTGCTCTGACATCCTGTATCCACTGCTGGAACTGGGTAGCCAGTTCCAACTGAACTGAACAGAAAGCCAAGGCACTGAAAGGAAAGGCAAGACAAAGTGAAAACCTGAATTTACTCAGCAGGAAAATCAGTTCTGGGGAAATCAGGAAACAATTTGATCTCGGGAGAAGGAGGCTTGGGACCTGCTCATGCTGGCTGCCAGCACAGGTGGGAGGCAGAGCCCTGCTGCAGCTATCGTGGAACTCATCCCTCTCCCAGCTCCTACACCCCCTGCCCTGGCTTCACACTCAGCCTCTCCTTTTCAGCACAACCAGGGCTCCTTGCTGAGGGAAGGCTGCTGCCCCAGGCCATGGTCTGGCAGTAGAAGTCTCTTTCCTTTTTCTAGCTCAGCCCCAGGTTAAGAGGTTGCTCAAGGCAATGATCTCCCCATGGGATGGATGTTCTGTGCCTCCTGTGCAAGTACCTGCAGTTCACTCGCCCTTCTGTTTGCACCAAAGCACAAAATCAATGTTGTTCAGTTGCTCATAAAATGTGGCTTCTTGTTAATGCACATGTAACATTTTTATAGGCAAATGTATTATTTACATGGCTCTGAGAGTGAGCTGCATTATTTGATCCATACCATGGACATTGCCTTGCAATACCTGGAGCTGCAGACACTTCAGCAGCTCTGCTGAATCTGTACTCAAACATAGTTTCTTCCGCTTTCTTTCAATCTGAGGAAGATTTTAGGATAGGAATTACACACAATTTCTTCAGCTGGAGCAGCAGTTCACCCTAGTCAGCCCTAGAAAACAGACAAAAAACTGTGCAGCCTTTAAAGCTGAAAGCTTAAAACAGAATAGCTCAACAAGGAAATATTCCAAATAAAAAGCAAAACAAAAAACCACAAGAAACCAAATCAGTCTGAACAATATGGGCTGCTTTTGGTTTGTTTTACATGAAACCTTTGTGAAAATAATTCATTACTTGAGTGGAGTGTTATGAAATTGCTGTAGCAGGAAGGCTAAGAGCAAGGGGAGGAGTTAATTGTCATGTTAAATCCTATAGCCTGGCCCAAAATGATCAGGGGTAGAGATTGTATTGGATATGCCTTTAAATTGTTGGATAGCATAGGATGTCAGCATGACATAAATGGTACAGAATAAGGGGTGGAGAACTCTACTCCAAAAAAAACCCAGCACAACACATTTCCTAAGCCAAAATATATTAAGCTAGCTGTATTTTTAAGGACAAATCTGAATTATTTTCTGCTAAGCATATATAAGGATTTTTTAATTTCTTTTACCCAGATTATGCTGGGGCAGGATGATAAGATCAAACAAAAATACTATTCATATACACATGTGGAAGATTAATCTCTGAATACAAATCTTTAGCTCCATATTTAAAATAGAATCAACTTTTTCAGATTTTCTTCATATGCATATATATAGATACACAGTCATGTGTACACATGTGCATGCACACAATTAGTACCCATAAATATTTAAGAATTTCTATATTTAGATGAGGATTTTTCATATAAAAACACTTTGCAAGCCATGTTTATAGAATTACACCTACAATGTAACCTGCAGCAGGACTGCTAATCAAGCAGGAGAAGAAACCATCTAATATTTGGTGATGAAAATTGCTTTAGAGTGACTGATTGTGCTAATCAATCTTCGCCAAGTAAATCACCACTAAAAGATAGTCGATAATTATAGGATCCTTCCCTGTAACTGGGTAAGAAGAGGAATAAAAATAAACTCTCACAGGAAAGCTGTCCTCTTCAGTAAACACAGCAGTTTGCTTCGCTTCCAACATGTTGGAAAGAAATTTGGAAAATGTGTCCAAGTTGTCTTAGCTTTCAGAAATATAATTCTTGTGCTGATTGAGATAACAGTGGAAAAATTGACCATTAAAAATAATGTGTGCAGTGATCCACAGAAGGATCAGACAGGTTGCAGTCTCGCTAATTTCTTCATGATTCACAAAACTTTGACAGCTTTTATAAAAATGAGGCCACTCATGGCATTTTACAGTTTAAAAGACAGAATTTTTCCTTTCTCCACTCTTCACAAAATTCTTAGATAAAAGTAATTGTAGGAGGCCAGTTCCAGTAGGAAAAAAACATTTTTTTCTAAAATTATTTTGCAGATTAAGATTAAAAACCATATATAAATAAACCAGGGAGGTGATAAGCCCAGAAAAACAAATTCACAGTCTTCTGCCACAAAAGATGCCCTAAGGAAAAGAATTAGTTGGATTTCCATTAAAATGCAGGACACCAATGGATGGTAAGGACTTATACAGAGCAGAGCAGAACCTCATGTGGGAAGGACAGAAACACAAAGAGTTGCAATAGGGCGATGGTCTGGAGGAGTTGTGCCTGAGCCCTGTGTACAGTGAGTGTTGTGCACAGCTCTGGGGCTCTCTTGCACCTAGCACAGACAAAAGTCTCTTGGCTCAGGCCTGGGAAAGCCCCACAGACCCTCATTCATGTCCATGTCCCAGCACAAGGAGTTCCAGTCTTGTGACATTTACCACATCAGGGAAGGAAATGGAAGGAAGTTTGTGCTTTGTGGCTTATTAATATCCAGGAGAGCGGCTGTGTTGGTTGCTCTGTGAGCTTCCTGCAGACCTTTAATGCCAACATAAGGTCCACTTTCAACAGCTTCAGCAAGGCAGGGTCAAACTAGCCAAGTCTTTGACCATAATGTGTCAAGGTGGTTGCAGTCTTGTGGGAAGGGTTAAGCTAAAGAGCCTGTTTCAGAGTATTCCAGAGAGGAAAACATTATTATTTCAGCTGAAGTATTTGGTTGATAAATGAACTTCCAGACTAATGATGACATTCAGGTTGTGCTGCAGGATTCTCTTTGGAGCAGCTTTCTCACCATTGTTAAGCTAATGGGGGATAGAGAGGAGTAAAAATGCCACGTTTACCCTGAGCAAAACCCTCTAAACTGGGAAGCAGGCTCCCAGTAAGGAACCTACCATACATATATAATTACCTAGAGAATGTCACAAAAGCCCCTAGGAAAAGCAAAAGCTCAGAGAAACCTGCAGGCTGTATTGGCCCAGCTCCATGGAAGAGTCACCACTCAATATTGTCACCACTGGATACTTATGGCATAGTCATCCATTGCAGTGAAGTAGCAAAACTCCAGAAGTTATTTTCTTAAACCAGCTTCAAAGGTGGCTACCACCCATAACATTAAAATGCAGATAACAGTTTTCTGGATGAATAGCTCACACTGCACTTTTATGTCACTCCATTAGCCCACTTCACTTATCTATCATCCCTGGAGATGACAGGAAGGTCATATATCTTATTCCCAGCTTCAGAACAAATGCTGCCTTGGCATCTTTGGACATTTCCTGTCTCCCCTTGTAATTTGTATCTCCTAAAATCCACTGTAAAGATACTACTTTACTATGTGAGGGGAAATTTCAAGTAGTAATGAGAGATATTTTCCACAGGTGAACCATCTGTGGTGAAAATCTTGAAGATCATGGTCCCTTCTGGCCATTTGAACATTTTGAAGTGCGTTGAACATGAAAGAGCTTGGCACGTGTCTGATTCTCTTAGACTAAAGACCTATTTTAATAAGTGGGTGCAAAAAATTGTGCCAGTTTATTTCTAAGAAAACTACTTTATTGCTCTTTCAAGTTTCAATTTGTAAAGGTGAGAAAAAAAACACAATTATTCTTTTATTTTGCTCTGCTGGAGTTGAAAGCCTGCACTTTCCCTTCAAAAAGTAGCAGAATTTCCCATTTCTGTTCAGCCTGGAATATGAGCAATGATGCATATTTCCCCTTTGTCCTTGTGGAACAAGCCAAACATCGTGTTTAAAAGCAATTCCAGTGCTGACAAGACTTTTTTTTTTTTTCCCATACTGCCTTTTCAGCTGTTATCAGACACAAGATCCTGGTTACTGCTTTTGGATGACAACACTGACACTTTCTTGGAGGCACCTGCTCTGCTCTTGAGTTTCCACTGCTGCTCGCTGTCCTTTGTCAAAGCTGCTGCTGAAAACTGGCTCTGCAGAAAAGACACTTTGCCAGAAATTTATAGCTAGATTACAGCTCAGCTTTCATTTTCTTCAATGGACCCTTTTTCCCTCCTTCAGCTAGCCCTTGACAGTGCCTCAGTCCAAATTTCTTCCCTCAAAGCCAAAATGATTTACATTTTTAGAGCTCAAACCCCACCATCTCTGAGGACTCTTTTCTCAATGTACACAGTGATAAGTGGTACATTTCCACCTGTGACGATCAATTACATGCCCTTGTCAAATTATCAGGCTCATCCTGCTGATATTGGCAACTAAGTCAAAAAGCCATTAAACAGGGCATCACTGGATGCATTAAAATTAAAACTCTTAATGTGCAACAGATGGTTGATGTTGTCTTCTTGTTATTTATGCACCAAAGAAGTACATGAAAAGAGTTTTAAAAGCCTGTTTGACAAAAAAATCCAGAGATGAAAGAAACTCATAGCTAAGCCTGGGTCCTTCAAATGTGGAACTTTCTCCACACAATTCTTCCCATGCCTCGATTTATTTCCATGATCAGATTTTAACTCCAAGTCTCCAACATTTTTTGTATCTTGAGTCATGTCCTTATATGATTGCATAAAATATAATCCCAGGTAAACAACTTTCCTTGCAGGCAATAAAACAATCATGGCAGAGCAGTCTAAAACATTTCCCTTCTCAAGGGCTGAGCAAAGCCTGGAGTGTCCTTAATGAGATCAAGAGACAAAGACCTGTCTGGCTTATGGCTGCTGAGAGCAGCAATCATCCAGGCACTAGAGGAATCTTCTAGCCTTTATATTATGCATCAGATTCAATAAGAGGCCATATTTTGCTTTATGAAAGATAACCATATTGCCTCTGAGTTCTTTAGGTCTTTGTCAGGGAATTTACTTCAGCCCTGGTCTTCTCTGTTTTCAGATTGCATTCTATTTTGTCAACACAAGCACATAATTCCCAGAAAAATATTTCCATTTTTCTCTGAATGTTTCCTTGTCTTTTAATATACTGACAGATGAAGATAATTCAAATGCAGCAAGTGTGGCAATTAATAAATGTTCCAGAGCTATTTAAAATCACACTTTAATAACCTATTAAACAATTGTATATTTGAACATATGGACTAAGAATTGATTTGCAAATTGAAAAACTGAGTAATATCTGAAATCTCTTAATCTTTTCCATTCAGATTAAGAATCTGAAGTTTAGGTGTCATCTTTCTGCTTAAAAGCAAAGGCAAGAGATTTTTGAAATCAGTGGTTTACTAGAATTTTCAGTTAAAGTGAGCAAGGCATTCATCCACAGGACTATAACAACTTCTGCAGACAGATTCCAGTGCCTGTGAAATGGAAAGAACTGGCTATCTGACAAGGAATTCCAGTCCCTGCAGAGCTGTAAGCTTTCCACAATACCCTCTCAACGTGACCATTCTTCTACTTGATGGCTGGAAAGGCCACCTTGTCCCCACCCCACAGCAGAGTTATGCCAAGGGACCTGCATGGGGCCCTTACAGAGAGGTGGGAGCTGCTGTGGACACACAAGATCCCAGCCCACAGCCAGGGAGCAGGGGGCACATTCCTGAGAGGAACACCAGAGCCAGTGCCAGCGTCCTCACTGGATGTTCCCTGTCATGCCATTAGCTGGATTTTCATAAATGGTCATAAATTCATCCAAGGATTGCTGCAGCTGTTACTGAACTACTATTGAATTTCTTGAAGAGCAGATGTATTCAGCTCTGCCAGGGTTCAATACCTCTCAGGGTAACCAGCACCTCACAGAAAATGCCTTAAAGAACTTTGCAAGATGGCATGGTCGAGTGTGTCTTGAAAAAGCAAAAAGGTTTTAATAAAAGAATAAAATAATGCAAAAACAAAATAAGAAAGCCAAACACAGTGTAGGGACAGGTCCCACACACCTCCTACAGCACCCCAAGAATGTGCTGAGAAGTTCCTGCTCTCCCTTAAGTATTGAACGATTTGGGTGGGTTTTTTGGCAAACAGCCCAGTAGAGAATAGCTACCTTTCTGAGGAACAGGTAAAGAGACCTATCAGTGTTTTTGTCTTGGCTTTGAGCCAATTATTGCCAGGAGATCAAAGAAGTTTCTAGGTCCTTTTACCTTATTAGAACAACAAGGGATGAGTCTTAAACTTTTCCCTGCATGGAAACACTTGCTCGAGTGTGGGGTGCATTTCTACAAACTACCCTGAAATTTATTTCCAAATGTTTTTCTGCTTGACAGACACATCTTTTAATCTGCTTTAGTCTTGCTGGGCTGTGCAATGCTTCCCTCCAGTTTTGGGATGGGGTGTTTCCGAAGCACAGCCATTGCAAGAGGAATGGCTTCAGTTTATACGGATTGCTCTTAATTTATGAATAAAACTACAGATCTAAAAATATATATTCAGTATGGAAAATATACTAGGCTGGCAACAAAATCTAATGTGATGTGGACCTAACCAAAGCTTTTGCCTTTATAGATTTAGCTGTCTTTTCTTAATGCATTCTACTCTTTCCTAATCCATAGCTTCTGCTGTGCTGTCTATCTTGTCTCATTGTGCTTTTACTCTGCAATCTAAAAGAAATCAAGGCGTCCACACACCAACAAATCACCCTGCTTCTGTGTAGATGTATTTGCATTCTAACAAAAATACTGAAAAATTAATTGTATTTTTACAGCTTTCAGACACGTAATCACCATTTGGCAGGTATATCATGTGTTGATATGTGACAATAATGTGTTAGTTTATTTTGCAGTGAATGTCTGAATTTGCTGGTCTACTCTGTTATCTGTCCTTTGGAGGTCACTTAAACACTAAGTCTAATAAGCCTTAAACCTTTTAAATACTCAGACAGCTTAATATCTTATTTACATTTTTAATTCCAAGGCTTATAGAAATTATATTAATAGTAATAAGTACAGAAAGTAATTAATAGCTCCACTAAGTCATCCAAACACAGCTTTTGAGATGTCATAATAAACTATTTTACAACCAATATGTAATTCTTTAGAGCTTAGATATCACCTACCTAGAAGCTTTTATTTGAAGGCTAGAGGTCTCTTCTAAATCCACTGAATTAATTCTAAAAAGTTACCAAAAATACTGCCAAAAGTAGAAGACTACAATTTACAGTGGTCAAAATATTAGACTTGTTAGAGTATAAATGCTTACTGCCCCTTGGCTTTTTGAGTATATCCTTCAAGAATGGTACCTCTTGTGCATATCATGCATTTGTGTGAAAACAAAAACCAAAAAAAGCCCCCCAAACCCAACACTTCCCCAAGAAACATGCAATATATTTCACTTTTGTACGTGCTGAGAGCAGCATGGCTGCTGTTTCAATTTTCAGGCTTCTACAAAAAAGAAAAACCTTCTCTATGAATAATGGCTCCCTTAAAACTGTAGGTTTTTACAGGTGCTGATTAAAGACAAATGAGCTTGGAGGCCTGAACCAAGCACCTCAGAACAGAAACAAAGTGTTGCAAATTATTGCTGTTGTAGTATTTCATGTTTATGGATCAGAGCATATCCTGGCCTGGACATTTTCACAGTCTGTGCCTGTAAGTAACTGTCAACTTGAACATATTTTCAGCAACAACAACAAAAAAAAAAGGAATATGAGATTTTGCTGTGTTTTGTATAATAATGACTGGGTTTTTTTCTCAAAAATATTAACTCTGGCGCACATATACTATAATGAAGCAACCAGTAGGGAGATAAGCCAACAGAATTATTCTGGAACACTTCAAACCTCTGTGGAAATGGATTAGGACACAGTACAAGAGACAACACCATGGCATAAATAGTTTTGTGGTTACAGGATTAAAAACTCTTGACTTCCACTTTCCATAACAAGATGAATAATAATGCATTAGCTGCAACCAACAATAACTAACATGATCTTCTCACTTGAATCCTAAGTGTGTTAAAAAGCAATACGCTTATTTTAAAAAAAGGTTAAAAAATAAAAAAGCAGCAAAAAAGAGATGGAGCTAGTAAATAATGCTGCAGGGATATTCAGAGCATGAGAAGATGACAGCTACACCCTGCAGTGAGGTACACTTGAAATATGCTTTTGTAATAATTTGTGTATTTCATAGTTTTAATATTCATATCTTAAGGCTTCTTAATAATACCAGAATTGAATACAAGCCCAGATTCTTCACATCTAATGCACATGATAAATTGGCCAGTATTCTACTTGCTTTAGGGGAAAGCTTGAAGACCAGCTTCCAATTTTTGGAGTTAGGATACATGCAAATAAGCCCTTGCCACATCTCATTTAGGAACCAAAGCTCTTTTAAACAACTTAATTCAGCCAAAGCCCTTAAATGCATGTTTAATTTTCAGTCCATGCAACTCCAGTAGGAAGTAAACACATACTTAAATAAGCTGATGAAAAGCAGCCTGTGTGTGATCCACTTGCAGAACTACTGGGCAGTTAATGCCTTAGGAAACCAAAAAAGGACAGCTGATGGTTTGTATCTTCACCTCACTCCCAAAGCACCTGGAAATTTGCAAGTAATGTTCACCTTAATGTCACTCATTACCAACAAAAAATTTAATAAAAAATAACCCCACCTTTCAATCTAATTTCTCCATTAACTACTAAAGGCAAAAAGAACATTTTCTGTAAACTTGGTGTTATCCTGTGTACTGGCTGCCTTCATGCAGATTATTGCTATTATAAACCATACTCAACTGTTCAAAAAAATCAATAACATATTAAAAACACCCCCAAAAAGCAACAAACCAAAACCAACCGTGATATGTCTGGAGCAGCTCCCATGGCAAATTGATTGTTTTCCCAGACACAAAAGGTGAGATTTGTTTAACTTCCTTTACAGTGTAAAGCTGGCTCTTGTATTTCTAATTTTTATGTTTTCCTGCTATCAAAATGCCATGAGACACACTGTGGGGTCATATTTTTGCAGGCAGCAAAATCAGTTTGAAGTAATGGACTTTAGAATATTTGTAGAAAATTACAATAGCAGAGGCAAATTACAAAAAATCTATGTGTAGCATTTTTTTTCCATGAGAGAAATCTGTCCAGTGCCTATCAAAGGGTGAAAAATATTGTCAACAATCTAATGGCTAATCAGAAATCCCTGTACTTATTTAATGCAACATTTAGAAAGAGTGCAGAGCTGGGTAGGTTACTAATTATCCAGGGGGGTGTGGGATTTGCATTTTCTTCCCTTGTACTGATTCAGTTATGCACTGAAGCATTTTGCCTCTGAGTTAGGTTAAAGTGTAGTCTACAAGCTATTGCACCTCCTGCCTTTCATGTTATAAAAATTATGAGAATTATATTTCACCATCAGTGCAGTTTTTCAGCCAGGCAGATGTGGGAAGCTCAGTAGAGGGGAACTTGTCTCTCTTTCTTCCCTCTGTCTTTTTAACCACTCAGAAAACACCAAACAGGCATCAGGGAAGTGCAAAGCACATGCAGGTGGCTCTCACAGACATGGTGAAATGTTGACACTCCTAAGAATTACTAAGCCTTCAGTCAACAGTTAAAATTATTTTTTTCAACTGATTCATAAAATGTAAATACTCCACTACCAAGGGACAGTGACACTACAGCCCCCCTTACTGGGGCTATTATTTATGATGCTTTTTACATGGTTGTCTCAGAGCTGTCGCTTATGGAAATTCAGGCTTGAAAAATATATAGTAATGATGGTTTCAGTGTGAGAATACAAGCCATGTTTTGTCAGAGTGCATTGAATCCCTCATCTTTAAAAGAAAATAATACAGTTCCTTTCCTGTCACTGGATGAGTAACCAGGAGTATTCAGGATTAGATTAAATTACACTGATTGTTCTCTTGCAGTTAACCTGTTAAATTAATGGCCTGATGAATATATAGGCATCTGTAAATCATGAATTGAACTGACTAGTTAGAAAAGTAACATATTACATGCATACATGTTATTATAAGCAGATCTATAGGTATATCTGTATTTGTACATTTAGTAAATGTGCCCATGTATTTAAAAAGAACACTTTCAGCATCGTACATCTTACTCATGTTTCCTTCATAAGTTTTGATTTGTGCCTTTGATAAAAGGTGACAGTAAAATTGGTCTGAGTCAGCTGGAATTGCAACCTTCCCCTAAAACCAGCTGTCTCTGAGACACATTCACTCACTTGCTCATTCAAGAAGATCCACATGGGAGCTTGTGACAGCGGCTGATCAAAGAGTCAGGCGTCATGTAATGGCAAATAGCGAACAGAACACGCTGGGAGTTCTGGATGCTCCGGACGGAACATCTCACTCCGAGTCAGGGATGCTCTCCGCACGCACACACCGCTGTGAGCAGGAGAGACACGGGTACCACACAGGGAGGGAGAGATGTGAATCAAACAGGGAACCCGCCTGGCTCTCACAGCCTCTGAATTCACACCTGAACGAACGATTTCACACACAGCAGATGTTTGGGAGGCTGGGAGCGGTGCTGGGTGCCCGCCGTGCTTTCACAGCAGCGCAGCCACAGCTCTGCTCTCCCGTGCTAAGGGCTCGGCTTTCACCGCCGCACCCCCGGCTCTGAGGCTGCCTGCTCCCTCCCGGCCCTGAGCAGCTTGTCTGCAGGTGATTTGGAAACGTCTGGAGCCATTGCAAAGAGAGGTTACAGGGGGAATCAGGGTTCTGCGACCAGCGCTGGGGCAGATGGCTGAGACAATGCAGGGTGAGCAGAGCGGGAGGGGCATCCCCACCCAGAGCTGTGTGATGCCATCGTGCACCGAGGAGGGACACCCCGCACATGAGGGCAGCCAGCCTCATGCCAGCCCCTGCCCCCATCTCCCTGTGCACCCCCGGGGGGCTGGAGGAGCTCCAGGTGGGGGTACCCAGGCAGTGCTGCACCCAGCTCCTCCTGCCACCTGTGTCCCAGCAGAGCCAGAGCCAGACCCACCCCAAACAGGATTAGACACAGGCATTGCCATGCTGGAAACTGCTCTTTATATGCCTGTCTACTAGGGGAAAAAAGCTGGGAGGATGGGGGTGGGAAGGTGATGCAGATATTCCCATTCCGGTCTCTGCATAGGGTTTCAGTGGAAATGTATTTAAGCGACTCAATTTCAAGTGCAGCATATGTTCAACAGTCGGTAACACTAACTGCCTTCATTGGAGACAAATAAATAATTGCAAACTATTTATCAGGTTAACTTGACCAGGAGCTTTGCTTTTGGTTTTCATGTCTCTTTGATCAGAATACATCAGTTGACAGAGTTGATGTAATCAAATTTACATTTGGTAAAAATGTCAAAGCTGTCAAAGTACATCGATTTGCCATTTTCTGAAAAGAAAAAAGTTGGATTAATTGAAAATCAAATTATCTTTTATTTTGAAGTTTATTTATAGTGAGAACTAAATCAAAACAGAGAAAATATGACTGAGAGATCCTTATATTTTAAAATAGTAGACATCTACTGCCCTTGTTTTATAATATTGTTTCACTATTTGAAGCCCAGAGAGAAAAATCAGGTGATAAGTATTGTATTCTCAGTGACAGGTAAAGACGGAAGCAGAATCTACATTTATTAATTTTAGTAGGTGCTCACTCAGCCCCTTGCATCCTCCTCACTAATTGCACAAATAGATCTATACCTGTGCATGGGTCTCTACTAAATAAACATAAACCAGTTTCTAATATAAATAAAAAATACAGATTAGTAATCCACCACCTCCAGATTTCATAAACCTAGTGCTGAAAGCAGTGTTTTCTCAAACCCAGACGTCTGTGCTGGCACTGGAGTCGTGGGGTTTGCTCAAGTTCTCTGCATGATTGCTAATTCTTATGAGGTGCAAAAATATATATCAAAAGACATAAAATCTGAATTTTAAGACTCCCAGTATGACTTATGTAAAGTAAGTGAAAAATGATTCATGAATATGCCTTAATATAATCTCCCCAAAAGGAGAGAAAAGCCCTGTTCCCTGATTCCCCTGCGTGCTCAGGCTCAGTGGTTGGTGTTCAGCGCCTGTGGACACAGAGATAACATTCTCTCAGCCCTCCAAACATGTTGTGTCAGGTTGCATCATGTCATATGTGAAATGACTAAATGGGATGTGACACAGTGTAGACCAGCACTGTTCCTGGCCTGGAGAGCTTTGGAGGGAGTGGGAGTGACTCCCAGCCACACCTGTGGTGATTTGGATCCCTGTGTCTGGAGCGATGCGTGGATCAAATGTGACACTGATTTTGAGCAGGTATCTCTGCTCATGCCATATTGTACTGATGGAAACCAATGATACTGCCTCAAGCTGGTGATGGATATCTGCTCCTCGTGAGCTTGGCCACATTATCTTCTCCATTACAGAAACCAGAGAATAAAGGGAAATATCATGTCTGTAGCAAAACATGCTGGGCACAGCATTTCCCTGCTGGCTGAAGCAGCTCTACTGTAACCCTATACAGGAAGCTGAAGGTTTGAAGGCAGTAGCACCTTACTTGGATCAAAACTGTCATGATTATTGCTTTAACAATTTGCATCTAATGTTGCAAGATTCATGGTCTGACTCCAGGGATTCAAGTTGTGCTGCTGTTGCAGAATATTAGCTCCCATTTTTGCCTAGTATGTATCAAAGTATTGTTGGAGAAGGGCTACACTAGAAGTCCATCCCAAGTGCATCAAACAACCTGTTTTGTCAGATAACATTTATGCAAATGTAAATCTGGCAACAATTTGCAGATTGCTAGCAATAAAATTCACTATCCTCTTCTCCTCAATCCTCCTGCTTTTTTAAAATTATTTTATTTTTTATTTTGCCTGAAATGTTGAACTGTGCAGTGTCAGCTATGGGGTTCTTAATTTTCTCCACTTCCCTCTTCATTTTTGACCCTTCCATAGGGGATCCAGAAAGAAAGAGATCACATATTCCTCAAAAAAAAAAAAAAAAAAAAAAAAAAAAAAAAAAAAAAAAAAAAAAAAAAAAAAAAAAAAAAGCTGTCCTTTTGTCCTTTCACTTGGATTACCAGAACTGGGGAAATTTTGTAAGGTTCAGATGCTGACTAGATACTTAACAGCACCAATATACACCAGCAGTCACCTTGGCTGCCCCCCTCATGGAGAGAAGTAGGAAATATAAAGCTCCCTAATTAACTAAATTAGGGATGCATGGCTCTCCCAGTAAAGCGAGGCCAGCATGTTTGTAGACAGCACATCTCCTGCTGCCTGAACAGGGACACTTATCCATGTGTGCTGATTACATAAATGTAAGTGGTAACTATTCCAGTGTGGTTCCTCACACGTGGCTGCCCAGAAATCTTTAAATTAAGGGTACTATCCAGTTTCATAGGTAAAATGCAGAAAAAAAATCCATCTATGTATAATCTTTTTTATTTACCACAACCTAAATAATATAGAATATAAACGTAAATAAAATAAAAATAAATAGTATTCTTAAAAATAAAATATATTCAACTATTTTCTGTTTCTAGTGGATAATTCTGTGTATATGTACAGCCCATTTTTTTTTCTTTTTCCCAGGGCTACATTCCCAAGAGTCCAACAAACTGTTGAAGTTTGTGTTCAAAATTACTTACTGAAACTGCTTTCAATGATTAGGGCAATTTGTCTTATGCTAACTGTGCTCATGCAAACCCCAAATGAGCTGAATGATACATGAGTGTGGTACTGTAGGACTGACATCTAGGAAACCTGGTTAATAATCAGGGTTGACATTTTACACTCTATCCTATTAAAGACAAATAGCAGCTCCTAGTTTAGGAGCTGGAGACCCTGGAGATGGTTAGGATACAGCAAAGGAGTAAAAGAAGCAAAAAAATCAACAGCAACTGAACCTTTCATTTTGCTACATTTGCATTTCTTTTTAACTCTGTTCAGATATTCATCTGATGGGCTTAGCTTCTCTGTGTAACAGCAACTGATGCCAGGCCAGGTATACAAGTGGGTGCTTCTAAATTTTTATAGAGTGAATAATTTTCAGAAAAACTTCTTCCTCCTTCTGTGGACTATGAAGTATTGCATTGCAGATCCCAGAGGCTCCCACAGGGTCCAGTTGGAGGCCTGCTACCAGTGGTGTCCTCCAAGATGTTATACTGGGCCCAGCAGTATTTAACTTTTTCGTCAATGACCTGGGTGAGGGCAGATGCCTCCTCAGTGAGTTCTCTGGTAACACAAGGCTGGGAGGAGAGGCCAATACCCTGCAGAGAG